>CATIWC010002757.1:0-117500 GCA_948472305.1 Vicia faba | reverse complement strand
TATTATTTTGAAGTATCATATGAATTTCTATTTATGTCATCATTAATTTGACGATGGGGTATTGCAAAAATGAAACGGATATTTATTTGTTTGTAAAACATTTATTATTATGAATAGACCAATAAAAATTAAATTAAAAAATAGAATTTAATCTCTTACAACATGACAAATTAGGTCTTTTTAATGATATAGATTTTATCAAATATCTCAAATAAAACGGAGATATAATATATGATAAAAATAATTTCTACAAAATTTAAGGTTAATGTTAATTTATGCCCTAATAGCACGTGTTGAAAATCTTTATAATGGATAATTTATGTCAGAAAGATAAATGAAAAAATAATTAATTATCAACCTTTAATGAAAAATATACAATTTTCAAAAAAAAAATTTATTTCTTAACTTATGCTCTAAAAAGACAAGTTAACATTATCCAGAAAGTATTATAGGGATACATTCTAAGAATTTAATTCAAACTAAAAAAAAATCATATTTCTTGTCAATTAAAAGATTTGTTTATACTTAATTGTTGATAATGTCTAAATAATTTATTGTAGTTGATAGACTTGTCATTGTTGACTCATGATAATAGAAGAAATCTCTATTTAAACTTTTAAAACTTAACTACCACCAAAAATCCAAAATACTAGTTACTTATAATATACAAACATTATAAAATTATTTTCTATAATTTTTATTTTATAAATAAGTTTTTTTACATATCCAAAGTGTCAAATGTGTTTCACTCACTTAAGAGGTTTAAAAAAATTACACAAGTTTTAATAAATATTTTCAAAGAGTTAAACTCATGATAATTATTTCAATAGTTTTAAACATTGTAAAATTATTTTATAACAATTCTAACATTAAAAATTGTTTTTTATTTCATTTTATAACTTATAAAACAAGTTTTATAAATAAACTATAACACATCATAAAATAAAAAAGTGTTTTCACTGTATCAATAGTATTACTAATTATTATTATTAGTTTAAAACAGACATACATACGGACAACTTAACAAAATCATGAATTTTTCCACTATAAAATAAACTATTTATCTTAACATTTTAATGACCTAATAAAGATTTGAATCTAATTTAGTTTTGTTAAATCAAATATTACCAAATTATTTGAGAAATAAAATAGTATGATAGTAGTCTTTATGCAATATAAAATTTTATTGTTTATTATCTCAATGACAGAAATAATATAAAGATTTATTCTAAAAAAATCATGAAAAACTTGAATTATATGATTATATGCATTCTAAGATTCATGAGTTTGATTGTGAGATTTCGACGTACATCAACATGACTAGATATTATCAAGAAGACCAATTTTTATTTTACTATTATCATATATATTAAATATTTATAAAAATTTGTCCATCTATTTAATAAAAAATTTAAGATTATTAAATTAACTTAATAAATTTTTAAATATTCCATTTCTTAATTACATGGTTTTTTATATTCAATCCATCAAATAATAGTTTTTTTTTTAAATTTTTAAATTTTAAACCTTAAAATTATTATGTGAAGGCTTACACATAATTATTCAACTTCTTTAAATCTTACTTAATTTAGATCTAATCAACATTGTTAGAGATCTCATGATTTTTGGCAGCGTAAAATGTGTATAATTGTTACATAATATCTAATATTAAATAAATATCAACAGTATTGTCTTAAAACAGTGGGTGCAATGTATCCAACGATGCTTAAGTACAGATTTCAAATATTTTTTAGGGAAAATTAGTCTTTTATTTATGGAATCAGAGTTATAGTTATATAGATTTTCAAAGAAGAATAAATTTGCATACAATGTCATCGAAAAGTAAACGCAAGATCGAAAGAAGCATATGAGATTATCCGATAAAAAGCTAAGTGGGAATTTCATAAAAAAACAGCTTGGACCTTAGTCACGATAAGACTGAGTTGAGTCACATAAAGATCTAAGAAAATCGTCATTTAATATATTTTTTATTGTATTTATTGCTAGTGAATCATATAATTACACCTATAATATCTTAAAATAGTAGCCCTAGTAATTATGTATAATAATATTAGTGTTAATTGCCTTTAATATTTTTTATTGTGTTTATTGCTAGTGAATTAGATAATCACACCTATAATATCTTAAAATTGTAGGCATGGTAATTATGTATAATAATATTAGTGTTAATTGTCCTTGTGATATGTTTGTTTTAAAACGAAAAATATATTATTTTGAAGTATCTTATGAATTTCTGTTTATGTCATATTTATTTTGATGATGGGGTATTGCCAAAATGATATGAATATTTATTTGTTTGTAAATCATTTAATATAACGAATAGACCAATAAAGATTAAATTAAAAAATATCATTTAATCTCTTACGATTTGACAAACTATGTGTTTTTAATGATATATATTTTATCAAATATCTCAAATAAAAAAGAGATATAATATATGATAAAAATAATTTGTAAAAAATTTAAGAGTAATGTTAATTTATGCCCTAATAGCACGTGTTAAAAATCTTTAAAATTTGATAATTTATGTCAGAAAGAGAAAGGAAAAAAAATTAATTATCATCATTTAATGAAAAAATATACAATTTTCAAAAATTAAATATATTTATTTTTTAGCTTGTACTTTAAGAAGACATCATAACATTATCGAGAAAGTTTAATAGGAATACATTCTAAGAACTTAATTCAACCTCAAAAAAATCATATTTATTCTCAATTAAAAGATTTGTTAATACTTAATTATTGATAATGTCTAAATCATTTATTGTAGTTGATGAGCGTTGTCATTGTTGATTCATGATAAAAGAAGAAAATACTATTTAAACTTTTAAAACTTAACTACCATCAAAAATCCAAAATACTAGTCACATATAGATATACAAACATTATAAAATTATTTTCAATAATTTTTATTTTATAAATAAGTTATTTTGCATATCCAAAGAGTCAAATGTTTTTCACTCACGTAACACTTTAAAAAAAATTACACAACCTTCAATAATTATTTTCAAAGAGTTGAACTCAAGATAATTATTATGATAATTTTAAACATTGTAAAATTATTTTAAACAATTATAACATTAGAAATTGATTTTTATTTCATATTATAACTTATAAAACAAATTTTATAAATAATCTATAACACATCATATAAGAAAAAAGAGTTTTCAGTATATCAATTGTATTAGTAATTATTATTATCATTTAAAACAGACGCATATATGGACAACTTTCTAAAATCATGAATTTTTTAACTATAAAATAAAATATATAACTTAATATTTTGATGACCTAAACATGATTTGGATCTAATTTAGTTTTGCTAAATCAAATTATTTGAGAAATAAAATAGTATAATAGTAGTCCTTTTGCAATATAAAATTTTATTGTTTATAATATCAATGACTGAAATAATATAAATATTTATCCTAAAAATATCATCAAAAACTTGGATTTTATGATTCTATGCATTCTAAGATTCATGAGTTTGAATGTGAGATTTCGACATACATCAACATGACTAGATGATCAAATTAACTTAATAGATTTTTAGATTAAAATATTTCATTTCTTAATTACACGGGTTTTATATTCAATCCATCAAATAATAGTATTTTTTAATTTTAAAATATTAAATCTTAACTCTTAAAACTATTATGTGAAGGCTTACACATGATTAATCAAATTTTTTAAATCGACTTAATTTAGGTCTACTCAACATTGTTAGAGATCTCATGTTTTTTGGCGGCGTAAAATGCGTAAAATTGTTACATAATATCTAACATTGAATAAACTCGTATAGTATTAAAATAGTGAGTTGATTGTATCCAACATTGCTTAAGTACAAATTTTACATGATTTTTTTGGACAAATTACTCTTTCACTTATGGAATTAGAGTTATAGTTATATAGATTTTCAAATAAGAATAAATTTTCATACAATGTCATAGAAAAGTAAATAGATCAAGAACATATAAACTTATTAGACAAAATTGAAAGAGCCCATTAAGTAGTAAGTATTTTCATTAGAATACTAATTTTAAGGGTTACGAAGAAAAGAGACGCAGCGATTGAAGAATAAAAACATACCATCTATTATTATTATTATTATTATTATTATTATTATTATTATTATTATTATTATTATTATTATTATTATTGATTCTTATAAAAATCTCTGCAAATACCAAATTGGAAATAATGGAAGTGATAAAAAATTACCTTATCCACTTTTTCTATACCATATTTTTAGAAATGATCTAATTAATATAAAAATCTTGACACTCGGGATTTTATGGCTGTTTAGAACAATAATCATAAATTAAATATTTAGCCCTCACATTTTTGTAAGCTTTAATTTGTTGATCATTTAGCTTCCAGAAATTCTCATGGTTCCACCAATAACTAGAAGAGGTACACTGTGTCATGTTGGTACTTTGGGCTTGGCAACCATTGATATCAAATCCTTTGTAGTGAGCTTGAAAAGGTGCATCATTCCAATTAATTGGAATTCCACCAGAACCCCATGTATTTGTCCATATTGTCGCATCAATCATCATTTCTTTTGTGACATACCTTCCTCCTTTATTTGTTGTATTCTTGAACACTCTTATTGGGATTTCATCCACAAAAAAACACATATGAAAGTTATTCTTAATAATAATACTATAAGGTAAGAAACAGAAAGAAGAAGAATGATAATAATTAAGGTTACTTGCACTAATTGTTTTTCATTCCAATGAAGCGTGTAATTATGGAAATCAAGAGTTGGATCAAACCAAAGATGAATTTGTTGCTCCCTATGACCATAACCATTAGTATAAATGTTTGTGTGCAATATATAAGGTCGTTCATTATTTCCACCTAAGAATTCAAAATCTATTTAATCTCGAGTAGGTCCATAATCTGAAGTCAACTGCAATAAATCGAAATGAGATAAATTACTTAAATTTTAAAATGACACTAAAATTAAAATCACAAAATATATATGTGATACGGTGGGAGAACTGACTTGAGGTTTGCGTTTGTTTTCGCAAATGTTTCGATTGAGCAAGAGTCGCCACCGACTTTTTATTTTATCCTAAGGAAAGGTCAAAAAGTACAGGAAAGACCTTTGAGATGTTTTCTTGGGTTCGGGGATTAGATTATAGAAAGGGAAGGTATTAGCACCCTTTCTATCCATGGTTATCCATGGGCTCTTAGTTACTTGCTTATATCACTTGCCTTTGCTTTTTCAATTGTTTGAAATGGTGCTTTGTGTGTGGTTTTGAAAGATGTTTTGAAAAGAGGCCATTGTTATGGAAACCTTTGTAATGACTCGTGTTTGAGTATATACAAAGGTGTTTTTGTCTTTTGAAAAGTTTTCAAGATTTTGAAAGTTGTTTGGAAATTGTGTTGTGAGGTGTATTTTGAAAAATGGCAAGGATGTTTTGCAAGATTTTTGATCAAGTAACTAAGAGCTATCTACCCTATTTTACTCAAAGATCTTTCCTTATGTTTTTAACCCTTTTAATAGTGTTGTTTCACCATTGTATTTGGTGAACAACCTTGTGTTAGAATGTTAACGGGACGGGCGCGGGTCATCGTATAGACCATGAATGCAATAGTGTCAAGTGTCTTTGGCAATTTCCTTAAGGGACTTGATCATTTTTGTTTAGGCAACTCGGATAGCGTCATCGAGGGACTATGATCATTTCGTTTGTTTTTGTTTTGCCAATGACACTTAACATGCAACCATGGCCCATTTTTGAAGCCAACAAGTGGAGTAACCCTAAGGGTGCAAGTGTGCATTGTGTTTGTTTTTCATGCATGTTTATCTTGGATTTAGGTCAAACTACTTGTTGATTTTATTTGCATACAAACCCTAAGTCTAAGCATGGCATAATTGAAAGCTTTTAAATGCGAAAATTTAAAGGCTAAGTTATTACAACATGATATAGGGAGGGGGGTACAAATTTGGATTTGGGGGATATTTGACAAGGAAATAAAATCTAAATTATTACAACCATATCGAATATACAAATATTTAACATTTAAATAAATACAATTTAAATAAATATCAAAATGCAATGTATTATGCAAAAAAAGATTTTTTATGTATGTAAAAAGGTTTTCATGTTTGAAGTATAAAAAAATAAAAAAAAGTCAATTTTTGTTATTTAGGGTTAAACCCTAATTTTGAATAAATAGTATTTATTTATTAATTATGTACAATATATACTAATTTATACACTAATAATAAAAAAGAAGTATATTGTAGAAAAAGTATTTTTGGTATCAAATATTAAATAAAAATAAAAAGTATTATTTTTGTATTTTTACCCTAAATATTTAATAAAATATGTATAAGTATATATTATATATATTTAATATGCTAAATATGTACAAAAATAAAATATTAATTATTTACAAAAAAATGTATATTTTTTAGAAAAATGTTTTCAAAATGTAAATAAAAAAAATAACTAAAAAAATGAATATTTTTGTATTATTTTTTTAGGGTTTTAAATAAAAAGGTTTTATATTATTTGCATGTATATGTTCAATAAAGTAAATAAATGCCAAATAAATGTAAAAAAATGTGGAAAAATATTTTTGGTGTTTTTTATGTTTGAACAAAAAATATTAAGTCAGAATCAAAAAGAAAAATGCAAAGATAACAAATATTTCACATAATGGGCCAGGGGGGTGCAAATGGAAAAGAGTGGTGCAAAAAGCAAGTTGACTCAGGCCCAGCCCAAGTCAACTCTGTCTTCAACCTCCAGCACTTGTTTGAACAAGAAAACGCGCGCTTCCTTCTACACCTGTTATCTCTTGATTCCTTGATTTTTAGCCAAAACTCATAACACAAACATTGTAGAGCATCAAGCCACGATTTCAAATATGTAAAAAACTTGGATTAACTCTCAAAGGCCAGAGAGAATTTCTCTGGCCCTAAATTTTAACCTAATTTTTTCCTCATGTTCATGGCTAAAATTCTCACAGCACGTTTAACATAAATGAAAAGTGATCACATGTATGGGTTCAGGGCTATGAGTAGGACATGTTTCATTCACAAACCTAAGCTTAAATCTTCCTAGATTGAGAGATAGAAGTCCATGGATTACCTGTTTCAGCTCGGATCGTGTAGAGCTATGTGGCCACCTTCAATGGAATTTGAGCTTATGTATAGCTTGCCTGAGGTCCAAGGATGCTTCCCAAGTATCTAGCTTGCTTTGAAACTGCATGTGTCGTGCTGTAGAAGTTCACCTGCACAACTTGAAAGTGAAAATGGCAAACATGGTTAGGGGTGTTACAGCTTGAGTTCAAGGCTTGGGATAGTTTCAGTGGATGGTATGGAATGTGTTTGAACAAGTTTTAGCCAAAGCGCCCGAGTGGAATTGATTATGGAACTCAAGTTGCAGGGGGTGCCCTGTTTCTGCAGCAAGGTGGTGTTTTGATGTATGACGAGGTATGAGGGATGGTTGAGTCGTGTTTCAGGTCAGTTGGGATGTGTGGAAGATGTATACAAGGTTTGCTTAAGCTCTGGTTTGCAGGAAGTGAAAGTTGCATATGTTTTGCAAAGTTGCTTCTTTTTGAAGCAAAGAGGTTCAAGTTCTTATGCAGGCCTGTGACCTCTATCACTCTGTGCTGCAGCATTTACTCTTGATAAATGGGATTTGTGCACAAAACTTTGCCTCAAAGATCTGGCCTGTACCTCAAGGATTTGGAACTTGACATAAAGTGATATTTTATCAAAATGGCAATTTTGCTTTTTCTATTTAAGGGTTAATTCTATGTGTAATATCCAAATGGGTGAAATAATGCCTTAACACAATGGTTAGGCATTAAATTATTGAGTGTAAACTTGGTCTTGAGGCCTGCAATCTAGCAAAGCACAAACTGATTTGAAAATGCAAGTGTTATGAACAAGCCTTGGCCATGAACAAAAGTGTGTTTTGGCCAACTTTGCAAATTCGATTCTCTCTAACCACAAGGGTGTTTGGGAAGTTCTTGGACAATTTGGAAATCTTGGAACATGTACTACAATCCATATTTGTAATGCAAATTGAAAATCAAAGTGGAACCATGTGAAAAAATGGCCAAGAAGTTGGACCAAAATCCTGCCTAGAATAGGGCAAATTTTGTCTAAGTTAAAAGTGTTTGGTACCCTTATTCCAAAAAACATAACTTGAGATACAAGCTTCCTTTGAGAAAACTTTGTGAATCAAAGTTGTAGATTTTGCAATGGACTACAACTTTCATGTTTCAAGTTTTGTTTGAATCCATTTGCATCTTGGTGAAAAAATGGGACAAAGTTAGGAAAAAAATAAGAAAGTTTCATAACTTAGAAAATTTTCTAAGTGATGAAAATTTCCATTTTAAACCCTAATTTGAAATTTTTGGTTTCTTGATGAACAAGTTTCATAATTTGACATGTCTTGATGAAAAATGAATCTTGGAACTTGATTTTGACCAAAAAGTCAAAGTTTGACTTTTCAGTGTACAGTCAAATTTTGATCAGTTGACTAAAAAATTCATCTGTCAATCTTATGCATTTGAGATCTTTTGAACTTGTTTGAATGGGTCAAGACAATGCCATTGAGTCCTTGAGTCCATATGTGAGCTTGGTTTGCCATTGGTTAGGTCAAACAGTAAAAAATTACCCTTGTGTAGTCAAAACCCTAAAAATGACCATTTTGCCCTTTTGGTGATCTTATCAAATTTCTTGTGGAATTGTGATCCAAACTTGACTAAATGGTTCATATGAGTTTATTATGTTGATGTGGGTCAAAAATCATGAAGTTTGACTGTCCATTGGCCACAGTTGACTTTTTCCCCCATACAGCTGATTTCTAGGTCAATTGTCCAATTGACTGGGCAAAGATTGGAATCAAGGCTTGAAACTTGGTATGGATAAACTTGTGAGTCCAACATGAAGCATGAAAGTCACTTTGGGCATTTTAGTGCAAAACATCCCTGTGCAAACTCAAACCCTAATTTGGGTCAACAGTGCAAGAAGGGGTCTTGAGCAGAGCAAACTCTAACTTGATCTTGAGATCCAAGAGCCTTATGGTGAGAAATGTTTATGGAATGAGAGGGAAAATATTGGGGTACAACAGTTTCCCCTGTTCAATCTTCTTGCACCTGAAGAGTTAGATTGGCAAGATTGCCTTTCGCGACTCGAATGGTAAAAGAGGATTGGACACTAGAGTGCCCGTAAATTTGCACTCGTCAAGACATGGATGCGAGAATGGGCTTAAAGATGCCATTTGGAGATATGATGGATAATTGCTGGAGATGGGCTTAGAGATGCCATCTGGAGAGGTGACAGGATCTTGTCGGGAATGGGCTTAAAGATGCCATCTGGAGATTGTTTGCTGAATTGTATGTCATTGGTGAGTAAGTGAGTATCAGAAAGGTATCCATGTTTGGAATATCTCTGGACTGGGGGTCTGAATAAGCAATAGATTGACATCCGTGTTTGGAGAAACCGTAAACTGTTTTCTTGGAGTTGAATAAGTAATAGATCATCATCCATGTTGGGGGAGCGTCTGTAAACTGTTTTCAGAAGTCTGGAATCTAAACAAGTGATAGATTAACATCCGTGTCTGGAGAACCTGTAAACTGTTTTCAGAAGTTTTGAATCTGAACAAGCGATAGATTAACATCCGTGTTTGGCGAATCCGTAAACTATTTTCAGAAGTCTGGAATCTGAACAAGCGATAGATTAACATCCGTGTTTGGAGAATCCGTAAACTGTTTTCAGAAGTTTGGAATCTGAACAAGCGATAGATTAACATCCGTGTTTGGAGAATCAGTAAACTGTTTTCAGAAGTCTTGAATCTGAACAAGCGATAGATTAACATTCGTGTTTGGAGAATCCGTAAACTGTTTTCAGAAGTCTTGAATCTGAACAAGCGATAGATTAACATCCGTGTTTGGAGAATCCGTGAACTGTTTTCAGAAGTTTGGAATCTGTACAAGTGATAGATTAATGTGATCGGTGGATCTGGAACTGACTGTTTAACGTTGGTTCGCGAAATGTCGCGGAAGCAAGAGTCGCCACCGTCTTTTATTTTCTCCAAATGGAAAGGACAAAAGCACAGAAAAATTCCTTTAAAGAGATTGCTCTCGGTTCGGGAGGTAGGTTATAGAAAGGGAAGGTGTTAGCACCCTTTCTATCCATGGTTATCCACGGGCTCTTAGATACTTGCTCATTTGTGTTTTCAAAAATGGTTTGTTTGCTTTTCAACTGTGGGTTTTAAAAAGTTTCTTTGAAAATTTCAGTTCGACTCTTGTATCAGTCCTCAAGAGTGTTTGAAAAGTTTCTTTCGAAAGCTTTTTGAAAATGTGTTGGTGTGAAAAGTATTTTTGATTTGTTTTGTTTTGAATTAGAGCAAGTATCCACGAGTCGTCTACCTACCCTAAGGAATTCGTCTGTGTAGATGTCCTTTAAAGTAGTGCCATCCCACCATTGAGAGGTAGGTAGCACCACCATTGGAGGTGTTCGGGTCAATTCGAAGGTTCGGGACGTGGTGATCACCAAAGCAATGGGAAGACACCTTAGAAGCTACCCTCATGCCAGGTTCCCGGATCATGAGGACTTACTAAGACATCCTCTACTCGACGATCACCTTTTGAGGCAAGGCAACAGTGAGGCGTACCCTAGGGGTGGTGTGTGATTTGTGTGTCAGATTCATTTATTTTTGTCTTGTCAGGTTATTGGTGATCTAACGTTTTGTTTTTATTTTTGTCATTCATTCTTGTATGCATTTATTTAACAGTTAAAAAGTGCGGAAAGATAAAATTCCTAAACTATTACAAAGGCGCGGGTCCACATCGCCAAATTAAACCAGGACCCGATTTGACATAAAATAAAGAAATAAAGTAAAGTGCGAAAGATAAATATTTACACGGCTTTGGGAGAATTACATCAATATTTAAAAGAAGGAATAAATAAAATGCGCGAATTGAATTAAAATTGAAAACGAGGGCGTTGGACCCTTTTGAAGTTAAATTGAAATTAAAAATTAATTAATTATTTATTGAAATAAAAGAAGTGTTTTTTAGGTTTTTTTTTGTATTTATGAAATAAGAAAATTAAAATTAAAATTAAAAGAAACCCTAATTCTAAGTTATTTTTAATTATTTGAGAAAAATGTTAAAGTTTAACTTAATTTACTAAAGAATTTATGTACATGTTTATTTACAAAATAAATTAGTAATTAATAATAATAATAATGATGAGAAAATTATTTATTAAAAAAAATGATGAAAAAGTTAAAAAAAACCCAATTTCTACATATTTAATTTATTAAGAAAAATATTAAAGTTTTGAAACCTAAATTAATCTAATTAATTGTTTAAAGTTTATTTACAAAAATAATAATAGTAAAATTAATATTAATAAAATAAACATTTTTTTGATTTTCTGTATTTTATATTTATTATGAAAATTATTTTATGGAATTAAAAGAAAACAATTAAAAACAATTAAAAGAATAAAAAGGAAAAACAAATAAAAATTAAAAATTGAGCAAACCATAGGGGGTGTCTGGCCCAAGGGGAGGTTTTTTTGAAGTATTGACTCCTGAGTACCGTGGTCTGCATTCTTTGGTCATTGGATTGAGTTTCATGCATAAGTTGTTCTACTTTGGCCATTTGGCTTTTGGCTTTTGGCTTTTAGCCATTTGTGTTCTGGCTTCAACGTTCCTTTAATGTCTGGCTTAATGTCTGCCTCGCCATGTATTGGTGTCATGCATAAGTTTTTCTAGTCTGGCCATTTGGCTTTTGGCTTTTGGCCATTTGGCTTTTGGCCTCAACGTTCCTTAATGAACCTGCCTGGGATCCTGTCTAAATCTGCAGTGTTGAATCTCACAAACACATCAAATAAAATCATAAAATGCAAATAAAACCAATATATGAAGAAATTTAATGTTTAGGCACAATATGGCATATATGAATGATTATACCCTTTTGATCATGGAGATCAAATCAACCTTACCCTTACTGGAAAAGTAGTGACATGAATGCTTTTATGCCCTTTGGATCATGGAGATCAAACCAGCCTTACCCTTACTGAAGAAGTAATAAGATGTTGGTTTGTAACTGAGATGGCTTGTTTGTAGTGAGGGAGGGATTTGTAATAAGGATTTCAAGGTTTTAGGGTTCTTGAAAGAGTTTGATATTCTGACAGTGTTGTGGCAAGGTTTTTTCTCTCTTTTTCTCCTCTTATTTTTTTTCTCCCCCCTGGTTTGTGTGACAAGAAGGTGATTATATAGTGGAAATTAGGGTAAAGAAAATGGGCTTTGAATGTGCAATTGGGCCTCCAATATTCACTTGAATTCGTCACTTTCCAGGCTAAATCGCAGGGACTTAAGTGCATTTTTTGAAGTTGAAATGTGAAAACAAAATGTAGCCGGCATCGAGAACTAACTCCTGTCCGAAAATCGACTCAATCGGATAAACGGTGAATTAGTTATGAATTTTTGAAGTTTCAGCTCAGACAAACTTATTTTGGGCTCCAGTGTCGGCTCTGACACGTTCTTCAATAAAAAACTGGTATTGATCGGAGCATAATCCGGTCTCGACCTTTGAAGCAAAGTTGTAAATCTACGAGTCAGGGACCTTGTGTAAAAATATGAGTCCAATCCGATAAAAATTGACCGAGTTATGAATTTTCGAAGTTTCGGCCCAGATGAAATAATATTCAGCATTCAGGATTTTCAGCGTGTCACGCACTCTGAGCAAAAAACGAAGGCCTTTTGAATACCGTTTGAACTCAATACCTTCTGTGAAAATGTAGCCAACTCAATTTGTGAAATTTCGGCGCCAGAACCAGCTCGATACGATGAAAATCGACCAAGTTATGATTTTTTGAACATGACGCAAATAAACTTCTGTCACAAATTTTCTGTGCAAAAATACTTGATAAATCCACATTTTTGAAGACCTTCTGATCGAAATTGGCTTCCAGCCGTGAGAGATGAAAACGTAGATAATGTCAAGACGGAATTTTGGCCACCGGAACGGGTTCAAAACGAGCCACGATCTTCAAGTTATGAATTTTTTAGCGCGTAAAAACTGCACTTTCAGCACACTTTTTCACCATATTTCTTTAAGAAAACTCGCACATTCGGATACCTTCTTTAAAGAATTGACGCTTGAGCCGAACCTGAATTTGAGAATATGTTATCAGAGATATCTTGGCGAAAGAATACCTGAATATGATGCGCCGGGTTGGTCTTGTGAATTTTTCTTGAAATATTTTGAGAAATATGGGAGGGCAAATTTTGGGGTACAACAGTTGCCCCTGTTCAATCTTCTTAGACCTGAGGATGCAGATTGGCTGACGTGCCTTTCGTAATCCGAGGGTAGAAGATGATTGGACACTAGAGTGCCCAGAAATTTGCGCTCACATAGTAGCAGTGATGATGGAATGGGTTTATAGATGCCATTTAGAGATTGCTGGATAGGATGATGGGCTTATAGATGCCATCTGAATGTTGATTGCGTAGGAGATTCCTTAGCGAGAACTTGCGTACCTGCAAAACAGAAAATGAGTACCTGACACGTTGCAGGAACTGATTTTTTTAGATGCTTGGTATAGATATGTCCTGAATGGTTACAGGAGCTGGGTCTGGAGCTTCCAAAAGATGATGAATGAACCAGGGATAGTTACTACCTCAGCCTGAATGGTAAGAGAACCTTGGGTGACTTTAACTTCAACAACGCTCGTTGAGAAAATCTTGGTGGGAAATACCATCTTCGCAGGATCGGGACGAGAACCATAGGCCATTATAATCTGAAAGGGAATCACCTCACTCGCCGTCGGAGAGGGAATCATAAGAAAAGGAATTGTCACCTCACACTCACCGTCGGAGAGGGAACCATAGGAGACTATCACCTCACACTCACCGTCGAAGAGGGAAACATCTGAAAAAGGAATTACCACCTCACACACCGTCGGAGAGGGGACCATAAGAGACTATCACCTCACACTCACCGTCGGAGAGGGAAACATCTGAAAAAGGAATTACCACCTCACGCACTTGTCGGAGAGGGGACCATAGGAAACTATCACCTCACACTCACCGTCGGAGAGGGAAACATCTTGAAAAAGGAATTACCACCTCACGCACTTGTCGGAGAGGGGACCATAGGAGACTATCACCTCACACTCACCGTCGGAGAGGGAAACATCTTGAAAAAGGAACTTACCACCTCACACACCGTCAGAGAGGGGACCATAGGAGACTATCACCTCACACTCATCGTCGGAGAGGGAAACATCTGAAAAGGACTTACCACCTCACACACCGTCGGAGAGGGAACCATAGGAGACTATCACCTCACACTCATCGTCGGAGAGGGAAACATCTGAAAAGGACTTACCACCTCACACACCGTCGGAGAGGGAACCATAGGAGACTATCACCTCACACTCATCGTCGGAGAGGGAAACATCTGAAAAGGACTTACCACCTCACACACCGTCGGAGAGGGAACCATAGGAGACTATCACCTCACACTCATCGTCGGAGAGGGAAACATCTGAAAAGGACTTACCACCTCACACACCGTCGGAGAGGGAACCATAGGAGACTATCACCTCACACTCATCGTCGGAGAGGGAAACATCTGAAAAGGACTTACCACCTCACACACCGTCGGAGAGGGAACCATAGGAGACTATCACCTCACACTCATCGTCGGAGAGGGAAACATCTGAAAAGGACTTACCACCTCACACACCGTCGGAGAGGGAACCATAGGAAATTATAATCTCAATAACTTCTACTGGGTCTTCATCAGAAAAATCTGTTGGGAGTCGATTTAGCTGGACTAGAGAAGGCCTTGGACTGGATAAGAAATCTTTGAAGTCGATTAACTGAACCGGTCTAGGTCTTGAAGGATGATTGAGAATTTCAACTGCATCTTTCCTGAAAGGTAAAGGTCAGTCATATGCAATGCATGATATGGATCAAGCGATGATGTTCTCAACATAAATGAGATTTGTACGATACGATGCGTTATGTATGCTATAATGATGTATGTGATATTTATATATGTGTTTTTCGTCTAGGAAAGTAAATCCTTGACGGGTGCCGGGAAGCCATATCCTGGGCTGATGCTGAAGAATAGATTTTGCTTCCGCTGGGGATGATAGTTGCAAGAATACCAGTAGGAGAAGACGACTCCGTTGCGGAATAAACTTGGCAAATGGAAGATTCTGCAGGGAGAAAAGATACTCTAGCGATCATGCTGGGAAGTAATACTCTGTGGGGAGAGAGGTACTTTGCTGAATTGTTGATAATAATTTGCTAGGGATACCCTTGTTGTGCTGGAAGTGTTGATAGACTTCGCTGGGGTAAGAAGACTCTGTCGATGACGATCTTTCCATGGATTTTGGCTGAGGATAACCCAGTTATATCCGATTAAGGAAATAACTCTTTAAACAAAGCCGGACGACGCGTTCGTGCTTTCGGGAGGATAAGCTTCCAGAATCTACTGGGGATAAGCTTACTACTTGGGGATATGAATTCCAACTTTCCTGGGGAAACTGGATTGGACTCTTCTGGGGGGTTTTGGAACTGCGGGGGAGTGATTCCTTTGAATGTTGGTATACCGCCGGGGAACAATCTTTAGACCAAGACTATCGGAGATGCTTGTTATGAGTGTGTATGCTGCCGGGGGAGTGTTGAGATCTACTGGAGGATACTCAATTTCCTTGAGATTTGATTGTAGCTTTGCTTGGAGAGAGTGTATTGACTGGCTGGCTCACTCTTTGGGGAATTAAGGTATACTGGTTATGTCCTACCTTGTATCTTGTGGACAGAGCAATTAGCTTGCTTGGACAGCTCATCATTGCCCCTGTTTCTGATATTGGAGAGGAAGACCTGTGAGGTGCTGATAGTTGTTGATGGACCCACCTTCTTCTGGTAGGCAGGTGACAAGATGACAGGACATAGTCGTACGCTTTGATCCCTAATTTTTGCCTGGACCGCCCTTTCGGGTTTTCAGTCCACCGGGATACCCATTTTTGCCCAAGCCGCCTTTTCAGGTTTTCGACTTGCCGGGTGTATAGATTTTTTCATTTCATCCCTTCATTTTGCCCGAACCCTTTTGGTTCGCCGGGAAGCCCTTATTTTTGCCTAGGTGTGTCAGCCTAACGGGTCTTTGATTTTGCGTAGTATTTTTTTGACTATGTCCATGCTTTCAGCATGTAGGGAGTTGTCCCTGTTAGAAGTGTTTTGCCATGCCATCAGAAGGTATTTGATCAGGCAAGATTCGTCGTTGAAATGCCCCAAGTGACTCAGGGGGAGATTTGCCCCAGGCTATTTGCCTTTGAGAGATTCTCCGAATCTTGACTTAATTGCCCCAGATGGTAGACCATGATCATGCCGTGCCCCTTGATTGGAGATACTCTTGTTCATTAGACTTTCGTCATGCGAATTTCTATACTGTTCAAACGAAAAGTCATATGCAAACAAAGTTATGTTAAAAATGCAAAGCCTATGTCTGTCTTGAAAATTTTGAAAATGCATTCTTTTTTCATAAAACAAATGATTGTTTGTAAAACGTGATGTCAACTCCGTATTTACCGTAAGCCTTAAGGAGTCAGGATACCTTTCGTAACAATATGCTTTCGAACTAACCCATGCTTCAGCTAGGACTTTTAAGGGTTATAACGTGGCTTGGTTCAAGGTTTAAGAAACAAAGGATAAAGGCTCAAATTATTTGTACCCACCCGCTCTTCGTGATGTTCTTCAAACCTAAACTCAGTTGATCATACGTTAGACCTTGTTTGAGTCTTTGTTCTGATATACTAGTGATGATTCGGATTTTGAACGTTTATTTGAGTAGGCAGTCATCTCCTTTTTTGCTGAGGGTTTGTAAGACCTCTTTCTTGATTTTTGTTATCCCTTTCTTTTTTTTCCTGAACTGTTTCCCTTTTTGGAATTACAGTCAGCGGGATGCCCCAGTTTTGTAAGTCTCCTTCATGGGTTTTGACTTAATGGGTTTTTATTTTGAGAAGTAATGACTGCCTTTCTTTATTGAATATTCGGAATCATCACTATCTTTTTTGTAAGGATCTTTTTGGTGCCATTTGTTATGCACTTGGATCAACTGAGAGACTACCCTGCCCCAGGTTATGATTAAGGGTTTTAAATTTCGAAAAGAAAAACTCCTACTTCTTTGGCTCAGAGGGGTTGACGAGGGATTATCATCCTTATAACTCCAGTGTTTAGGGATTGAAACAATGCCTATACCTCATCAGCGGGGTCTGTTCAAAAGCATATTGTAGATAGCGGTATCGTTTTCGTCATCCTCCCTCAAGAGGCTTAGAATTATTAATCGAGTGTTGACATCAGAAAAATATGAAAACAATTTGTATATAGTGAATACGAATATATTGCTTCAGAACAGACATATGCGATGCATTAATGAAATAACAATGTTTAACATGAGTAAATGTTTGAACAAAAGAAAATTGCAACTTGAACATTCGAATGAACAAAAATTTCTCAATCCTAGCCATGATTTGGCAAGGGAGCAGTGATTATGTTCGGAGTCTCAGGTACTTCAAACTGAATCTCTCCAGCGTCGATCATGTCTTGAATCTTGTTTTTGAGAGGCCAGCAGTTGTCCGTAGTATGCCCCGGGCTATCAGAATGGTATGCGCACCTATCGTTGGGATGATAGTTAGGAGCAGAAGTGTTTGGATTCCGGAGAGGAGCCCTTAATGTGATCAGATTCAACCTCAACAGGCGTTGTAAAGCTTGAAACAGCGACATGTTGAGCTGGGTGAATTGCCTCCTGGGCTTGTCTGGCTGAGGTTGATGCTGAATTTGTGACCCTGAAGCCATTTGAAGAGCTCCCCCCTTATCTCCTTGTCTCAAAGGTGGTTGAATGATGACTGGCTCTTTACCCTTAGATGTTTGCCCCAGTTGGTTATCCCGAAGCAGTTGGTTGACAAGAACCCCAAGCTCTTCTTGTCTTTGAGCTAAGTTTTGAATGATAGTCACCTGCCCCAGCATCTGGGCTCTCATTGCATCCACCTCAGCTTGCAGATGTTTCAACCGTTCGTCCTTATCACCCTCAGAACTGTTCCTGACCAAAGTCCCCATGAGGAGTGTTCTCAGCTCTTCCTGCCCCTTGGATAAGTTCAGGAGGATTTCCCTGAATCGAGTCTCTTGAGCATAAAGATCCTGGTTGTCTTGTTGGGAAGCCATTGCTGAAATAAACAGTGAAGAGGGTAAGTGACCTGTAAAGAAGGGTACCTGTAATGCAATGATGCGTATGTATGCATGCGATTTTTTCAAGGATCTCGCGGGGTAGACAAGAAAATTGTTAGAATTTTGAATTTTGTAGCTTGATTGAAGGAATTGCATATTGTTGAGAGTCCTTCTTCAAGAGTCAAGGCTCACCATATCGAGTGGGTCATAGCCCCTGACTCGAGTTATCATGTTTGAATTTCTAGATCACCTTGGCTAGAGGAACCTTCTTCAGGAGTCAAAGCTCACCATATCAAGTGGTTCATAGCCTCTGACAACCTCGGCTAGAGGAAAATAAATCCTCTTTGCCCCTTGCTAGACGTTTGATTCATCATGACCTGCATCACAAGCCCTTAAGATCCTTGAAATGGATTAGTCTTTATGCAGGATGTATGCAATGGTATGATGGTATGCTATGCATGGAGTGATGTAAGTAGACCCTGTTATGAGTCCCAATTAAGGACTGTAAACAAAACCTGCAACGAACTCATGGGTCAGATAACAAGCATGCAAGTAGTCAAGTTTTAAGGCACACAAGTCACACAGAGAGCCCTTAGAGTTTAGGCCAGCATGGAGTTCAGGTATTACCCTCTTTCAGTTGGTTGGTTAAGACCTGTCCTATCAAAAGTAACCGGGTTCTAGAGGATCCCAATATCACTGACTACCCTCAATCGGTCATAACTCCAGCATCGCAATCTTTTCTTGCGGCCAGAACCATCGCGAGAGTTTAGCCTCAATGGGTGTAGCATACTGCTACTGTTCTATAAGCCAAGTTGGGTCAATTTAGGGTTCTAAGGTCAGTTGGTGCTTAATGACTCCTCAGAAGACCCATATTCTCCTCGTTGCAACACAAGGGATATCGGTACAGACCAAGGCGCCACACCAACGTAGCCACTGCTTCACCCGTGTCGGTCTACGCCGGACAGGTCCCTCACAGCTTATGCTACCTAAAGAAGGGTATTCCCCAGATCCGGGTTAGGATCTATGAAACTCCGATGCAACCCACAAATATAAAAGCAAACAAGGCAAAGCAATTGAAAACATAAGTGTTATCTAGTCCTAAGGTACACCTCACTTTAAGATTATTCCCCAGCAGAGTCGCCAGTTCTGTGATCGGTGGATCTGGAACTGACTATTTAACGTTGGTTCGCGAAATGTCGCGGAAGCAAGAGTCGCCACCGTCTTTTATTTTCTCCAAATGGAAAGGACAAAAGCACAGAAAAATTCCTTTAAAGAGATTGCTCTCGGTTCGGGAGGTAGGTTATAGAAAGGGAAGGTGTTAGCACCCTTTCTATCCATGGTTATCCACGGGCTCTTAGATACTTGCTCATTTGTGTTTTCAAAAATGGTTTGTTTGCTTTTCAACTGTGGGTTTTAAAAAGTTTCTTTGAAAATTTCAGTTCGACTCTTGTATCAGTCCTCAAGAGTGTTTGAAAAGTTGCTTTCGAAAGCTTTTTGAAAATGTGTTGGTGTGAAAAGTATTTTTGATTTGTTTTGTTTTGAATTAGAGCAAGTATCCACGAGTCGTCTACCTACCCTAAGGAATTCGTCTGTGTAGATGTCCTTTAAAGTAGTGCCATCCCACCATTGAGAGGTAGGTAGCACCACCATTGGAGGTGTTCGGGTCAATTCGAAGGTTCGGGACGTGGTGATCACCAGAGCAATGGGAAGACACCTTAGAAGCTACCCTCATGCCAGGTTCCCGGATCATGAGGACTTACTAAGACATCCTCTACTCGACGATCACCTTTTGAGGCAAGGCAACAGTGAGGCGTACCCTAGGGGTGGTGTGTGATTTGTGTGTCAGATTCATTTATTTTTGTCTTGTCAGGTTATTGGTGATCTAACGTTTTGTTTTTATTTTTGTCATTCATTCTTGTATGCATTTATTTAACAGTTAAAAAGTGCGGAAAGATAAAATTCCTAAACTATTACAAAGGCGCGGGTCCACATCGCCAAATTAAATCAGGACCCGATTTGACATAAAATAAAGAAATAAAGTAAAGTGCGAAAGATAAATATTTACACGGCTTTGGGAGAATTACATCAATATTTAAAAGAAGGAATAAATAAAATGCGCGAATTGAATTAAAATTGAAAACGAGGGCGTTGGACCCTTTTGAAGTTAAATTGAAATTAAAAATTAATTAATTATTTATTGAAATAAAAGAAGTGTTTTTTAGGTTTTTTTTTGTATTTATGAAATAAGAAAATTAAAATTAAAATTAAAAGAAACCCTAATTCTAAGTTATTTTTAATTATTTGAGAAAAATGTTAAAGTTTAACTTAATTTACTAAAGAATTTATGTACATGTTTATTTACAAAATAAATTAGTAATTAATAATAATAATAATGATGAGAAAATTATTTATTAAAAAAACTGATGAAAAAGTTAAAAAAAACCTAATTTCTACACATTTAATTTATTAAGAAAAATATTAAAGTTTTGAAACCTAAATTAATCTAATTAATTGTTTAAAGTTTATTTACAAAAATAATAATAGTAAAATTAATATTAATAAAATAAACATTTTTTTGATTTTCTGTATTTTATATTTATTATGAAAATTATTTTATGGAATTAAAAGAAAACAATTAAAAACAATTAAAAGAATAAAAAGGAAAAACAAATAAAAATTAAAAATTGAGCAAACCATAGGGGGTGTCTGGCCCAAGGGGAGGTTTTTTTGAAGTATTGACTCCTGAGTACCGTGGTCTGCATTCTTTGGTCATTGGATTGAGTTTCATGCATAAGTTGTTCTACTTTGGCCATTTGGCTTTTGGCTTTTGGCTTTTAGCCATTTGTGTTCTGGCTTCAACGTTCCTTTAATGTCTGGCTTAATGTCTGCCTCGCCATGTATTGGTGTCATGCATAAGTTTTTCTAGTCTGGCCATTTGGCTTTTGGCTTTTGGCCATTTGGCTTTTGGCCTCAACGTTCCTTAATGAACCTGCCTGGGATCCTGTCTAAATCTGCAGTGTTGAATCTCACAAACACATCAAATAAAATCATAAAATGCAAATAAAACCAATATATGAAGAAATTTAATGTTTAGGCACAATATGGCATATATGAATGATTATACCCTTTTGATCATGGAGATCAAATCAACCTTACCCTTACTGGAAAAGTAGTGACATGAATGCTTTTATGCCCTTTGGATCATGGAGATCAAACCAGCCTTACCCTTACTGAAGAAGTAATAAGATGTTGGTTTGTAACTGAGATGGCTTGTTTGTAGTGAGGGAGGGATTTGTAATAAGGATTTCAAGGTTTTAGGGTTCTTGAAAGAGTTTGATATTCTAACAGTGTTGTGGCAAGGTTTTTTCTCTCTTTTTCTCCTCTCATTTTTTTTCTCCCCCCTGGTTTGTGTGACAAGAAGGTGATTATATAGTGGAAATTAGGGTAAAGAAAATGGGCTTTGAATGTGCAATTGGGCCTCCAATATTCACTTGAATTCGTCACTTTCCAGGCTAAATCGCAGGGACTTAAGTGCATTTTTTGAAGTTGAAATGTGAAAACAAAATGTAGCCGGCATCGAGAACTAACTCCTGTCCGAAAATCGACTCAATCGGATAAACGGTGAATTAGTTATAAATTTTTGAAGTTTCAGCTCAGACAAACTTATTTTGGGCTCCAGTGTCGGCTCTGACACGTTCTTCAATAAAAAACTGGTATTGATCGGAGCATAATCCGGTCTCGACCTGTGAGGCAAAGTTGTAAATCTACGAGTCAGGGACCTTGTGTAAAAATATGAGTCCAATCCGATAAAAATTGACCGAGTTATGAATTTTCGAAGTTTCGGCCCAGATGAAATAATATTCAGCATTCAGGATTTTCAGCGTGTCATGCACTCTGAGCAAAAAACGAAGGCCTTTTGAATACCGTTTAAACTCAATACCTTCTGTGAAAATGTAGCCAACTCAATTTGTGAAATTTCGGCGCCAGAACCAGCTCGATACGATGAAAATCGACCAAGTTATGATTTTTTGAACATGACGCAAATAAACTTCTGTCACAAATTTTCTGTGCAAAAATACTTGATAAATCCACATTTTTGAAGACCTTCTGATCGAAATTGGCTTCCAGCCGTGAGAGATGAAAACGTAGATAATGTCAAGACGGAATTTTGGCCACCGGAACGGGTTCAAAACGAGCCACGATCTTCAAGTTATGAATTTTTTAGCGCGTAAAAACTGCACTTTCAGCACACTTTTTCACCATATTTCTTTAAGAAAACTCGCACATTCGGATACCTTCTTTAAAGAATTGACGCTTGAGCCGAACCTGAATTTGAGAATATGTTATCAGAGATATCTTGGCGAAAGAATACCTGAATATGATGCGCCGGGTTGGTCTTGTGAATTTTTCTTGAAATATTTTGAGAAATATGGGAGGGCAAATTTTGGGGTACAACAATTAACATCCGTGTTTGGAGAATCCGTGAACTGTTTTCAGAAGTCTTGAATCTGTACAAGTGATAGATTAACATCCGTGTTTGGAGCATCCGTGAACTGTTTTCAGAAGTCTTGAATCTGTACAAGTGATAGATTAACATCCGTGTTTGGAGAATCCGTGAACTGTTTTCAGAAGTCTTAAATATGTACAAGTGATAGATTAACATCCGTGTTTGGAGAATCCGTGAACTGTTTTCATAAGTCTTGAATCTGTAAAGTGATATATTAACATCCGTGTTTGGAGAATCCGTGAACTGTTTTCAGAAGTTTCGAATCTGTACAAGCGATAGATTAACATCCATGTCTGGAGAACCCGTAAACTGTTTTCAGAAGTCTTGAATCTGTACAAGTGATAGATTAACATTCGTGTTTGGAGAATCCGTAAACTGTTTTCAGAAGTCTTGAATCTGAACAAGCGATAGATTAACATCCGTGTTTGGAGAATCCGTGAACTGTTTTTAGAAGTTTAGAATCTGTACAAGTGATAGATTAACATCCGTGTTTGGAGAATCCGTGAACTGTTTTCAGAAGTCTTGAATCTGTACAAGTGATAGATTAACATCCGTGTATGGAGAATCCGTGAACTGTTTTCAGAAGTCTTGAATCTGTACAAGTGATAGATTAACATTCGTGTTTGGAGAATCCGTGAACTGTTTTCAGAAGTCTTGAATCTGTACAAGTGATAGATTAACATCCGTGTTTGGAGAATCCGTGAACTGTTTTCAGAAGTTTGGAATTTGTACAAGTGATAGATTAACATCCGTGTCTGGAGAACCCGTAAACTGTTTTCAGAAGTTTGGAATCTGAACAAGTGATAGATTAACATCCGTGACTGGAGAACCCGTAAACTGTTTTCAGAAGTTGAAGTTGAATAAGCAATAGATCATCATCCATGTTAGGAAGCGTCCGTAAAATGTTTTCAAAAGTTGAAGTTGAAGCTTATTAATCTTATCCTGAAAAGGGTAAAATATTAGCTGAAACACAAAGTTATGTTGCATGAAATGTATGATGCAATATATGTTATATCAATGTTTATGATATGAATGTAATGAATGCGCATGTAAGCTGATGAGCTGTCTTGCTGAGGATATATGAATCCTGGATAGCCGGAGATAATAGAATCTTGACTGCTGCCGGGGAAAGTGAATCCTTGACTGCTGCAGGGGATTGCAAGAATCTTTGACTGCTGAAGCTGAGACATCCTTGTTGACTGCTGACTGCTTAGGGAACAAGATCTTCCGTTGTTGAGGGATCTTAGGATCACTGTTGGGGTTTGAAAAATCCTTGGTGACTTGTGGGGAATGAGAATTCTGATGATCTCTAGTGGGGAGTCCAGAACCTGGTAGACTTATGCTGGAGAAGTAAGACTGAGAATCTTCAATCTGATGGGAAGTATCTATGTGGGGAGAATGTTTACTAATCTGGTTCCGCTGGGGATTGACAGTTGGAGGTTTTAGCTCCGCTGGGGATTGATAGTTTTGGCTCCACTGGGGATTCTGAAACTTACCTCTGAGGGGAATTAAGTTCTGCAAGGCTCTCTTGGCTGGGGAAATTAGCTTTGAGAAAGCTTTTGTTCTGCTGAGGATCCTGAAGTTTAACTCTGTTTGGGGAATTAAGTTCTGGATTTTAACTTTGTTGAGGAATTTGGAGTTTAATTCCGTTGGGGATTTCTTCTGAAAGGGCATCAAGATATCTATTTGTACCTTCAACCTATCAGCAATCATCTTTCTTGATTTGTAAGAAAATGATTATGTTCAAATGCATATGCCTACTTAACAAAACATTGGACGTTTCTCAAATAAAACATAAGTGTAAAAAGCAAAAGGAAGACAAGGAAAATTTCTGTATTTGGAAAAGTGTTTGTATTAACTTTTTATGAGTATCTTTGTACAAAGGAGACAGTCATCCTAGTAAGAGGATGTTGTCGCAAAAAATTGAAAATTTTATACAAAAGAAAGATGGCTATGTGTAACAATTCCATGGGATTCCATTCTGTTATAGCCTTCACAACTCTGAATATCTTGTCCATTCAATGCTTCGTCCGCCGATGATTGGATTGATCAGAAGCTCGGAGCTTGTTGATGAAGAGATTGTTCTTTAAAGTGATCCGACGAGACATAGTCATACGCTTTAATTCCCTAACTTTTGCCTGGATCGCCCTTTCGGGTTTTCAATCCACCGGGAAACCCTTTTTTGCCCAAGTCGCCCTTTCGGGTTTTCAACTTGCCGGGTGTACATATTTTTTTTTGTTTTATCCCTAATTTTTGCCTGAACCGCCCTTTTGGGTTTTCGGTTCACCGGGATGCCCATTTTTTCCCAAGTCGCCCTTTCGGGTTTTCGACTTGTCGGGTTATTTTATGCGTAGTATCTTTTGACTATGTATGCGTTCGCAGGGTGTGGAAAATCGTCGCCGTCCATGGTGGTCAGAATCATTGCACCACTGGAAAATATGGTCTTGATCACAAACGGTCCTTCGTAAGTAGGAGTCCATTTGCCCCTGGGATCACTTTGCGGCAAGATGATCCGCTTAATTACAAGATCTCCGACTTGATATACTTGACGTCTTACTTTCTTGTTGAAAGCTTTGATCATTCATTTTTGGTACGTCTGACCATGGCAAACAGCAGTGAGTCGTTTCTCGTCGATCAAATTGAGTTGATCAAGTCGGGTCTGAATCCAATCGTCTTCACTCAAACTAGCGTCCTTTATAATCCTTAAAGAAGGAATCTGAACTTCCATGGGTAGGACAACTTCCATGCCATATACCAAAGAAAATGGGGTTGCCCCTGTTGAAGTACGTGTCGTGGTACGGTATCCATGCAGAGCAAACGGTAACATCTCATGCCAGTCTTTGTAGGTAACTGTCATTTTCTGAATGATCTTCTTGATGTTTTTGTTCACAGCTTCAACAACACCGTTCATCTTCGGCCGATAGGGAGATGAATTGTGATGATAAATCTTGAACTGTTCGCATAGAGCGGCGATCATAGTATTGTTCAGATTTGTACTGTTGTCTGTGATGATCCTGTTGGGGACACCATACCGGCATATGAAGTTCTGCTTGATGAAGCGGGCAACCACATTCTTTGTAACAGAGGCAAAGGAAGCTGCTTCGACCCACTTGGTAAAATAATCAATGGCGACCAGGATGAAGCGGTGTCCATTGGATGCCGTGGGCTTGATCTCTCCAATCATGTCAGTGCCCCACATTGCGAATGGCCAAGGAGCTGTCAGAACGTTGAGAGGAACAGGAGGAATATGTATTTTGTCGGCATAGACTTGGCATTTGTGACAGGTACGGGAATGTTGATGGCAATCAGCTTCCATGGTAGACCAGTAATAGCCTGCCCTTAGAATCTTTTTAGCCATCGTATGTCCGCTCAAGTGGGTGCCAAATGTGCCACTGTGTATCTCAGTCATGATTAACTCTGCTTCAGCTTTGTCCACACAACAAAGTAAAACACAATCATGGCTGCATTTATAAAGGATGCCATTGCTTAGGAAGAACTTGGCCGCAAATCTCCTTAAGAACTTCTTGTCATTTACGGAAGCTTCTTCAGGATATTCTCTGGTCTGGAGATACCTTTTGATTTCATGAAACCAGGGTTGTTCCACTACTTCTTCGGTATTAATCTCATGACAATGCGCAGGTTCGTCCATTCGCTCGATGGTGATTTGGGGAGCCTCGTTATCCCAGTTGAGTTTAAACATGGAAGACATTGTAGCCAAAGCATCTGCTAGCTGATTCTCTTCTCGCGGGAAATGCTCGAAGGTGATTTGCTCGAAATGAGGCAACAATGTTAGGACATGTTCTTTGTATGGGATAAGATTAGGATGTTTCGTATCCCATTCTCCTTTGATTTGACTGATAACCAAAGCCGAGTCCCCAAATACGATCAAAGATTTGATCCCTAAGTCTATAGCAGCCTTGAGACCAAAGATGCAAGCTTCATATTTGGCCATGTTGTTGGTACAACTGAAACAAAGTCGGGCAGTGAAAGGTGTATGGCAACCTTCTGGGGAAATGAGTATCGTACTGATACCGTTTCCAAGTGCATTTGAAGCACCATCAAAGTACAGGGTCCATCGGGATCCATTTTCGGGTCCGTCATACGGTCCGTTACCTTCAATGTTGTCCAATGTCATGATGTCCTCATCCGGGAAGTCGAATCTCATGGATTGATAATCTTCGATAGCTTGATGAGCTAGATGGTCTGCTAGTACACTCCCTTTTAAAGCTTTTTGGGTGGTATATTGGATGTCATACTCAGTCAGGATCATTTTCCATCTAGCGATTCTTCCAGATAAAGCAGGCTTCTCGAAGATATACTTGATCGGGTCCATTTTGGAAATCAGCAAAGTGGTATGAGTCAACATATACTGCCTTAGTCGGCGAGCAGCCCATACCAAAGTGCAGCAAGTTTTCTCGAGCAGTGAATAGCGAGTCTCACAGTCGGTAAACTTTTTGCTAAGGTAATAAATGGCATGCTCTTTTCGACCAGACTCGTCATGTTGGCCCAGTACGCACCCCCATTGAGTTGTCCAAAACAGTCAGATACATGATCAGCGGCCTTCCTTCGACGGGTGGCATCAGAATAGGAGGTTCTAGAAAATACTCCTTGATCTTATCAAAAGCAATTTGACAATCATCGTTCCATTCAACTACCTGATCCTTCTTTAATAGTTTGAAAATTGGCTCACAGGTAGACGTAAGGTGAGAGATGAACCTTGTAATATAGTTCAAGCGTCCCAAGAATCCTCTAACCTCCTTTTCAGTACGAGGGGCCGGTATTTCTTGTATAGCTTTTACTTTTGCTGGATCGACCTCAATGCCTTTGTTGTTGACAATAAATCCCAGAAGTTTACCAGACCTAACTCCAAAAGTGCACTTACTTGGATTCAGCCTGAGTTTGTATTCCTTCAACCTGGAAAACAACTTTTGCAAATGTTCAAGGTGTTCCTCTTTTGTTTGTGATCGAGCTATCATGTCGTCTACGTAAACTTCGATCTCATGATGTATCATATCATGAAATAAAGCTACCATGGCGCGTTGATAAGTTGCCCCTACGTTCTTCAGTCCGAACGGCATCACCTTGTAGCAGAAGGTACTCCATTGTGTAACAAAGGTTGTTTTCTCCATGTCCTCGGGGGCCATTTTAATCTGGTTGTAGCCCGAGAATCCGTCCATGAAGGAAAATACCTTGTGCTGAGCTGTGTTATCAATCAAAATGTCGATATGTGGTAGCGGAAAATCATCTTTAGGGCTGGCCCTGTTCAAATCCCGGTAGTCCACACACATTTTGACCTTGTCGTCCTTTTTGGGAACAGGCACAATGTTAGCAACCCATTGCGGATAGGATGTAACAGCCAGAAAGCCAGCGTTGAATTTCTTCATTACTTCAGCCTTAATCTTCTCAGACATGTCGGGCCTCATTCGGCGGACTTTTTGCTTGATCGGTGGACAGTCTTCTCTTGTAGGGAGACGGTGAAACACGATATCTGTTTCTAACCCTGGCATGTCCTCATAAGACCAGGCAAAGATTTCAACATATTCATTCAATAGCTGTATTAAGCGCTCCTTGACACTTGGTTCCAAGCTGGCACCCACTTTGACTTCTTTCCTGTCTTCCTCTGTCCCTAAGTTGATGGTTTCCAACAACTCTTCATGAGGCAAGATGGCCCTCTCTTCTTGTTGTAGAAGTCTGGCTAGCTCTCTCGGTACTTCACAATCTTCGTCATCTTCGTACTCAGCCTGATTGACCAAATCTTCAGAGTTATTGAAGGATACAACAGAATAGTCACCCATGGAATCCGGAGTGAATGGGTACCTGCATTTATGAGTGTGGGTGTGTGTAAGGGATATCCATCCTTAAACAAGCAAAAATGCAAAAGGAAAGAAAATGAACAGAGCAGTTTATAAATGAAAAACGTCCAATGATTCATTAAACATGGCATATGATTATGAAGAGAATCAAGCCCTTACAGATGGACCTACATGCCCCGGGCAAGGCATGAGGTGAAAAGTAGTGTGTGAATTGTTTTAGTAATTATCACAGACCAACAGGAAATGTTCGAAAGATAAATTACTGATTGATGAAAGTAATGGGAACGAAGTCTTTCGCCTCCCAGTTGTGCAGTCCCCCTTCAATGGTTGGGAAGATCCAATCTTCAATGTTACCCTCTTCGTCTTCGTCTTCTAAAGCATTGATTCCATGAGGAGAAATCTTAATGGGTGTCTTTTCAATTTTGGAGCGACGCATAGCCTTTTGCCCCGCAGCAGTAAATCCCAACCCAAACTTGTCTGTCTTGTGGGGAAAGTCAGGCAATTGTCCCCATGCTGAGCTCTTTCCCTCCTTCATTGCAGCCCTTGCGTCTTTCAGAGATGCCATCCTGGCCACCTGCTTGGGTACCTCAGCTACTGCCTTTGCCACTACAACCTCGGGAGAAACTTCCTCGAAGTGTTGAAAGGGTGTTTCGATGAATTCTCCATCCACTTCCACATACCGAAAGGAATTGAGATGGTTGATCATGTACTCTTCCTCATCGTGTACAGTTATGATTTTACCCTTAACAGGGTATTTCAGCATCTGATGTAAAGAAGAGGTGACTGCCCCAGCATTATGTATCCATGGTCTTCCTAGCAAGCAAGAGTATGATGGGCGGATGTCCATCACATAGAAGGTTGAGTGGAACACTTCAGTGCCTACCTTGATGGGAATGTCGACCTCCCCATGCACCATTCTTTTAGACCCGTCAAAGGCCCTGACAATAATATTACTTGGTTTCAGCTCCAAGCCTTTATAATCCAACCGGTCCAGAGCTTTCTTAGGCAACATGTTTAGGGAAGAACCAGTATCGACCAAGACATGGGCGAGAGTGGTTCCTCGGCATTCAACCGACACATGCAATGTGTCATTGTGCTTTCTTCCTTTCGGAGTTAGGTCAGCATCAGAGAAACCCAGGCCGTTGTCGGCGGTAAGGCTGGCTACACAATCCTGGAATTGATCGGCTGAGGTTTCTTGGGGCACATGGGCCGTCTTCAAAAACTTAATCAGGGCTTTGGCATGAGCCTCCGAACAAAGCAGCAAGGCTAACATGGAGATCTTCGACGAGGTTTGCCCCAGTTGTTCTACAACATCATAATCACTCTTTTTGATTATTTTCAGAATCTCCTCCATTTATTTTTTAGAGGTTTCGGGGATGACCAATGGCTGAGCCCTCGTCCTGACGAGCTCTTCTTGGATCCCTTTCCCCTTATCATTAGCAGAAGAAGAAGGGACAACCACAGGAGTTACAATTTCTTCAATCATTGGAGTTCCTGCAGATAGTTTTACCGGTGCAGGGGTAACCTTGGGAGCAGCTGAGGGTCCAAAGATTGCCTTTGGAGGGGAAATCTCTGGAGAGAAAATTCTTCCACTTCGGGTAATTTGCTCGTACCGGCAATGTTTCCAATGTCGGCAGTTTCTTCGTCAGAGCTCTCTTCAGTTATCTCAATTTGTTTAACACTGTGGTAGTAGATTTCTCCACCATAATTCCACGATATTGATTTGTCAGATTTGTATGGGACAGGCCCAGGCATGGTTATTTTCAGAGGTACAATCTTCGGAGCGGATGTAATCTTAACAGGCCTTTTGGGGACCTTGGAACGATTGGCGGAAATGGTTATTATTGAAACATCTTCGACAAGGGTTGGGATAACGGGAGTCTTTTCGAAAAGAATTTGTTGGTTGTCCATTAGGCGTTGGATGCCTATTTTCAGCAATGGACAGTCGATTGGTAGGGAGGATCAAAGGTAGCAATCTTCTTTACAACCTGGGAAAATCCCAGCCTTCAACAGATTCAACTTGATTGTCAGTAGTGGAGTTATCAGATCATCAACAGTAGAAACAAACAGATCTTCTTCAACAACATGGACATTGTGACCATGCTTTGGCATTGGAGTGGAGATTAAATTCGGCTTCTCGGGGGCGTCGAAATCAACCTCTTTTGCGTCTATCAAATCCTGAATTTTATTCTTAAGCGCCCAACAATCGTTGGTGTCATGTCCGGCGCTGTCAGAATGATAGGCACACTTTGCGTTGGGGTGATAATGTGGGGAAGTGGTATGCACATTCTTTGGCGCCTCTTTGATATTTGTGAGATTCATCTTCAACAAATGGGGAAGAACTTGTGCGGGCGTCATATTGATGCGGGTGAACTGTCGTTGTGGCCGTTCTCCCCATTGCTGTTTAGGTCTGGACTGATTGTTACGAGGCTGATCATTTGACGAATTTTGAATCATCACGGCCCCTACAGCCGGCCAGAGCTCAGTTCTTCCCAATCCTTTCTGAGAGTATATAACAGCTGCTTCCTTCTTGTCCGGGAATGGTTTCTTAACAGCTGTGGATGCAGAGGCATCCCTTTGAATCTTCCCACTCTTAATACCAGCTTCCACCCGTTCGCCAGTCAGAATCAGTTCGGTAAACCCTGCAGAAAAGCTCCCAATCAAATGGTTGAAGAAAGGGCCAGATAGGGTCCCGAAGAACATATCAACTAGATCCCTATCTAAAAGCGGTGGTTGTACCCTTCCGGCCAAGTCGCGCCATTTCTGGGCGTATTCTTTGAACCCCTCATTTGAGGCCATCCCCATACTTTGTAGTTGAGTACGGGTCGGCGCCAAGTCAGCGTTATATTGATACTGGCGGTAGAAGGCAGCTGCCAAGTCTTCCCAATTATGCACTTCTGACCTCTCAAGCTGGTAAAACCAATCTAGCTGAGTACCGGACAAGCTGTCCTGGAAAAAGTGTACCCAGAGATTTCTATCGGATGAATGAGGTTGAATTCTTCTAACATATGACCTCAGGTGCATCTTTGGGCAAGACAGACCATCATATTTTGCGAAAGTTGGTACCTTGAATTTGGGAGGGATAACAATCCCAACAATCAGTCCCAATTCTTCAAAATCTAGCCCGGGAACCCGTTGCAACTCCATGGCTGCCAATCTATCCTCCAGGTTTTTATATTTGTCGTCCGCTGGCGGGTATTGCTGCTCTGAATAATCTTCATCTTCCTCAACCTCTTCTTCTTCAGCCTCAGACTCAGAGGGTAATGCAACTCCTTTTCCTTTGCCGGTCCCCTCGTCAGATGTAGAGGGGAATTCAAGAACTCTCATAGCTTCATTCTCAAATCTTCTTCCCAGTGTGGCTACCCCAACTCTTTTCTTTTTCTTTTTTCCTTTTTCTTGCTCTTTATTCCCTAACAGTGCTTTAAGATCCTCCTGACCCTTTGCCAAGGTCATAAGGAGCTGTTGAAACTGCGAGTTTTGTCCCTGCAGATCTTTGACCGTCTGCTCAATATCCATCTTACTGAAATAAAAAGCAGAAAGATAAGGAAACCTGGTGTGAAGACTTGTTTATGCATATGATGAATGATATGTTTATTCATGTAATGCATTCAAGGATTTAGAAATTCAAAGTTGTTGCAAACAAAAAGAACACACGTCATATTAATAAGAAGAAATTTTGTCAGTACATAAATTCCCCATGGGCCAAATATTACAAAAACTTCTTAAGGTAAAAAGACGTTGCGCATCCTCTTTGGTGCGATGTAAGTGTTGAGAGTCTCCTCCTCGTGAAGTCGGAGGGTAAGCTCCAAAACCTTCTTCTCACTGGCGTAGAAGCTGGCTTCAAAAGTATCCATTTCTTCCTTTAGTTGGATCCAACTCTTCTGCATTTCCTCCCATGATGTTGGCATGTCAGGATGTAGGATGGTTTATGGAACCTCTCCTTCCTTAATAGGCTCTTTGATCAAAGGGAGAATATGAGGGTAAGGCATCATAAGACTCTGGGCTCGGGTTCGTACCCACTTGAGGTAAGGCTCAAGAGGGATGGAGTTCTTGTGTCCCAGTGTCTTGCTATCTACCTTGTTAGGCATCCTCCAAGCTCTGATGAATCTTTGGCGAAGTCCTTGTGCATCGTTGTCGAAGTCAAAAACTAGGTCAGGAATCAGCATGTCATGAGGGCCATCCCTCTGTGCATATCCAAATTGTTTTAAAGCTAGACAGGGGTTGTAGGTAATGCCTCCCTTAATGCCAACTAATGGAACATTAGGGAACTCACCACAACGATCGATGATGATGATATTTTCTCTGGACCGAGAACACCAATGTACATCAGAATGTGTGAGGGTCATCAATCATTGTGACCACCTTGAACCCTGCTCGTTCTTCAAAACTGATTGTGGAAGGTGAGAAATAAACCACCTTGCAAGGAGAGGAGTACAACACATGAGAAAACCTCTCTTCCTCATTGTTCGTTCGTAAAGTCAGTGGAGGATGTCCCCAAGCAATGTAGGTATGGGATTCCTGGATATGAAAATTTTGACAGCATTCACATCTATAAGTTGGTCAAGATTTGGGAACAAGACCAACACATAAATAAGGAGTGCCACAATCTCTTCAAAGGCTTATAGATCCAGGGAATTCCAACACTCTTGTGCCTTCTCAAACAAGAACTTTGCCAAGATGCCCTTGACACCACTTCTGGTTTCCCAATGCCCCTTGATGTCAGATGGTTGCAAGTGTAGTGCTTGAGCAACATCTTCAGGTTTTGGCTCTTTTTCCATACCGTTGTAGGGTAGTTGATTAAGAATAGGAATTCTCAGGAGTTGAGAAAATTCCTCCAAAGTAGGCACCAATTGGTAGTCGGGGAATGTGAAACAGTGGTGAAGGGGGTCAAAGAACTGGAACAACACTTTCATCATATCTTCTTCAATGCTGGTGTTGACTAGGCTGAGCAGTCTACCATGTCTTTCACTGAAGAGAGAACTTTCTGGAATTCTGGATTTAAGCTCCTTGAGTTGAGGAGGGATTCTCACAAGGTTGACTTGGATAGTTTTCCTGCGAAGAGTTTCCATGACCTACAAAACAAGAACAAAGATGAAGATCCAAACCCTTGAAATGGTTAGTGGATGCATATGATGCTTTATGATGTTCATGATGTATGCACAAACACATGTACAAGCAAATCACACAAAAAACCCTAGTTTCAGGCTTGCATGGGGTTTCATAGGTAAGTACCCTCTTGAGTTTAGTTGGCTTAAAACCTGTCTTAAATAGTAACCGGGTTCTAAGGAGCTCAATATCATTGGATTGTTTTCTATGTTCATTGTTTTGGTTTAGCCACTTAACTAGCGACCAAAATATTCCAAGAAAACAATCCTCAATGAGTGTAGTATCGAGTATCTACCAACTTCGGACTGCACCAAAGCCGGTCATCTCACTACCCTTAATAAAAAGCCAATATGGTCAAGTAAGGTTCAAGGTCATTAGTGCTTAGTGATATCACTCAGCGGCCCCGTACTCTCCTTGATTGAACTCAAGGGTTACCGGTACTCACAAATATGTCGCACTAATATAGCTATTACTTCAACCGTGTCAGTATACCCCGCACAGTTTCCACAACGTATTGCTATCTATGAATGTTTCCCCAAATCCGGGTGGAGGATTTCAAGCCCAAACAAGAGAACCAAAATGTAAAGCAATCAAAGCAAACAATTAGTCATGCAAAAGGGTGATCTAGGCCCTAAGGTTACTCCACTTTTAAAGTATTCCCCAACAGAGTCGCCAGTTCTATGATACGGTGGGAGAACTGACTTGACGTTTGCGTTTGTTTTTGCAAATGTTTCGGTTGAGCAAGAGTCACCACCGACTTTTTATTTTATCCTAAGGAAAGGTCAAAAAGCACAGGAAAGACCTTTGAGATGTTTTCTTGGGTTCGGGGAGTAGATTATAGAAAGGGAAGGTATTAGCATCCTTTCTATCCATGGTTATCCATGGGCTCTTAGTTACTTGCTTAGATCACTTGCCTTTGCTTTTTCAATTGTTTGAAATGGTGCTTTGTGTGTGGTTTTGAAAGATGTTTTGAAAAGAGGCCATTATTGTGGCAACCTTTGTAATGACTCGTGTTTGAGTATATACAAAGGTGTTTTTGTCTTTTGAAAAGTTTTCAATGTTTTGAAAGTTGTTTGGAAATTGTGTTGTGAGGTGTGTTTTGAAAAATGGCAAGGATGTTTTGCAAGATTTTTGATCAAGTAACTAAGAGCTATCTACCCTATTTTACTCAAAGATATTTCCTTATGTTTTTAACCCTTTTAATAGTGTTGTTTCACCATTGTATTTGGTGAACAACCTTGTGTTATGATGTTAACGGGACGGGCACGAGTCATCGTATAGACCATGAATGCAATAGTGTCAAGTGTCTTTGGCAATTTCCTTAAGGGACTTGATCATTTTTGTTTAGGCAACTCGGATAGCGTCATCGAGGGACTATGATCATTTCGTTTGTTTTTGTTTTGCCAAAGACACTTAACATGCAACCATGGTCCATTTTTGAAGGCAACAAGTGGAGTAACCCTAAGGGTGCAAGTGTGCATTGTGTTTGTTTTTCATGCATGTTTATCTTGGATTTAGGTCAAACTACTTGTTGATTTTATTTGCATACAAACCCTAAGTCTAAGCATGGCATAATTGAAAGCTTTTAAATGCGAAAATTTAAAGGCTAAGCTATTACAACATGATATAGGGAGGGGGATACAAATTTGGATTTGGGGGATATTTGACAAGGAAATAAAATCTAAATTATTACAACCATATCGAATATACAAATATTTAACATTTAAATAAATACAATTTAAATAAATATCAAAATGCAATGTATTATGCAAAAAAGGATTTTTTATGTATGTAAAAAGGTTTTCATGTTTGAAGTATAAAAAAATAAAAAATAAAGTCAATTTTTGGTTATTTTTGTTATTTAGGGTTAAACCCTAATTTTTTGAATAAATAGTATTTATTTATTAATTATGTACAATATATACTAATTTATACACTAATAATAAAAAATAAGTATATTGTAGAAAAAGTATTTTTGGTGTCAAATATTAAATAAAAATAAAAAGTATTATTTTTGTATTTTTACCCTAAATATTTAATAAAATATGTATAAGTATATATTATATATATTTAATATGCTAAATATGTACAAAAATAAAATATTAATTATTTACAAAAAAATGTATTTTTTTTAGAAAAATGTTTTCAAAATGTAAATAAAAAAAAATAACTAAAAAAATGAATATTTTTGTATTATTTTTTTAGGGTTTTAAATAAAAAGGTTTTATATTATTTACATGTATATGTTCAATAAAGTAAATAAATGCCAAATAAATGTAAAAAAATGTGGAAAAATATTTTTTGGTGTTTTTTATGTTTGAACAAAAAATATTAAGTCAGAATCAAAAAGAAAAATGCAAAGATAACAAATATTTCACATAATGGGCCAGGGGGTGCAAATGGAAAAGAGGGGTGCAAAAAGCAAGTTGACTCCGGCCCAGCCCAAGTCAACTCTGTCTTCAACCTCCAACACTTGTTTAAACAAGAAAACGCGCGCTTCCTTCTACACATGCTATCTCTTGATTCCTTGATTTTTAGCCAAAACTCATAACACAAACATTGTAGAGCATCAAGCCACGATTTCAAATATGTAAAAAACTTGGATTAACTCTCAAAGGCCAGAGAGAATTTCTCTGGCCCTAAATTTTAACCTAATTTTTTCCTCATGTTCATGGCTAAAATCCTCACAGCACGTTTAACATAAATTAAAAGTGATCACATGTATGGCTTCAGGGCTATGAGTAGGACATGTTTCACTCACAAACCTAAGCTTAACTCTTCCTAGATTGAGAGATAGAAGTCCATGGATTACCTGTTTCAGCTCGGATCGTGTAGAGCAATGTGGCCACCTTCAATGGAGTTTGAGCTTCTGTATAACTTGCCTGAGGTCCAAGGATGCTTCCCAAGTATCTAGCTTGCTTTGAAACTTCCTGTATCATGCTGTAGAAGTTCACCTGCACAGCTTGAAAGTGAAAATGGCAAACGTGGTTAGGGGTGTTACAGCTTGAGTTCAAGGCTTGGGATAGTTTCAGTGGATGGTATGGAATGTGTTTGAACAAGTTTTAGCCAAAGCGCCAGAGTGGAATTGATTATGGAACTCAAGTTGCAGGGGATGCCCTGTTTCTGCAGCAAGGTGGTGTTTTGATGTATGAGGAGGTATGAGGGATGGTTGAGTCGTGTTTCAGGTCAGTTGGGATGTGTGGAAGATGTATACAAGGTTTGCTTAAGCTCTGGTTTGCAGGAAGTGAAAGTTGCATATGTTTTGCAAAGTTGCTTCTTTTTGAAGCAAAGAGGTTCAAGTTCTTATGCAGGCCTGTGACCTCTATCACTCTGTGCTGCAACATTTGCTCTTGATAAATGGGATTTATGCACAAAACTTTGCCTCAAAGATCTGGCCTGTACCTCAAGGATTTGGAACTTGACATAAAGTGATATTTTATCAAAATGGCAATTTTGCTTTTTCTATTTAAGGGTTAATTCTATGTGTAATGTCCAAATGGGTGAAATAATGCCTTAACACAATGGTTAGGAATTAAATTATTGAGTTTAAACTTGGTCTTGAGGCCTTCAAGCTAGCAATGCACAAACTGATTTGAAAATGCAAGTGTTATGAACAAGCCTTGGCCATGAACAAAAGTGTGTTTTGGCCAACTTTGCAAATTCGATTCTCTCTAACCACAAGGGTGTTTGGGAAGTTCTTGGAAAATTTGGAAATCTTGGAACATGTACTACAATCCATATTTGTAATGCAAATTGAAACTCAAAGTGGAACCTTGTGAAAAATGGCCAAGAAGTTGGACCAAAATCCTGCCTAGAATAGGGCAAATTTTGTCTAAGTTAAAAGTGTTTGGTACCCTTATTCCAAAAATCATAACTTGAGATACAAGCTTCCTTTGAGAAAACTTTGTGAATCAAAGTTTTAGATTTTGAAATGGACTACAACTTTCATGTTTCAAGTTTTGTTTGAATCCATTTTCATCTTGGTGAAAAAATGGGACAAATTTAGGAAAAAAATAAGAAAGTTTCATAACTTAGAAAATTTTCTAAGTTATGAAATTTTCCATTTTAAACCCTAATTTGAAATTTTTGGTTTCTTGATGAACAAGTTTCATAATTTGACATGTCTTGATGAAAAATGAATCTTGGCACTTGATTTTAACCAAAAAGTCAAAGTTTGACTTTTCAGTGTACAGTCAAATTTTGATCAGTTGACTGAAAAATTCATTTGTCAATCTTATGCATTTGAGATCTTTTGAACTTGTTTGAATTGGTCAAGACAATTTCATTGAGTCCTTGAGTCCATATGTGAGCCTGGTTTGCCATTGGTTAGGTCAAACAGTCAAAAATTACCCTTGTGCAGTCAAAACCCTAAAAATGACCATTTTGCCCTTTTGGTGATCTGATCAAATTTCTTGTGGAATTGTGATCCAAACTTGACTAAATGGTTAATATGAGTTTATTATGTTGATGTGGGTCAAAAATCATGAAGTTTGACTGTCCATTGGCCACAATTGACTTTTTCCTCCATACAGCTGATTTCTAGGTCAACTGTCCAATTGACTGGGCAAAGATTGGAATCAAGGCTTGAAAATTGGTATGGATAAACTTGTGAGTCCAACATGAAGCATGAAAGTAACTTTGGGCATTTTAGGTCAAAACATCCCTGTGCAAACTCAAACCCTAATTTGGGTCAACAGTGCAAGGAGGGGTCTTTAGCAGAGCAAACTCTAACTTGATCTTGAGATCCAAGAGCCTTGTGGTGAGAAATGTTGATGGAATGAGAGGGAAAATTTTAGGGTACAACAATATATATATATATATATATATATATATATATATATATATATATATATATATATATATATATTGTCCAAATACATTACTTATTTAATGTATCTAAAAAGTTAATTTTTTCTTATAAATGAGACCGGAGGGAGTATATATATATATATATATATATATATATATATATATATATATATATATATATATATATATATATATATATATATATATATATATATATATATATATATATATATATATCAATTATTTTGTATACCGTAAGATTGAAAGAAGTATGTGAAATCATCCAATAAAAATCTAAGTGGTAATTTCATTAAAAAAATACCTTGGACCTTAGTCACGATAAGACCGATTTGAGTCACTTAAAGATCTAAGAAAAGAATCATTTAATATTTTTTATTGTATTTATAGCTAATGGCATAAGATAATGACACCTATAATATCTTAAAATAGTAGGCCTGATAATAATGTATAATAATATTAATGTTAATTCCCCTTGACATATGTTTGTTTTAACACCAAAAATATATTATTTTGAAGTATCATATGAATTCCTATTTATGTCATCATTATTTTGATGATGGGGTATTGCAAAAATGAAACGAATATTTATTTGTTTGTAAAACATTTATTATTATGAATAGACCAATAAAAATTAAATTAAAAAGTAGAATTTAATCTCTTACGACATGACAAATTAGGTCTTTTTAATGATATAGATTTTATCAAATATCTCAAATAAAAAGGAGATATAATATATGATAAAAATAATTTGTAAAAAAATTAAGGTTAATGTTAATATATGCCCTTTGTAAAAAAATTAAGATTATTGTTAATTTATGCCCTAATAGCACGTGTTGAAAATCTTTATAATGGATAATTTATGTCAGAAAGAAAAATGGAAAAATAATTAATTATCAACATTTAATGAAAAAATATACAATTTTCAAAAAAAAAATATTTATTTCTTAACTTACGCTCTAAGAAGACAAGTTAACATTATCCAAAAAGTTTTATAGCGATACACTCTAAGAATTTAATTCAAACTAAAAAAAAATCATATTTCTCGTCAATTAAAAGATTTGTTTATACTTAATTGTTGATAATGTCTAAATAATTTATTGTAGTTGATGAGACTTGTCATTGTTGACTCATGATAATAGAAGAAATCTCTATTTAAACTTATAAAACTTAACTACCACCAAAAATCCAAAATACTAGTTACTTATAGATATACAAACATTATAAAATTATTTTCTATAATTTTAATTTTATAAATAAGTTTTTTTACATATCCAAAGAGTCAAATGTGTTTCACTCACTTAACACTTTACAAAAAATTACACAAGTTTTAATAAATATTTTAAAAGAGTTAAACTCATGATAATTATTTCAATAATTTTAAACATTGTAAAATTATTTTTTAACAATTCTATCATTATAAATTGTTTTTTATTTCATTTTATAACTTGTAACAAAAATTTTATAAATAAATTATAAAACATCAAAAAATAAAAAAGAGTTTTCACTATATCAATAGTATTACTAATTATTATTATTATTAGTTAAAACAGACATACATAAGGACAATTTAACAAAATCATGAATTTTTCCACTATAAAATAAACTATTTATCTTACCATTTTAATGACCTAATAAAGATTTGATTCTAATTTAGTTTTGCTAAATCAAATATTACCAAATTATTTGAGAAATAAAATAGTATGATTACTCTTTATGCAATATAAAATTTTATTGTTTATTATCTCAATGACAGAAATAATATAAAGATTTATTCTAAAAATATCATCAAAAACTTGAATTGTATGATTATATGCATTCTAAGATTCATGAGTTTGATTGTGAGATTTCGACGTACATCAACATGACTAGATATTATCAAGAAGACCAATTTTTATTTTACTATTATTATATATATTAAATATTTATAAAAACGTGTCCATCTATTTAATAAAAATTTTAAGATTATTAAATTAACTTAATAAAATTTTAAATATTCCATTTTTTAATTACATGGTTTTTATATTCAATCCATCAAATAATAGTTTTTTTTTGTTTTTAAATTTTAAATTTTAAACCTTAAATTTATTATGTGAAGGCTTACACATAATTATTCAACTTTTTTAAATCTACTTAATTTAGATCTAATCAACATTGTTAGAGATCTCATGATTTTTGGCAGCGTAAAATGCGTATAATTGTTACATAATATCTAATATTAAATAAATATCAACAGTATTGTCTTAAAACAGTGGGTGCAATGTATCCAACGATGCTTAAGTACAGATTTCACATATTTTTTAGGGAAAATTACTCTTTTATTTATGGAATCAGAGTTATAGTTATATAGAATTTTAAAGAAGAATAAATTTGAATAAAATGTCATCGAAAAGTAAACGCAAGATTGAAAGAAGCATATGAAATTATCCGATAAAAAGCTAAGTGGGAATTTCATAAAAAAACAGCTTGGACCTTAGTCACGGTAAGACTGAGTTGAGTCACATAAAAATCTAAGAAAACCGTCATTTAATATATTTTTTATTGCATTTATTGCTAGTGAATCATATAATTACACCTATAATATCTTAAAATAGTAGCCCTAGTAATTATGTATAATAATATTAGTGTTAATTGCCCTTAATATTTTTTATTGTATTTATTGCTAGTGAATCAGATAATCACACCTATAATATCTTAAAATTGTAGGCATGGTAATTATGTATAATAATATTAGTGTTAATTGTCCTTGTGATATGTTTGTTTTAAAACGAAAAATATATTATTTTGAAGTATCTTATGAATTTCTGTTTATGTCATATTTATTTTGATGATGGGGTATTGCAAAAATGATATGAATATTTATTTGTTTGTAAATCATTTAATATAACAAATAGACCAATAAAGATTAAATTAAAAAATATCATTTAATCTCTTACGATTTGACAAACTATGTGTTTTTAATGATATAGATTTTATCAAATATCTCAAATAAAAAAGAGATATAATATATGATAAAAATAATTTGTAAAAAATTTAAGGGTAATGTTAATTTATGTCCTAATAGCACGTGTTAAAAATCTTTAAAATTTGATAATTTATGTCAGAAAGAGAAATGAAAAAAATTAATTATCATCATTTAATGAAAAAATATACAATTTTCAAAAATTAAATTTATTTATATTTTAACTTGTACTTTAAGAAGACATCATAACATTATCGAGAAAGTTTAATAGGAATACATTCTAAGAACTTAATTCAACCTCAAAAAAATCATATTTATTCTCAATTAAAAGATTTGTTAATACTTAATTATTGATAATGTCTAAATCATTTATTGTAGTTGATGAGCGTTGTCATTGTTGATTCATGATAACAGAAGAAAACACTATTTAAACTTTTAAAACTTAACTACCACCAAAAATCCAAAATACTAGTCACTTATAGATATACAAACATTATAAAATTATTTTGAATAATTTTTATTTTATAAATAAGTTATTTTGCATATCCAAAGAGTCAAAGGTTTTTACTCACTTAACACTTTAAAAAACATTACACAACCTTCTATAATTATTTTCAAAGAGTTGAACTCAAGATAATTATTATAATAATTTTAACCATTGTAAAATTATTTTAAAAAATTATAACATTAGAAATTGATTTTTATTTCATATTATAACTTATAAAACAAATTTTATAAATAATCTATAACACATCATATAAGAAAAAAGAGTTTTCAGTATATCAATTGTATTAGTAATTATTATTATTATTTAAAACAGACACATATATGGACAACTTTCTAAAATCATGAATTTTTTAACTATAAAATAAAATATATAACTTAATATTCTAATGACCTAAACATGATTTGGATCTAATTTAGTTTTGCTAAATCAAATTTTACCAAATTATTTGAGAAATAAAATAGTATAATAGTAGTCCTTTTGCAATATAAAATTTTATTGTTTATAAAATCAATGACTGAAATAATATAAATATTTATCCTAAAAATATCATCAAAAACTTGGATTTTATGATTCAATGCATTCTAAGATTCATGAGTTTGAATGTGAGATTTCGACATACATCAACATGACTAGATGATCAAATTAACTTAATAGATTTTTAGATTAAAATATTTCATTTCTTAATTACACGGGTTTTATATTCAATTCATCAAATAATAGTATTTTTTAATTTTAAAATATTAAATCTTAACTCTTAAAACTATTGTGTGAAGGCTTACACATGATTAATCAACTTTTTTAAATCGACTTAATTTAGGTCTAATCAACATTGTTAGAGATCTCATATTTTTTGGCGGCGTAAAATGCGTAAAACTGTTACATAATATCTAACATTGAATAAACTCGTATAATATTAAAATAGTGAGTTGACTGTATCCAACAGTGCTTAATTACAAATTTTACATAATTTTTTTGGACAAATTACTCTTTCACTTATGGAATTAGAGTTATAGTTATATAGATTTTCAAATAAGAATAAATTTTCATACAATGTCATAGAAAAGTAAATAGATCAAGACCATATAAATTTATTAGACAAAATTGAAAGAGCCCATTAAGTAGTAAGTATTTTCATTAGAATACTAATTTTAAGGGTTACGAAGAAAAGAGACACAGCGATTGAAGAATAAAAACATACCATCTATTATTATTATTATTATTATTATTATTATTCATATTATTATTATTATTGATTCTTATAAAAATCTCTGCACATACCAAATTGGAAATAGTGGAAGTGATAAAAAATTACTTTTTCCACTTTTTCTATACCATATTTTTAGAAATGATCTAATTAATATAAAAATCTTGACACTCGGGATTTTGTGGCTGTTTAGAACAATAATCATAAATTAAATATTTAGCCCTCACATTTTTGTAAGCTTTAATTTGTTGATCATTTAGCTTGCATAAATTCTCATGGTTCCACCAATAAGTAGAAGAGGTACACTGTGTCATGTTGGTACTCTGGGCTTGGCAACTATTGATATCAAATCCTTTGTAGTGAGCTTGAAAAGGTGCATCATTCCAATTAATTGGAATTCCACCAGAACCCCATGTATTTGTCCATATTGTCGCATTAATCATCATTGCTTTTGTGACATACCTTCCTCCTTTATTTGTTGTATTCTTGAACACTCTTATTGGGATTTCATCCACAAAAAATCTAACACATACGAAAGTTATTCTTAGTAATAATACTATAAGGTAAGAAAAAGAGAGAAGAAGAATGATAATAATTAAGGTTACTTACACTAACTGTTTTTCATTCCAATGAAGCATGTAATTATGGAAATCAAGAGTTAGATCAAACCAAAGATGAATTTGTTGCTCCCTATGACCATAACCATTAGTATAAATGTTTGTGTGCAATATATAAGGTCGTTCTTTATTTCCACCTAAGAATTCAAAATCTATTTCATCTCGAGTAGGTCCATAATCTGAAGTCAACTGCAATAAATCGAAATGAGATAAATTACTTTAATTTTAAAACGACACTAAAATTAAAATCACAATATATATATATATATATATATATATATATATATATATATATATATATATATATATATATATATATATATATATATATATATATATATATATATATATATATATATATATATATATATATATATATATATATATATATATATATATATATATATATATATATATATATATATATATATATATATATATATATATATATATATATATATATATATATATATATATATATATATATATATATATATATATATATATATATATATATATATATATATATATATATATATATATATATATATATATATATATATATATATTTATAACACTAGTCTTACCATCATATCATAACATATAAATCAGAATATTTTGATGATGGGGTATTGCAAAAATGAAACGAATATTTATTTGTTTGTAAAACATTTATTATTATGAATAGACCAATAAAAATTAAATTAAAAAATAGAATTTAATCTCTTACAACATGTCAAATTAGGTCTTTTTAATGATATAGATTTTATCAAATATCTCAAATAAAAAGGAGATATAATATATGATAAAAATAATTTCTATAAAATTTAAGGTTAATGTTAATTTATGCCCTAATAGCACGTGTTGAAAATCTTTATAATAGATAATTTATGTCAGAAAGATAAATGAAAAAATAATTAATTATCAACCTTTAATGAAAAAATATACAATTTAAAAAAAAATTATTTCTTAACTTATGCTCTAAGAAGACAAGTTAACATTATCCAGAAAGTTTTATAGGGATACATTCTAAGAATTTAATTCAAACTAAAAAAAAAAAATCATATTTCTTGTCAATTAAAAGATTTGTTTATACTTAATCGTTGATAATATCTAAATAATTTATTGTAGTTGATGAGACTTGTCATTGTTGACTCATGATAATAGAAGAGATCTCTATCTAAACTTTTAAAACTTAACTACCACCAAAAATCCAAAATACTAGTTACTTATAATATACAAACATTATAAAATTATTTTCTATAATTTTAATTTTATAAATAAGTTTTTTTACATATCCAAAGAGTCAGATGTATTTCACTCACTTAAGAGGTTTAAAAAAAATTACACAAGTTTTAATAAATATTTTCAAAGATTTAAACTCATGATAATTATTTCAATAGTTTTAATCATTGTAAAATTATTTTATAACAATTCTAACATTACAAATTGTTTTTTATTTCATTTTATAACTTATAAAACAAGTTTTATAAATAAACTATAACACATCATAACATAAAAAAGTGTCTTCACTATATCAATAGTATTACTAATTATTATTATTATTAGTTAAAACAGACATACATACGGACAACTTAACAAAATCATGAATTTTTCCACTATAAAATAAACTATTTATCTTAACATTTTAATGACCTAATAAATATTTGAATCTAATTTAGTTTTTCTAAATCAAATATTACCAAATTATTTGAGAAATAAAATAGTATGATAGTAGTCTTTATGCAATATAAAATTTTATTGTTTATTATCTCAATGACAGAAATAATATAAAGATTTATTCTAAAAAAATCATCAAAAACTTGAATTGTATGATTATATGCATTCTAATATTCATGAGTTTGATTGTGAGATTTCGACGTACATCAACATGACTAGATATTATCAAGAAGACCAATTTTTATTTTACTATTATTATATAAATTAAATATTTATAAAAACGTGTCCATCTATTTAATAAAATATTTAAGATTATTAAATTAACTTAATAAATTTTTAAATATTCCATTTCTTAATTACATGGTTTTTTATATTCAATCCATCAAATAATAGTATTTTTAAAATTTTTAAATTTTAAATTTTAAACCATAAAATTATTATGTGAAGGCTTACACATAATTATTCAACTTTTTTAAATCTACTTAATTTAGATCTAATCAACATTGTTAGAGATCTCATGATTTTTGGCAACTTAAAATGCGTATAATTGTTACATAATATCTAATATTAAATAAATATCAACAGTATTGTCTTAAAACAGTGGGTGCAATGTACCCAACGATGCTTAAGTACAGATTTCACATATTTTTTTAGAGAAAATTACTCTTTTATTTATGGAATCAGAGTTATAGTTATATAGATTTTCAAAGAAGAATAAATTTGCATAGAATGTCATCGAAAAGTAAACGCAAGATTGAAAGAAGCATATGAAATTATTCGATCAAAAGCTAATTGGGAATTTCAGAAAAAAACAGCTTGGACCTTAGTCACGATAAAACTGAGTTGAGTCACATAAAGATCTAAGAAAACCGTCATTTAATATATTTTTTATTGTATTTATTGCTAGTGAATCATATAATTACATCTATAATATCTTAAAATAGTAGCCCTAGTAATTATGTATACTAATGTTAGTGTTAATTGCCCTTAATATTTTTTATTGTATTTATTGCTAGTGAATTAGATAATCACACCTATAATATTTTAAAATTGTAGGCATGGTAATTATGTATAATAATATTAGTGTTAATTGTCCTTGTGATATGTTTGTTTTAAAATGAAAAATATATTATTTTGAAGTATGTTATGAATTTCTGTTTATGTCATATTTATTTTGATGATGGGGTATTGCAAAAATGATATGAATATTTATTTGTTTGTAAATCATTTAATATAACGAATGGACCAATAAAGATTAAATTAAAAAATATCATTTAAACTCTTACGATTTGACAAACTATGTGTTTTTAATGATATAGATTTTATCAAATATCTCAAATAAAAAAGAGATATAATATATGATAAAAATAATTTGTAAAAAATTTAAGGGTAATGTTAATTTATGCCCCAATAGCAGGTGTTGAAAATCTTTAAAATTTGATAATTTATGTCAGAAAGAGAAATGAAAAAAATTAATTATCATCATTTAATGAAAAAATATACAATTTTCAAAAATTAAATTTATTTATTTTTTAACTTGTACTTTAAGAAGACATCATAACATTATCGAGAAAGTTTAATAGGAATACATTCTAATAACTTAATTCAACCTCAAAAAAATCATATTTATTCTCAATTAAAAGATTTGTTAATACTTAATTATTGATAATGTCTAAATCATTTATTGTAGTTGATGAGCGTTGTCATTGTTGATTCATGATAAAAGAAGAAAACACTATTTAAACTTTTAAAACTTAACTACCACCAAAAATCCAAAATACTAGTCACTTATAGATATACAAACATTATAAAATTATTTTCAATAATTTTTATTTTATAAATAAGTTATTTTGCATATCCAAAGAGTCAAATTTTTTTCACTCACTTAACACTTTAAAAAAAATTACACAACCTTCAATAATTATTTTCAAAGAGTTGAACTCAAGAGAATTATTATAATAATTTTAAACATTGTAAACACTATGCCAGAAATAACCTACGAAAGCGCTTTTTTGGGCTTTAAAAGCGCTTAAAAGCGCTCTCGTAGGTGGCGCTGCTAAAGGTTTTAGCAGCGCTTTTTGTTCAGAAAAAAGCGCTCTCGTAGGCCTACCTATGAAAGCGCTTTTTTCTTAAAACTGCTTTCATAGGTAGGCCTACGAGAGCGCTTTTTTCTGAAAAAGCGCTTTCATAGGTGTATTCAGAATGCGTATAAAGTAGGCCTATAAGAGCGCTTTTTGTTCAGCTAAAAGCGCTCTCGTAGGCCTACCTATGAAAGCGCTTTTTTCTTAAAAGCGCTTTCATAGGTAGGCCTACGAGAGCGCTTTTTTCTGAAAAAGCGCTCTCATAGGTGTATTCAGAATGCGTATAAAGTAGGCCTATAAGAGCGCTTTTTGTTCAGCTAAAAGCGCTCTCGTAGGCCTACCTATGAAAGCGCTTTTAAGAAAAAAGCGCTTTCATAGGTTTTCTACTGAAAAATCTAAAATTTAAAAAATTTCTAAACCTGCATTTTTTTGCAGCAAACCTGTAATTCTTAAACCGGTATTTTACAATCTAATCTAGAAATACCAATATATATTAGTTTTAATCCAAATACCAAATGTAATTCAAATACCAAATATTATATATATATACAAATACCATTATAATCAATTCATATCCAAAATATATATACACCATGGTAATTCAATATTAATATGTTTTTAAACGTAACAAAATACACCCTAAGAAATCAGCTATATAACACTAAGTAAATCAATCCTAATCTACATATATATCCAAGGTCCTGATCCTGCAATATGAACATAATAACACGGTCAGTGTTGTATACACAAAACAATATATTCATAATTAACCAATTTTCACACAACAATGTATTCGTACCTTATTATAAGATTCTTAGCTCAATAAAATATTGGCACAACTCCTCTTTGAGTTCTTCCAATTGACGTGGCGAGTAATATGGACAATTGTATTGATCAAAATACTACATTACAAAACAAAATATATGCGTGATTTAGTTTAATGTAATAAATTATATGCAAAATCCGATAAGTAATAAAACAAAGTATAAATCCATACCGTGATTGGAATCTCGATTTCATTCATTTGAATGATTTCTTTGATAAACATCAAAACGAAGTATCCGCAATCTATGCCGTTTTGTTGTTGAGGGCACTACATAGAAAAACAAATAAGATTATACACATCTATTGATTTATCAAGTACCATAAATATTATAAGCAAAATTGTTGAAATTTATATACCTGTACTTTGATCCAATTAATGTTGTTTGATCTAGACCGTGGTACTCGTGCTCCCCTTTGACATCGGAATACTTGTATTGAACTGATGACAAAATTAAAATATTTATTTAGAACAATGACATTGAAATAATTAAATATATAAACACAAACGAATATTTAGAATAATGTCACTTACGTATCAATCACTAGCTTCATTTCCGGATAATTTGTCCAATCACCGTCAACCGAATTCAGGTAATAGACCACTTCTTTTATGGGATTGATTGCAAGCAACAACCAGTGACATCTATAAATTAAAGCAACAATTTAGAAGCGAATTTTAATGTAAAAAATACAAATATTAAAAGGAGCTTAGAATGAAAATCTAACCCTGTATTATAAGGCAAAAGATACATGCTCTCTGTACTGGCAGTTGTCCTGAATCTTTTGACCAAGTGTTCTCTTACTGAATCAGGTTCCCTAGAAATTGTTGCTCCGCTAACACGGGAGGAAGACACGAAACGGAATCTATTTGACAATTGATTCCCGCGCATCAATTTGTCAAATAACATCCTTAAATAAAAACATAATTAATATTAGACTATTTCAATTAAATGTTTAAAAAAAATGTTCAACCAATTAAATAATATATTGATCGGGTTACCGGATGTACGAGTGCATCACACTGATGCCTAACTCTCGATGATGAGAGATTTGTTCCATGTCCTCTAATCCAATTGTTTCGGTACATGGAAAACCAAAGACAATTTCATCCACATCGATTTGACGAATTCCATCATTCATCAAATCTGATGTGCCAACTAGTGTCTCCAGACACTGTCGAAACCTAGGCACAAATTTACGGACAAGAACCTTCTTCTTAGGTGGAACCCTACTACCTTTCTGGCTCACCTGCTGTGACTGATCTTGAGAAGGTACCTTAAAAATCATATAGAATTATGTAAGATACAAAGTTATGCAGTTTTTTGTTCCGATCATAAATGAAACACTATAAAAGTACTTGTCTTTGCGATGCAATAGACTCGCCGCGCTGCAAAATCCCTTTATCCTTAGATGCGGGTTTTGTAGGAGTCTAAAATTACCATGTATAAAATTCAGGTCAGAACTGTCAGTTGAATACTTAAAGATTCATAATGGTTTTCAACATACCTGATCATCTATGCAGATGAGGTTTGATGGCCATGCCACAAAAGATCCTACTGCATCTCGCAGCAATGTGGTCTCCGCAACAATGTATCTTTCGGCAATACAACCCTCTGGTCGACTCCGATTTTTCACATACCCTTTTAATATTTTCATATAACGTTCAGCAGGGTACATCCATCTCATATAAGCTGGTCCGCACAATTGTGTCTCTTTCACAAGATGAACGACAAGATGAACCATTATGTAAAAAAACGAGGGAGGAAAATACATTTCAAGCTCACACAAAGTAACAACTATTTCTTTTTGCAATGTTAGCAAGATCTCAGGATCGATCACCTTACTGCAAATTGACTTGAAGAAAAAACACAATTTAGTTATTGCGCTTCTTACCTTTTCTGGCAGAATAGAACGTATACCTATCGGTAGAAAATGTTCCATTATAACATGGCAATCACGCGTCTTTAAACTCTTTAACTTGAGGTCTTTCATAGACACAAGTCTTCTAATATCTGATGAGTAGCCTTCTAGAACTTTAACTTCACTCAGAAACTTACACAATATTTTTTTCTCCTTTCTAGATAGAGTGTAAACAGCAGGTGGTAGGTATGTCCGTCTTCCTTTCTTCACGGGTCCCAGTTCAGTTCTTATTCCCATGTCTACCAAGTCCTCCCTTGATTTAAGGCCATCCTTAGACTTCCCTTTTATATTGAGTAACGTACCAATAACACTATCAAATACATTTTTTTCAATATGCATCACATCAAGAAAATGTCTTACGTACAAAGATTTCCAATATGGCAATTCAAAAAAAATCGACCTCTTCTTCCACCCACCTGTGACAACTTTATATGCAAAAGGCTTGCCAAACTGAATATTCACATCTTTCACCTTTTCAAAAATTTGTTCACCTGTCAACAGGCGGAGCTCTACGTTGTTTGGTATCTCCGTTGAACGCTTTTCTCCATCCACGATATTGATGTTTAGAAGTTAAGAATCTACGATGACCGAGAAAGACATTCTTCTGACAAAGTTTCAATCGCATGGTATCAGTTCCGTCTTCACAAACAGGACACGCTTTTTCACCTTTAATGCTATACCCGGATAGATTGTCGTATGCTGTAAAATCGTTAATTGTTCCAAACAACATCACCCTCAAGTTGAAACTTTCTTTCCTATAACCATCATAAACCTCCACACCGTTCTCCCACAAAATCTTCAAATCTTCGATTAATGGTTCCAAGTATACGTCTATGTCATTTCCTGGTTGTTTAGGCCCAGAAATTAACATAGACAGCATCATGTACTTACGCTTCATACATAGCCATGGAGGTAGGTTATAAATCATAAGAATCACAGGCCATGTGCTATGCGAGATACTTTGAATACCGTGTGGGTTCATTCCATCAGTAGACAATGCCAAGCGAAGGTTTCTTGCTTCTTTTCCAAATTCAGGATAATCATTATCAATTTTCATCCACTGTGGAGAATCTGCCGGATGTCGAAATTTTCCATCAATAATTCTTTCATCTGAATGCCAAGTCAATTGTCTTGAATCGGTTTCACTACGATACATCCGTCTAAATCTCGGGATTATAGGAAAATACCATAAGACTTTTGCCGGAGACAACTTTTTGTTATATCGAGGGGCACCGCATTTAGGACACTCATTTAACGATGCATACTCGTTTCGAAACAAAACGCAATCTTTTGGACACGCATGTATCTTATCATAGCTCATGCCAATGGAGTACAACATCTTTTTGGCCTCATACGTTCGATTGGGAAGAACATTATCCTCTGGTAGCATATCTTTCATAAGGGCTAATAACTCTGTGAAACTTTTATCCGACCATCCATTGCCGTCTTTTAAGTTGTACAACTTTAACACCGCAGACAATCTTGTGAATTTTGTACAACCATTATACAACGGTTTCTCTGCATCGCTTACCAACTTCTCGAATATTTTGGGACAATCGTTAAGATCTTCTTCAAGCGCTTCTGCAATTTCTTCGACTCGATCATAATCGTATGTATCTGTGCAATCATCATTTAAAACATAGGTCCTTGCATACCCCGATTCAACATTCCCGTTACTTTTCTCACCATGCATATTCCAACATGTATAACTCCTATCAATTCCATACCGAATTAAATGCGATGCCAACTGAACTGCGTCAACCCGGTTCCCATAACAGAAATACAAACAGGGACATGTCATACGATTGGGGTCTTTGGCGTGCGCAACAGCAAACTTAACAAACTCGGAAACACCATTCTCGTAGTCTTTCGACAATCGATTGGAATACATCCATGTCTTATCCATATCAACTAATTAGTGCACAAAACAGTAGTATACTGCGTTTCTGTCAAAATGCAAAGTATACACGGAATGAATCCGTATCAAGAAAATGCAACATACGAAAGATAATTTAAGACAAATTCATCACAATATATACCAGTAATTTGAGGAAGAAAGTTACCTCTCAGATGTTTCGAACTCTAAGAAACGCGGAGAATGAGCGTCGTACGTCGAACTAGGTCGGGAAATGATGCAATTTCATAGAATGTTATTCAATATTTCGGATCGATTGTCGAAAGATATATACTATTTTAACATAAAGGTTCACAATAAATGTCACATATATATTTTCAATGTTTGGGAAAGCTATGACAATAATACAACACAAATATTAGAAATAGTGAATTCACAAAGTCAACATAAGGTTGATGCGATGAACTGATACTATTAAATAAATGCTTCACACGATTCACCATATTTTTAGTAACAAGTTCATATATCACATTGCATATGGAAATAGGATGAAATGGTTTAAGATACTCAGACTAGAAATGGGGCAGCATTGTTATCATAACACAAGTTAATCGGAAGTTGCTAACGGAAACAAGAAAATTAAGCATTAACATTCACGAAAGATTCAATTAAATGCAGATAAATGTCAAACAGAAAATTAAGGCGAAATATGTACATGGAACCAAGTCCGGACAACATATTTTATTCACAAAAACGCACATAAAATTAGTTCTGAAATCAATTGAAATGGTACTGGTGTTTGACAATTACCAAAACAAACTATTCTAAACGATTAGAAATAATTAATTGAACAATTTTCATGGTCTTCTAATATCGGACAACCTTATACCTCAATAAAGAGTGGCTTGAAAAACCTCAACAAAAACGGTGTAACTCAATCGCATTAATCCACAAACGTAACAAAATGCAAGAATAGGCATCAAACAATTTTAAAGTTCAATTGACAAGGTATTCAAGAGTTCCGGTATAATTCGACATCCAAAAGTTATCAACAAAATTTATCCGGATTCAACATCAAATTCACCAATTCACCATGATTTGATACCAACAGCCATGAACTAACATGAATCTAACATTTATACTCTAGACTCTTGTTCTAAAACAAAGATACTCATCAATCAACCTATTCCTCTTTTCATCCTTTTTACACTGTTCAAGAAATCAAGACTTATGCATATTCAATAATTCAAATATATCATGAATTTTCAAGAACAAAGTTCAACACAATTCAAGAATCATATAATTGTTTAACAAGTCAACTTCAAGAATCACACCCCAATATTCAATTCAATGTCAAATTTACTCATGAAATTAAAACTTTGTTCAATTCAACAATCCAAAGTTTAACCTAACTCATGAACATCCAACATAATTTCATTCCTAATTATCATCATCACCTTATAAACAAATGTTTTCCAAATATGTCCTTGTTCCACTCCTTAATAAAAATAATCATACCATCTAACAATGAGACTAACTATCCCCAATAAACCCCATTTTCACGCAGCCAATACCCAAAGTTATCATGCATAAGCCAATCTGAACCGTCCAAATCTAATAATTAATTCTATGGTTAACTGGAACTAAACCTTAGCCGTGGAAGCAACATTTACCATCCCTCCTTAAACATTACTCATAATCAATACTGGAAGAAAAGCTAGCCCAAAACTCCCAACACTACACCAAATTTGTCTTTTAGCAGCACCCCTACTAAAGCGCTTTTTGTAAAAAGCGCTGGTATAGGTTGCGCTAAAACAAAATAAAAAAACACGCTAAAAAAGCGCTCTTAAAGGGGGGGGTTACAAAAGCGCTTTCAGAAAGCGCTCTTAGAGGCTGGGGTACGAAGGCGCATTTGAAAAGCGCTCTTATAGTGGGGGGGTATGAAAGCGCTTTCTGAAAGCGCTCTTATAGGGGGCTTATGAAAGCGCTTTCAAAAGCGCTGATATAGGGGGTGGGGTACAAGAGCGCTTTTATCCTCAAAAGCGCTGGTATAGCCTTAGTTACGAAAGCGCTTTTCAAAAGCGCTGTCATACCCTCTTTACAATTAAAATTTTTTAAAACAAGAAATCGTTCATTCTCACAAAAGCTTGCATTCTCAGAAAACTCTTGCATTCTCAGAAAACTCACAAAATCGTTTCAAAATCTTGCATTCTCAGAAAACTCACAAAATCGTTTCCAAATCCCTAAGCTTGGAATCGTCTTCAATCGTTTCCAAATCCCTAAGCTTGGAATCGTCTTCTCCGTTCTCAATCGTCTTCTTCGAAAGAAAAAAAGCTTGGAATACTTAAGGATCGAGAGCTTGCTTCATCAAGTCGTCTCCAATATTTCATCATCATCTTCTTCCTAGAGGTGAGTTCATAGTTAAATTTTAGCTTTGAGAGAAAAATCCATGGTTGGGAAGTTAGGGTTTGTGTTGTTGTTGTTATGAACATGAAACTTGATGACGATACATGCTTACTTGTGTGATTTCATGTTGAATGTGTTGTGGTGTTGGTATTATAATTATTTTGGATTATATTGGAATCATGAGATATGTTTGATTGTTGTTGATTCTTGAGAGTTTACATGTGGATTTCACTAATGTTAGAATATGGTTAGCATGTTATGGATTATCGAGTTAACAATAGTTGAATTCTTCTCATCATAGATAAGATGTTTCCTTTTCATGTGATTAATTTGGTTTAGGCCTTATCTGCTATTGGATGTAAATATTGAACTCTTGACTTAGCCTTGAATATTGGTACTCCAAAGTAATCAAAGTTTGTGTGACTTGTGTTGAAACCAAAGATGCATGCAACTTGTGGATAGCCTAAAAACCAAGGATACCTTGCATTTTGTGGGACTAGGGCGATGGCATGAATTTTAAGCATATTCATGTAATAATTTGTGGATAGGATATGCATCACTTTTGGTAGCTTTACAAAATATCTGAGATCATCTACAAAGAAAGTGTGACTTGGAAACTTAGTTTTGTCATGAGCGATACATGTAATATGTCTTTGTTCAATCATGTTTGCAAATTGTCTTCTTAAGCATCTTCAACAATGCAAAATAGTAAAATAGAAATGGAATTTCCTTGTCTTATTCCTCTAGAACAGTTGAAAAAGCTTGTTGCCTTGTCATTAACTAAATTGATAATTTGGTTGAATGAAGTATTGTTGTAATTCAATTGCAAAATATAATATTAAAGCCAAAGTTCTTAAGCATATAGAATAAATAACTCCATTTTGAGTATCAAATGCTTTTTTTTTTATATCAATTTTCATAGCCATGTTTCTTTCAAAAGATTTCTTGTACTATGTCTCATATGAATCCTCTCCGATTCTCTAAGACTATTTTTGGAGCCAATCTAATAAGCTTAACAGTTATGATCTTGCAATAAGTTTAAAGTTTTCTATTGTAAATGTTCCATGAAATTTGGATATCCAAAATAATATTGTTAAAGTTAAAAGTGGGTAGGGTCCAATTTTGTGTAAACAACTGTATAAGTAAGGCTATGACTTATTTATCAATCAATGTAAAACTCAGTATACCTGGTAACTATTCATCAGTAAGATTTGTGATTTTATTTTTCAATGAAAATATGAAAAATATATAATTTTCTCTTACACATATGATATAGACCTCTAGTTATATTTATTAGGATTAGTTCAGTTCATTAAGATTTATTATTTTATTTATTTTTAGTTAGTATTTTTTGAATTTTTAAATTTGAATGTCCTATTTTTAAGAAAAGATTTAGGTTAAAACATAAGCTACCTATTAACTAGTAATTTTAGGAGAAACCAATCACAAACTCCGCCACTGCCGCCTGCATAGGTCTTAAGAACATATTTTCAGTTGGTTACAATACTTCCTTCCTACCACTTCATCAACAAAGGTCATGGCTACGGAATATCCTGAGGCTAACAAGGTTGTCCAGTTTTTCATGATCATTACTGAAAATCGTCAACAAGGAGAGCTTGTAAAACCTTGTGTAAGTCTTTCATTTGTCATGTTAGAAGCTTGCATCATCCCTATACAACATTTTATGTGCTCATTATGCTTATTTGACAGATGTTACCAATAAAGTTTGTGAGGAAACATGGACAAGGTTTACCAAATGTTATATGTCTAAAGACTTCCAATGGAGAAAACTGGAAAATAAATTTGGTGATGAATGATGACAAAATATGGTTTGGACAAGGTTGGAAGGAATTTGCACAGTATTATTCTCTAGGTTATGGCCATATTCTCTAGAGAAGATGGCCATAACCTAGAGAATAATACTGTGCAAATTCCTTCCAACCTTGTCCAAACCATATTTTGCCATCATTCATCACCAAATTTATTTTCCAGTTTTCTCCATTGGAAGTCTTTAGACATATAACATTTGGTAAACCTTGTCCATGTTTCCTCACAAACTTTATTGGTAACATCTGTCAAATAAGCATAATGAGCACATAAAATTTTGTATAGGGATGATGCAAGCTTCTAACATGACAAATGAAAGACTTACACAAGGTTTTACAAGCTCTCCTTGTTGACTATTTTCAGTAATGATCATGAAAAACTGGACAACCTTGTTAGCCTCAGGATATTCCGTAGCCATGACCTTTGTTGATGAAGTGGTAGGAAGGAAGTATTGTAACCAACTGAAAATATGTTCTTAAGACCTATGCAGGCGGCAGTGGCGGAGTTTGTGATTGGTTTCTCCTAAAATTACTAGTTAATAGGTAGCTTATGTTTTAACCTAAATCTTTTCTTAAAAATAGGACATTCAAATTTAAAAATTCAAAAAATACTAACTAAAAATAAATAAAATAATAAATCTTAATGAACTGAACTAATCCTAATAAATATAACTAGAGGTCTATATCATAATGTCTTGCAACAGTGGTTTAAAATTATTATGCCTTACAGTGTAGCTTTTTTGGTGAATATCATTATATTATATATCTTTTTTTGAATTTCTTTTCAATATGCTTGAAATAGATAGATCAATCAATGTCTCTAATATTGCTCTTTAGATATTGTTTAACATCCAGCATATGGCTTAGTAGTAGTAAGCTTAGATGCTGAGTTTGTATAGTTAAGAGTGTGAATCTGCTGAAATTAAATGCTGAGTTTGTATAGTGAAGTGAAAATATGGATTAAGGGATAAAATGTGTATAATTGATATTGATATAACTGTAATCATAAATTTTAGTCATTGTATTTTGATATTTGTTGACACATCTACTATACATACAATAAAAATTTTAAACAAGACTATCAAAAATTAAGTTCAAACTTAAAACATCTTTTTATTTAAAAGAGATTTCTTACAATTTTAATTTCATATATTTATCTATCGTTAAGTGAGGTACTTACTAACTTTGTGAATTGAATTGGCCATAGGGGTTACTTGTGAAGAGTGAAAGTTTGACCGTTTTTGTTTAGCTTAATTAAGACATGGATAAGACATGGATGAATTCAAACCGATTGTCGAAAGAGTACGAGAAAGGGGTATGGGAATTTGTTGAGTTTGCGGTTGCGCACTCCAAAGACCCGCTTCGAATGCCGTGTCCTTGCTTGGGTTGCTGTTATGCCGGGGGTAAGGTTGACGGGAATCAGTTGGGATCTCATTTACTACGGTTTGGAATTGATAGAAGTTATACATGTTGGACAATGCATGGTGAGAAAAGTACCGGGAATGCTGAGTCGAGTTGTAATAGGAAGTATGCTTCAAACGACGATTGCACAGACACATACGATTGTGATCGAGTCGAAGAGATTGCAGAAGCGCTTGAAGAAGATCTTGCGGATTGTCCCAAAATGTTTGAGAGGTTGGTAAGCGATGCAGAGAAACCGTTGTATGTTGGTTGTTCAAAATTCACAAGATTGTCTGCGGTGTTAAAGTTGTACAACTTAAAGGCGGACAATGGATGGTCGGATAAAAGTTTCACAGAGTTATTAGCCCTTATGAAAGATATGCTACCAGAGGATAATGTTCTTCCCAATCGAACGTATGAAGCCAAAAAGATGTTGTCTTCTATTGGAATGAGCTATGATAAGATACATGCATGTCCAAACGATTGCGTTTTGTTTCGAAACGAGTATGCAGCGTTGAATGAGTGTCCTAAATGTGGTGCCCCTCGATATAAGAAAAAGTTGTCTCCTGCTAAAGTCTTATGGTATTTTCCTATAATTCCGAGATTTAGACGCATGTATCGTAGTGAGACCGATTCAAGACACTTGACTTGGCATGCAGATGAAAGAATTATTGATGGAAAGTTGCGACATCCGGCAGACTCACCACAATGGAGTAAAGTTGATACTGAATATCCTGAATTTGGAAAAGAAGCAAGAAACCTTCGGTTGTCATTGTCTACTGATGGAATGAACCCGCATGGTATTCAAAGTATCTCGCATAGCACATGGCCTGTGATTCTTATGATTTATAACTTACCTCCGTGGCTATGTATGAAGCGTAAGTACATGATGTTATCTATGCTAATTTCTGGGCCTAAACAACCAGGGAATGACATAGACGTATACTTGGCACCCTTAATCGAAGATTTAAAGTTTTTGTGGGAGAGAGGTGTGGAGGTTTACGATGGGTATAGGAAAGAAAGTTTCAACTTGAGGGCGATGTTGTTTGGAACAATTAATGATTTTCCAGCATACGGAAATCTATCTGGGTACAACAACAAGGGTCAAAAGGCGTGTCCTGTTTGTGAAGATGAAACCGATACGACACGATTGGCGCTTTGTCAGAAGAATGTCTTTCTCGGCCATCGTAGATTCTTAAATTCTAATCATCACTACCGTGGGTGGAGAAAAGCATTCAATGGAGAGGCCGAACATCGTACAGCCCCGCCTTTTTTGTCAGGTGATCAAATTTTTGAAAAGGTGAAAGATGTGAGCACTCAGTTTGGCAAGCCTTTTGCACATTCAATTGTCAAGGGTGGGTGGAAGAAGAAGTCAATTTTCTTTGAACTTCCATATTGGAAGTCGTTGTACGTAAGACATTTCCTGGATGTTATGCATATTGAAAAAAATGTATTTGACAGCGTTATAGGTACGCTACTCAATATACAAGGAAAGTCTAAGGATGGCGTTAACATAAGGAATGACATGGTAAACATGGGGATGAGAACTGAATTGGGGCCCGTGACGAAAGGAAGACGAACATATCTGCCACCTGCTGTTTACACTCTATCTAGAAAGGAGAAGAAAACATTGTGTAAGTTCCTCAGTGAAGTAAAAGTTCCAGAAGGCTACTCTTCAGATATTAGAAGACTTGTGTCCATGAAAGACCTCAAGTTAAAGAGTTTGAAGACGCATGATTGCCATGTTATAATGGAACATTTTTTACCAATAGGTATACGTTCTATTCTGCCAGAAAAAGTAAGAAGCGCAATAACTAAGCTGTGTTTCTTCTTCAGGTCTATTTGCAGTAAGGTGGTCGATCCCGCGATCTTACCAACATTGCAAAATGAGATAGTTGTTACTTTATGTGATCTTGAAATGTATTTTCCTCCCTCGTTTTTTGACATAATGGTTCATCTAGTCGTTCATCTTGTGAAAGAGACACAACTGTGCGGACCAGCTTATATGAGATGGATGTACCCTGCTGAACGTTATATGAAAATATTAAAAGGGTACGTGAAAAACAGAAGTCGACCAGAGGGTTGTATTGCCCAGCGATACGTTGCTGAAGAAGCGGTTGAGTTTTGTACTGAATATCTGTCAAATGTTCAATCAATTGGACTCCCCAAATCTCATATTGTCGAAAAAAAGAAGGAAAAAGGCTAATTGGAAATAAAGTTGTGACAGTATCAATGGTCGAACGGGATCAAGTGCACTTGTATGTTCTGCACAATGAGATTGAGGTTGAGCCGTTTGTTGAAATGCACAAAGTTGTTCTCCGAGATTTAAATCCAAATAGAAATGAGAACTGGATAGTACGAGAGCACAATCGAAGTTTCATACCGTGGTTTAGAGATCATATTTATTCAAAGTATCGTTCAGATCCTGCTTCAGTAACAGAAAGGTTGAGATGTTTAGCCTATGGTCCATCTGTAATTGTGCTTTCTTATAGCGCATACGCAATTAATGGATACACATTTTATACCAAAGAACAGGATGATAAAAGTACTATGCAAAATAGTGGTGTTACCTTGGTAGCTGAAGCTATGCACATATCAAGTGCGAATGACTTAAATCCGAAATTTGCAAATTTGTCATATTTTGGGGTTATCGAGCGCATTTTGGTGTTTGATTACGCGAAGTTTCAGATTCCTGTATTTGGTTGCAAGTGGGTTGAAAATAATAGTGGCGTACGAATGGATAAGTCAGGATTTTTGCAAGTGGATCTCAATAGGGTAGGGTACAAAGATGAGCCTTTCATTCTAGCCTCTCAAGCTAAACAAGTGTTCTATGTCAATGATCCGACAAGTACGAAATGGTCTATAGTGCTTTTATCTAACAAAATAGTTGATGAAAAAATTGAAGATCAAGGTGATATTGGTGTTGGCATTGAATCTTGTACAAGAAACGATCAAAATGAGAATGAATCTTGTATTAGAAATGATCATAATGAGGGTATTTGGATCAATCCAACCGTCCGCATTGTTAAGAGACGCGTAGTACACAATCCTACCAAGAAAAGAAAGAGACGTTAGTGATAAAGTAATGGTCTCGATAACCTTCACTCGCTTATGTTTAGTAATGGTCTCATTTTTATATTTTTTAATTATTATATTTAGTAATCTGGCATCGAATATGTGAAAATCTTACAATTTGTACTTTAAAACAATTTGACTAAAAATTAAGATTTATTAAATGAACATGCTTTTAATATTGATAGAGTATGCATCCCCTCATCTTTGCCTAAAAGAAATATCATGAAAAAGTAATATTGATTGTATCACATGCTTTTATTTTATTAATATCTTCACGTTGAACAATTAATAATGGATTGATTTTTTTTCTTCTTATAATAACTTCTATGTTGTAATTTTTTGAAATGTTTCTCATATAAAGTTAGTGTTAATAGTGTACTAATGTGCTTTAGTTTGTTTGATACAGGTTCAATGGCTCCAGATAGAGATGCTCCACCTGAAAACCCACCTGAAAACTCACAAGAAAACTCATAAGAAAGAGTTGCTTCGGATACAAATGCTCCACCTGATACTGAAGCAAAAGAGGTTGCACGAGGCATCACTATTATGAAGGGAATCATTCGACATAGAGACCAAGGATTAGTATACCGATTGGAATGGAATTCTGATAAACAACCAATTGGTCCTAATTCTGCAAAGTTGACAAGTTATATTGGTACACTTGTCCGTATGCATATTCCGGTCTCCGTAGCTACCTGGAAATCGAAAACGAAAAATTTAGAATTGGAGGAGAAAAAACAAGCGATTTGGGAAGAGCTTCAGGTATATATCATATATGGTTAATTGTTGTTATTATCTTGACGATAAATTGTTTAAATTACTTATACTAACACACTATGCGTACGTTTTTTTGCAGAGGACTTTTGAGATACCAGATGAACGTAAAAGCTACATACTTAGTTTGGCCGGCAAAAGATATAGAGGGTGGAAAAGTTTTTTGACAAACACCTATCTTAAGGATAAAGATGGAAAATTTCTTGAAGAGGCACCGGGACGGCCAACAAAGTATGCGACCTTCATTGATGAAGCAGATTGGGCTGAGTTTTTAAAGCAAAGAGATGAAGCTTTTCAGAAAAAGAGTGCCACGAATAGTAAGAGAGCATCCAAACCAGCGTATCCATACAAAAAAGGGCGTTTGGGATATGCACGCTTAGAGGATAAAATTGTAAGTAAATAGAAATGCGTTTTAATTAATTGTCTACATGTGCATGTTTTAATTGACGATTTTATCGTTTGTGTCAATGCATAGTTAGAGGAGACTAAAAGTGAGGAAGCTTCACTTCCTGTACATGTGTTGTGGAAGGAAGCTCGTGTGGGCAAGAATCAAGCTGTCGATCCCGATGTTCAGAGAGTTTATACTGAATGTGTAAGTATAATACTGTGTCTTTAATTAAATCAAATGTTTTTTAATATATAAATGATTTTTTATCTCCACTAATAATTATTTAAATGTAAATGAATTACAGGAGACCTTGTCGCAATCGGCATCCACCGGTGAGGAGAGCGTACTTAGTAGAGTACTAGATGCTCCCGAGTATCCCGGTCGGGTGAGGGGTAAGGGTCATGGTGTGACTCCAACCTCTTTTTATAAGAGTTCTAGGAGAAGATCAAATCTTACCAATGAAGAAGTGTTGCAAAAGTTGCAGGAATTGCAAGCACAGGTCTCTGAATTGCAAAGAGATAAAGATATGTATATGAGAGAAAATTGCAACACTTCATCGGTGAGAGAAACTAGTGATAAGGCTAGTATCAACTATCAAAAGAAATTTCCCGAGGTAATTATAAGTTTTTTTCCTTACAAACTGTTCTATTTTATTAATGATAATGACTTTATATTTTCTATTTGTTTAGGGCATTTCATCTTGCCAACTATACTTATCGTCACCGAATTATCGACTAGTTGGCAAGGGAAAAGTGCACAACACTTCGGGAGATTTACTTCACCACAGACCGCTCCCGGATGGACACCTGAAAGTATCGGTGGATGTTGTATTAGATCGTGATGCGATTCTACCGGTACCTGACATGGTCTCAGAGACGACATTGCTGCGAGATGCAATAGGATCATTTGTTGCATGGCCCTCGGAGCTCATTATCATTAGTGATGAGGTATACTGAAAACGATTATAAATCATTTAGTTTTCGAATGTCAATTCTAAACCGTTTATTAATTATTTTTTACATTTTAATTTTAGACTGCTCCTATAAAACCCGCAATTAAGGGTAAAGGGATTTTACAGGAGGAGGAGTCTGTTGCATCACTAAAAGAGGTACATTTAAAGTGTTAATATATAGTCTGAATCTAAATCTGCATGATTTTATATTTTACCTAACTTATATGATTTTTAGGCATCCGCTCGGGAGTCACAACAAGTGACGCAGCAGGTTCGTAGCTTACCACCCACTGGTCCTCCGAAGCAAGCGGCAAAAAAAGGCGGTGCTTTTGTGCCTCGATACCGTTCGACACTCGCAACAATGGTTGATATGTCCGATTTGAAGGATGGTGGTTTACGTGAAATCAACATGGATGAAAGTGTCTTCGGTATTGAATTCCCGTCACATATTACATTTGATGACTTGGAAGAGATTTTTAGGCATGATCAACTAGGCGTCAGTAATATGCACTCATACATCCGGTAATATTCACTCATCCGATATATTATTTAATTAGTCCCACAATATAATTTATTTACACATTTCAATGAAAATAATCTAATGTTTATTATGTTTTTATTTAAGGTTGTTGTATGACAGAGTGTTGCGCGGGACTGCATTGTCTAACAGATTCCGTTTCGTGTCTTCCGCCCATTGCAGCGGAATGACAATTGCTTCGGAACCGGAATCAGTTAGACAGCGCTTAGTAGATAGATTCATGTCCACCGGCAATACAGAAAGTCTGCATCTTTGGGCGTATAATACCCGACCAGTAGGGTTAGTTTCTCATTCTTGGTTCATCTAATCTCTGTTTCTTTTGTGTATAGCAAAATTTTCATATAACCTATTGTTTTAATTTATAGAGCACACTGGTTACTGCTTGCTATCAACCCGATAAGAGAAGTCGTGTATTATCTGAATTCGGTAAATGGTGAATGGACCAATTATCCGGCTATGAAGGAAATCGTTGATTTGTAAGTGGGATCGTTCTAAATATATATTCGTGTATATTTATATATTTTCTTATTTGTGGGATTGATCTAAACATATGCTTTTATATATTTAATAATTAGATCAATACAAGTGTTCCGTAGTCAACGGGACGCACAGGTATCCCAGACTAAATCAAACAACATCACTTGGATCCAAGTGCAGGTACATTACTTTTCACAATTTTGCTTATAATATTTATGCTACTTGGTAAAACAAGACAACTATAGAATCTTATTTGTTTTATTATGTAGTGTCCGCAACAGCGAAACAGTTATGATTGCGGATACTTTGTTTTGAGGTTCATGAAAGAAATCCTTCAGGCGAATCAATTAGAGATTCCGCTCACGGTATGAATTTATAACTTAAGATAATTTCATATAATTTATTACATTTAACTAAATATATCATTTATATTATGTTTTTGTTTTGTAGTACCTTGACGAATTCCGTGCTGCTGGGTACCCGAAGCTTAAGTTGGAAGAAATTAAAGAAGATTTGTGTCAATATTATATTAAGCAATTTTTCATGTAGGATTTGTGTCGATTTGAACTATAATATTATTGATGTAATGATGTATATATATAATTTTGGATATTATAATGGTATTATATTAGTATATATATTGTCTTACTGATGGCTGAAATAATAGCGTCGAAAATATATTACAGGTCAAAAATATATTACAGGTCGAAAATATTACAGGTCGAAAACATTACAGGTCGACTGGGAGGATTAAATTATAGGCTGTACATAAAAATACCTCATTTAGAAACGACAGCGCTTTTAAAAAGCGCTCTTAAAGGTCCACCTACTAAAGCGCTTCTTAGTAAAAGCGCTGCCAAAGACCAGTAAAAAAGCATAAAAAATTAAAAAAAAATGCAGCATACAAAAGCGCTTTTGGAAAAGCGCTCTTATAGGGGGGCCTATCAGAGCGCTTTTTCCATAAAAAGCGCTCTCATAGGGGGGCCTACCAGAGCGCTTTTACAAAAGCGCTTTTGTATGCTGCGTTTTTTTTTAATTTTTTATGCTTTTTTACTGGTCTTTGGCAGCGCTTTCTGGGAAAAGCGCTCTTAAAGGGGGGTCTACCAGAGCGCTTTTTCCAGGAAAGCGCTCTTATAGGGGGTCCTACCAGAGCGCTTTTTCCAGGAAAGCGCTCTTAAAGGGGGGGTCTACCAGAGCGCTTTTAGAAGCGCTTTTGTTACCTACGCCAGCGCCAGCTATTAAAGCGCTTTTAAGCGCTTTTAAAGGCCAAAATAAGCGCTTTAAAAGCCCTTATATGGCGTAGTGCAAGAACACAACAATGAATTTCATTGAACCAATTTAAGGCGAAACAGAAATGTAGGTTAAGCTTGTTCAAGATGTAGGTTTTTGTTTAATATAAGATGAACAAATAATGGAACAGATAATGGAAGAAGATAATGGAAGAAGAAGAAACTTACCAAGATGGAGAAGACGGAACGAACGGAGGCGACGACTGAAGAAGACGGAACGAACGGCGGCGACGACGAAGACGGCAGAAATGAAGAAGACGAAGAAACAAAGAAGACTGAACGAACGAATTTACCAAGTGAGGGCAAATATCAGATTTGGGGATTTTTAATTTAATTATAAAAACAACCTACGAAAGCGCTTTTAAAAGAGCTTTCATATGCCCCCCATATGAGAGCGCTTCTGAGGTAAAAAGCGCTTTCGTATGCCCCCCATATAAGAGCCCTTTAGAAAGTGCTTTCGTAGGTCCCCCTTTCAGAGCGCTTTTCAAAAGCGCTTTTATAGGGCCACCTATAAGAGCGCTTTTCAAAAGCGTTTTCGTAGGTTAGATATTTCAAATACCTATGAAAGCGCTTTCTGAAAAGCGCTTTCGTAGGAAACCCTATAAAAGCGCTTTTTTTAAGCGAATTTTTTTTTAAAGGCTACGAAAGCGCTTTCTCTTAAAAGCGCTTTCGTAGATGCGCTGCCAAAAATTGTTTTTTTTGTAGTGAAAATTATTTTAAACAATTATAACATTAGAAATTGATTTTTATTTCATATTATAACTTGTAAAACAAATTTTATAAATAATCTATAACACATCATATAAGAAAAAAGAGTTTTCAGTATATCAATTGTATTAGTAATTATTATTATTATTTAAAACAGACACATATATGGACAACTTTCTAAAATCATGAATTTTTTAACTATAAAATAAAATATATAACTTAATATTTTAATGACCTAAACACGATTTGGATGTAATTTAGTTTTTCTAAATCAAATTTTACCAAATTATTTGAGAAATAAAATAGTATAATAGTAGTCCTTTTGCAATATAAAATTTTATTGTTTATAATATCAATGACTGAAATAATATAAATATTTATCCTAAAAATATCATCAAAAACTTGGATTTTATGATTCTATGCATTCTAAGATTCATGAGTTTGAATGTGAGATTTCGACATACATCAACATGACTAGATGATCAAATTAACTTAATAGATTTTTAGATTAAAATATTTCATTTCTTAATTACACGGGTTTTATATTCAATCCATCAAATAATAGTATTTTTTAATTTTAAAATATTAAATCTTAACTCTTAAAACTATTATGTGAAGGCTTACACATGATTAATCAACTTTTTTAAATCGACTTAATTTAGGTCTAATCAAAATTGTTAGAGATCTCATGTTTTTTGGCGGCGTAAAATGTGTAAAACTGTTACATAATATCTAACATTGAATAAACTTGTATAGTATTAAAATAGTGAGTTGATTGTATCCAACAGTGCTTAAGTACAAATTTTACATAATTTTTTTGGACAAATTACTCTTTCACTTATGGAATTAGAGTTATAGTTATATAGATTTTCAAATAAGAATAAATTTTCATACAATGTCATAGAAAAGTAAATAGATCAAGACCATATAAATTTATTAGACAAAATTGAAAGAGCCCATTAAGTAGTAAGTATTTTCATTAGAATACTAATTTTAAGGGTTACGAAGAAAAGAGACACAACGATTGAAGAATAAAAACATACCATCTATTATTATTATTATTATTATTATTATTGATTCTTATAAAAATCTCTGCACATACCAAATTGGAAATAGTGGAAGTGATAAAAAATTACTTTTTCCACTTTTTCTATACCATATTTTTAGAAATGATCTAATTAATATAAAAATCTTGACACTCGGGATTTTGTGGCTGTTTAGAACAATAATCATAAATTAAATATTTAGCCCTCACATTTTTGTAAGCTTTAATTTGTTGATCATTTAGCTTGCAGAAATTCTCATGGTTCCACCAATAAGTAGAAGAGGTACACTGTGTCATGTTGGTACTCTGGGCTTGGCAACCATTGATATCAAATCCTTTGTAGTGAGCTTGAAAAGGTGCATCATTCCAATTAATTGGAATTCCACCAGAACCCCATGTATTTGTCCATATTGTCGCATCAATCATCATTGCTTTTGTGACATAGCTTCCTCCTTTATTTGTTGTATTCTTGAACACTCTTATTGGGATTTCATCCAAAAAAAATCTAACACATATGAAAGTTATTCTTAGTAATAATACTATAAGGTAAGAAAAAGAGAGAAGAAGAATGATAATAATTAAGGTTACTTACACTAACTGTTTTTCATTCCAATGAAGCGTGTAATTATGGAAATCAAGAGTTGGATCAAACCAAAGATGAATTTGTTGCTCCCTATGACCATAACCATTAGTATAAATATTTGTGTGCAATATATAAGGTCGTTCTTTATTTCCACTTAAGAATTCAAAATCTATTTCATCTCGAGTAGGTCCATAATCTGAAGTCAACTGCAATAAATCGAAATGAGATAAATTACTTAAATTTTAAAACGACACTAAAATTAAAATCACAATATATATATATATATATATATATATATATATATATATATATATATATATATATATATATATATATATATATATATATATATATATATATATATATATATATATATATATATATATATATATATATATATATATATATATATATATATATATATATATATATATATATATATATATATATATATATATATATATAGAAGGTCGTGATCACAGCTGTAGAATCCTTTTGAGGCATTCTAATTTTCATATTGAACACTCCAGAACCATATTGTTGCCTCGACGTAAATCCAGAACCTATAAGGCAAAAGCAATAATTTTATAATTTATGTATATATAAATAATTTGTATGAATATCTTACTTGAATGTTGATTCAATGTAAGTTGAACTTCATTTCCTTCATCAAGAATTCTCATATTTTCTTCTCCCCATAAAGAAACATAGTTTAACTTAAATGGAAAATTATCCAAATAATCACATTTGATGTGTAATGGAAAAAAAACAAAAAGAAATAATAAAAATGATAGACTAAAAAAACCCATTCTGATTTATATGTTATGATATGATGGTAAGATTGAAAGAAGTATGTGAAATCATCCAATAAAAATCTATGTGGTAATTTCATTAAAAAATACCTTGGACCTTTGTCACGATAAGACCGATTTGAGTCACTTAAAGATCTAAGAAAAGAATCATTTATTATTTTTTATTGTATTTATTGCTAATGGAATAAGATAATGACACCTATAATATCTTAAAATAGTAGGCCTGATAATTATGTATAATAATATTAATGTTAATTCCCCTTGACATATGCTTGTTTTAACACCAAAAATATATTATTTTGAAGTATCATATGAATTTCTATTTATGTCATCATTATTTTGATGATGGGGTATTGCAAAAATGAAACGAATAATTATTTGTTTGTAAAACATTTATTATTATGAATAGACCAATAAAAATTAAATTAAAAAATAGAATTTAATCTCTTACAACATGTCAAATTAGGTCTTTTTAATGATATAGATTTTATCAAATATCTCAAATAAAAAGGAGATATAATATATGATAAAAATAATTTCTACAAAATTTAAGGTTAATGTTAATTTATGCCCTAATAGCACGTGTTGAAAATCTTTATAATGGATAATTTATGTCAGAAAGATAAATGAAAAAATAATTAATTATCAACCTTTAATGAAAAAATATACAATTAAAAAAAAATTATTTCTTAACTTATGCTCTAAGAAGACAAGTTAACATTATCCAGAAAGTTTTATAGGGATACATTCTAAGAATTTAATTCAAACTCAAAAAAAATCATATTTCTTGTCAATTAAAAGATTTGTTTATACTTAATCGTTGATAATATCTAAATAATTTATTGTAGTTGATGAGACTTGTCATTGTTGACTCATGATAATAGAAGAAATCTCTATCTAAACTTTTAAAACTTAACTACCACCAAAAATCCAAAATACTAGTTACTTATAATATACAAACATTATAAAATTATTTTCTATAATTTTAATTTTATAAATAATTTTTTTTACATATCCAAAGAGTCAGATGTATTTCACTCACTTAAGAGGTTTAAAAAAAATTACACAAGTTTTAATAAATATTTTCAAAGAGTTAAACTCATGATAATTATTTCAATAGTTTTAATCATTGTAAAATTATTTTATAACAATTCTATCATTATAAATTGTTTTTTATTTCATTTTATAACTTGTAACAAAAATTTTATAAATAAATTATAAAACATCATAAAATAAAAAAGAGTTTTCACTATATCAATAGTATTACTAATTATTATTATTATTAGTTAAAACAGACATACATAAGGACAATTTAACAAAATCATGAATTTTTCCACTATAAAATAAACTATTTATCTTACCATTTTAATGACCTAATAAAGATTTGATTCTAATTTAGTTTTGCTAAATCAAATATTACCAAATTATTTGAGAAATAAAATAGTATGATAGTAGTCTTTATGCAATATAAAATTTTATTGTTTATTATCTCAATGACAGAAATAATATAAAGATTTATTCTAAAAAAATCATCAAAAACTTGAATTGTATGATTATATGCATTCTAATATTCATGAGTTTGATTGTGAGATTTCGACGTACATCAACATGACTAGATATTATCAAGAAGACCAATTTTTATTTTACTATTATTATTATATATATATTAAATATTTATAAAAACGTGTCCATCTATTTAATAAAAATTTTAAGATTATTAAATTAACTTAATAAATTTTTAAATATTCCATTTCTTAATTAAATGGTTTTTTATATTCAATCCATCAAATAATAATTTTTTTTAAATTTTTAAATTTTAAATTTTAAACCGTAAAATTATTATGTGAAGGCTTACACATAATTATTCAACTTTTTTAAATCTACTTAATTTAGATCTAATCAACATTGTTAGAGATCTCATGATTTTTGGAAACTTAAAATGCGTATAATTGTTACATAATATCTAATATTAAATAAATATCAACAGTATTGTCTTAAAACAGTGGGTGCAATGTATCCAACGATGCTAAAGTACAAATTTCACATATTGTTTTAGAGAAAATTACTCTTTTATTTATGGAATCAGAGTTATAGTTATATAGATTTTCAAAGAAGAACAAATTTGCATACAATGTCATCGAAAAGTAAACTAAAGATTGAAAGAAGCATATGAAATTATTCGATCAAAAGCTAATAAGGAATTTAAAAAAAAAATAGCTTGGACCTTAGTCACGATAAAACAGAGTTGAGTCACATAAATTTCTAAGAAAACCGTCATTTAATATATATTTTATTGTATTTATTACTAGTGAATCATATAATTACATCTATAATATTTTAAAATAGTAGCCCTAGTAATTATGTATACTAATGTTAGTGTTAATTGCCCTTAATATTTTTTATTGTATTTATTGCTAGTTTATCAGATAATCACACCTATAATATTTTAAAATTGTAGGCATGGTAATTATGTATAATAATATTAATGTTAATTGTCCTTGTCATATGTTTGTTTTAAAACGAAAAATATATTATTTTGAAGTATCTTATGAATTTTTATTTATGTCATATTTATTTTGATGATGGGGTATTGCAAAAATGATATGAATATTTATTTCTTTGAAAATCATTTAATATAACGAATGGACCAATAAAGATTAAATTAAAAAATATCATTTAAACTCTTACGATTTGACAAACTAAGTGTTTTTAATGATATAGATTTTATCAAATATCTCAAATAAAAAAGAGATATAATATATGATAATAATAATTTGTAAAAAATTTAAGGGTAATGTTAATTTATGCCCTAATAGCACGTGTTGAAAATCTTTAAAATTTGATAATTTATGTTAGAAAGGGAAATGAAAAAATATACAATTTTCAAAAATTAAATATATTTATTTTTTATCTTGTACTTTAAGAAGACATCATAACATTATCAAGAAAGTTTAATAGGAATACATTCTAAGAACTTTATTCAACCACAAAAAAATCATATTTATTCTAAATTAAAAGATTTGTTAATACTTAATTATTGATAATGTCTAAATCATTTATTGTAGTTGATGAGAGTTTTCATTGTTGATTCATGATAATAGAAGAAAACTCTATTTAAACTTTTAAAACATAACTACCACCAAAAATCCAAAATACTAGTCACTTATAGATATACAAGCATTATAAAATTATTTTGAATAAAGTTTATTTTATAAATAAGTTATTTTGCATATCCAAAGAGTCAAATTTTTTTCACTCACTTAACACTTTAAAAAAAATTACACAACCTTCAATAATTATTTTCAAAGAGTTGAACTCAAGATAATTATTATAATAATTTTAAACATTGTAAAATTATTTTAAACAATTCTAACATTAGAAATTGTTTTATATTTCATATTATAACTTATAAAACAAATTTTATAAATAATCTATAACACATCATATAAGAAAAAATAGTTTTCACTATATCAATTGTATTAGTAATTATTATTATTATTATTTAAAACAGACACATATATGGACAACTTTCTAAAATCATGAATTTTTTTACTATAAAATAAAATATATAACTTAATATTTTAATGACCTAAACATGATTTGGAACTAATTTAGTTTTGCTAAATCAAATTTTACCAAATTATTTGAGAAATAAAATAGTATAATAGTAGTCTTTTTGCAATATAAAATTTTATTGTTTATAATATCAATGACTCAAATAATATAAATATTTATCCTAAAAATATCATCAAAAACTTGGATTTTATGATTCTATGCATTCTAAGATTCATGAGTTTGAATGTGAGATTTCGACATACATCAACATGATTAGATGATCAAATTAACTTAATATATTTTTAGATTTAAATATTCCATTTCTTAATTACACGGGTTTTATATTCAATCCATCAAATAATAGTATTTTTTAATTTTAAATTATTAAATCTTAACTCTTAAAACTATTATGTGAAGGCTTACACATGATTAATCAACTTTTTTAAATCGACTTAATTTAGATCTAATCAACATTGTTAGAGATCTCATGTTTTTTGGCGGCGTAAGTACAAATTTTACATAATTTTTTTGGACAAATTACTCTTTCATTTATGGAATTAAGTTATAGTTATATAGATTTTCAAATAAGAATAAACTTTCATACAATGTCATAGAAAAGTAAATACATCAAGACCATGTAAATTTATTAGACAAAATTTAAAGAGCCCATTAAGTAGTAAGTATTTTCATTAGAATACTAATTTTAATGGTTACGAAGAAAAGAGACACAGTGATTGAAGAATAAAAACATACCATCTATTATTATTTATATTATTATTATTATTATTATTATTATTATTATTATTATTGATTCTTATAAAAATCTCCGCACATACCAAATTGGAAATAGTGGAAGTGATAAAAAATTATTTTTTTCCACTTTTTCTATACCATATTTTTAGAAATGATCTAATTAATATAAAAATTTTGACACTCGGGATTTTGTGGCTGTTTAGAACAATAATCATAAATTAAATATTTATCCCTCACATTTTTGTAAGATTTAATTTGTTGATCATTTAGCTTCTAGAAATTCTCATGGTTCCACCAATAACTAGGAGAGGTACACTGTTTCATGTTGGTACTCCGGGCTTGGCAACCATTGATATCAAATCCTTTGTAGTGAGCTTGAAAAGGTGCATCATTCCAATTAATTGGAATTCCACTAGAACCCCATGTATTTGTCCATATTGTCGCATAAATCATCATTTCTTTTGTGACATACCTCCCTCCTTTATATGTTGTATTCTTGAACACTCTTATTGGAATTTCATCCACAAAAAATCTAACACATATGAAAGTTATTCTTAGTAATAATACTATAAGGTAAGAAAAAGAGAGAAGAAGAGTGATAACAATTAAGGTTACTTACACTAACTGTTTTTCATTCCAATGAAGCGTGTAATTATGAAAATAAAGAGTTGGATCAAACCAAAGATGAATTTGTTGCTCCCTATGACCATAACCATTAGTATAAATGTTTGTGTGTAATATATAAGGTTGATCATTATTTCCACCTAAGAATTCAAAATATATTTCATCTCGAGTAGGTCCATAATCTGAAGTCAACTGCAACAAATCGAAATGAGATAAATTACTTATATTTTAAACGACATTAAAATTAAAATCACAATATATATATATATATATATATATATATATATATATATATATATATATATATATATATATATATATATATATATATATATATATATATATATATATATATATATATATATATATATATATATATATATATATATATATATATATATATATATATATATATATATATATATATATATATATATATAGAAGGTCGTGATCACAGCTGTAGAATCCTTTTGAGGCATTCTAATTTTCATATTGAACACTCCATAACCATATTGTTGCCTCGACGTAAATCCAGAACCTATAAGGCAAAAGCAATAATTTTATAATTTATGTATATATAAATAATTTGTATGAATATCTTACCTGAATGTTGATTCAATGTAAGTTGAACTTCATTTCCTTCATCAAGAATTCTCATATTTTCTTCTCCCTATAAAGAAACATAGTTTAACTTAAATGGAAAATTATCCAAATAATCACATTTGATGTGTAATGGAAAAAGAACAAAAAGAAATAATAAAAATGATAGACGAAAAAAACCCATTCTGATTTATTTGTTATGATATGATGGTAAGACTAGTGTTTTATCCAATAAAAATTATATATATCAATTATTTTGTATAACGTAAGATTGAAAGAAGTATGTGAAATCATCCAATAAAAATCTAAGTGGTAATTTCATTAAAAAAATACCTTGGATCTTAGTCACGATAAGACCGATTTGAGTCACTTAAAGATCTAAGAAAAGAATCATTTAATATTTTTTATTGTATTTATTGCTAATGGCATAAGATAATGACACCTATAATATCTTAAAATAGTAGGCCTGATAATAATGTATAATAATATTAATGTTAATTCCCCTTGACATATGTTTGTTTTAACACCAAAAATATATTATTTTGAAGTATCATATGAATTTCTATTTATGTCATCATTATTTTGATAATGGAGTATTGCAAAAATGAAACGAATATTTATTTGTTTGTAAAACATTTATTATTATGAATAGACCAATAAAAATTAAATTAAAAAATAGAATTTAATCTCTTACGACATGACAAATTAGGTCTTTTTAATGATATAGATTTTATCAAATATCTCAAATAAAAAGGAGATATAATATATGATAAAAATAATTTGTAAAAAAATTAAGGTTAATGTTAATATATGCCCTTTGTAAAAAATTTAAGGTTAATGTTAATTTATGCCCTAATAGCACGTGTTGAAAATCTTTATAATGGATAATTTATGTCAGAAAGAAAAATGGAAAAATAATTAATTATCAACATTTAATGAAAAAATATACAATTTTAAAAAAAAATAATTTATTTCTTAACTTATGCTCTAAGAAGACAAGTTAACATTATCCAGAAAGTTTTATAGCGATACACTCTAAGAATTTAATTCAAACTAAAAAAAAATCATATTTCTCGTCAATTAAAAGATTTGTTTATACTTAATTGTTGATAATGTCTAAATAATTTATTGTAGTTGATGAGACTTGTCATTGTTGACTCATGATAATAGAAGAAATCTCTATTTAAACTTATAAAACTTAACTACCACCAAAAATCCAAAATACTAGTTACTTATAGATATACAAACAATATAAAATTATTTTCTATAATTTTAATTTTATAAATAAGTTTTTTTACATATCCAAAGAGTCAAATGTGTTTCACTCACTTAACACTTTACAAAAAATTACACAAGTTTTAATAAATATTTTAAAAGAGTTAAACTCATGATAATTATTTCAATAATTTTAAACATTGTAAAATTATTTTATAACAATTCTAACATTATAAATTGTTTTTTATTTCATTTTATAACTTGTAACAAAAATTTTATAAATAAATTATAAAACATCAAAAAATAAAAAAGAGTTTTCACTATATCAATAGTATTACTAATTATTATTATTATTAGTTAAAACAGACATACATAAGACAATTTAACAAAATCATGAATTTTTCCACTATAAAATAAACTATTTATCTTACCATTTTAATGACCTAATAAAGATTTGATTCTAATTTAGTTTTTCTAAATCAAATATTACCAAATTATTTGAGAAATAAAATAGTATGATAGTAGTCTTTATGCAATATAAAATTTTATTGTTTATTATCTCAATGACATAAATAATATAAAGATTTATTCTAAAAATATCATAAAAAACTTGAATTATATGATTATATGCATTCTAAGATTCATGAGTTTTATATATTAAATATTTATAAAAACGTGTCCATCTATTTAATAAAATATTTAAGATTATTAAATTAACTTAATAAATTTTTAAATATTCCATTTCTTAATTACATGGTTTTTTATATTCAATCCATCAAATAATAGTTTTTTTTAAATTTTTAAATTTTAAATTTTAAACCAAAAAATTATTATGTGAAGGCTTACACATAATTATTCAACTTTTTTAAATCTACTTAATTTAGATCTAATCAACATTGTTAGAGGTCTCATGATTTTTGGCAACTTAAAATGCGTATAATTGTTACATAATATCTAATATTAAATAAATATCAACAGTATTGTCTTAAAATAGTTGGTGCAATGTATCCAACGATGCTTAAGTACAGATTTCACATTTTTTTTTAGAGAAAATTACTCTTTTCTTTATGGAATCAGAGTTATAGTTATATAGATTTTCAAAGAAGAATAAATTTGCATACAATGTCATCGAAAAGTAAACTAAAGATTGAAAGAAGCTGTGAAATTATTCGATCAAAAGCTAATTGGGAATTTCAGAAAAAAACAGCTTGGACCTTAGTCACGATAAGAAAACCGTCATTTAATATATTTTTTATTGTATTTATTGCTAGTGAATCATATAATTACATCTATAATATCTTAGAATAGTAGCCCTAGTAATTATTTATACTAATGTTAGTGTTAATTGCCCTTAATATTTTTTATTGTATTTATTGCTAGTGAATCAGATAATCACACCTATAATATTTTAAAATTGTAGGCATGGTAATTATGTATAATAATATTAGTGTTAATTGTCCTTGTCATATGTTTGTTTTAAAATGAAAAATATATTATTTTGAAGTATCTTATGAATTTCTGTTTATGTCATATTTATTTTGATGATGGGGTATTGCAAAAATGATATGAATATTTATTTGTTTGTAAATCATTTAATATAACGAATGGACCAATAAAGATTAAATTAAAAAATATCATTTAAACTCTTACGATTTGACAAACTATGTGTTTTTAATGATATAGATTTTATCAAATATTTCAAATAAAAAAGAGATATAATATATGATAAAAATAATTTGTAAAAAATTTAAGGGTAATGTTAATTTATGCCCTAATAGCACGTGTTGAAAATCTTTAAAATTTGATAATTTATGTCAGAAAGAGAAATGAAAAAAATTAATTATCATCATTTAATGAAAAAATATACAATTTTCAAAAATTAAATTTATTTATATTTTAACTTGTACTTTAAGAAGACATCATAACATTATCGAGAAAGTTTAATAGGAATACTGTTGTACCCCAAAATTTGCCCTCGTATTTTTCCACAAGAAATCACAACTTCAGGCTTGTCCTGATTTTTTCAGATTGGCTCAAGAATCGGTCAAATAGACCTTTCTCGTCAGTCAGACAAAAGTAGGGTTTTCATTGATTTTCATGGCTCTGGAACAATTCAAGCAATTTGTTTAGGGTTTGGTTGATTTTGACTTAACTTTGATCAGGCGAACGCTTCTTTGGCATTTGATCAGGAATTAGGGTTTTTGTGCGCAGATCTCTCAGAAGGATTTAAATTCTACAGTGCTTTTCAAGTTATGCTGAGATGTGGATTGAAACATTTGGATTGAGTTTCGCATTGTGTGATTAAATCACTGAAAGGATGCATTTGGATTGAATTTGCAAGGTTTGATTAAAGTCAGTAAAAGGAAAATACGTCTGGGCAATTGTTGTGATTGACTGTTGTTTTTCTTTGGATGTTGGAAGCGTCAGGTTTATTAGTTGATCGATGCTGAAACATTGTTTATTTAATTGTTTATTATTCTGAGTTTAGATAATTGGAATTTATTTCCATTTATTATAATTTTAGAATTATAAATAATAAAATAAATAATTGAAAAGGATAAAAAGAATTAATTGGATAAAAAGAATTTTTATTTCATCTTTAATATTTGTTACAAATTATTATATAAATACAAGTATTCATTTACACGGTATTTATAATAATAATAGTTACAATAATTAAATTTAAAATAAGACTATCCTAATTTTTTCTAAAGTCTTCAATTCTTCATTCTTCATCTGTTGCTAAATCCTCTCCATTCAATTTTTATCTGCAAAGAAAAGAAAAAAGTTAGAAACAGATAAATTGAATTAAAGAGACAGACAGTTTAATTTAGGCTCATCATTAAAGGCAACTGACTGGAATCAGTTAGCCCTCTCTGCAAATCACGGGATTCCTCCCGGTTCACAAAAAGGGATGAATATTGCTTGCAAAAGGTATGAAATGCACAAAAGTTATAATTATACAAATCCAAGTTTTCAAACATCCTGCATAAATCCAAGTGGGCAACCAAAAGGCAAACTGAGTAGTTACTGAAAATGCCAAGAGAACAATGCAAGTCACAATTTCAAACTAGGTTCAAACTGAACTAACAACTGTCCAAAGCTGTCCAAGTACAAAAGGATGTCAAGGTTGTCAAAAATGATGTCACTAAGAAGTAGATAATATGGAAAAGAAGATAAAGTATGCAGAGCAAACATGTAATGCAAGCAAATAATCATATCATCACTTTCCAGCAATTGCCTTTTTAGAAAAGTACAAACATAAACATATAATATGCTTAAAAATTGTACTGGAGAGAGAAAGAAGAGAGAAAAGTGGTTAGGCTTACAGGTTTGGCTTTAGGCAAGAAAATATAAAAAAAGCAATCTGTCAATAAAACAGTAAGAGGAGACAACATATCAGAGGGCAGGATATATCAAACAGAGATCAGAGGCAAACGAAGAGAGAAAAAAAGAATGCAAACTGATGCAAGCCTGTGCCACCAGTTTCAAACCAACAGCCTGCTGAAAGCAAACCTTCCAGCCTGAAACCAACAAGCTAAAACCTGTGTCAAGTTTAAAACAAACGAGGCAAACTGATGCAAGCCTGTGCAAACCAATCCTCAAACCTGCCTGAAGCCTCACCAAAGCAACAACCAGTATGGCCTAAAACCATAGAACCTGCTTAAAACTTTGCAAGGCCAAAACCTTCCCAAAACCATTAAACCCTGTCAAGACCTCATATGCCCATAACCCGAAGCAAACCAGCATAATCCAAACAAAAACAAAACTAGCCTAAAACCAGTTCACCCAAAGTCAGCACATAAGCCTAACCTGGAAGCCCTTAACCATCAAAAAGAAACAGTATAAGTTGCTACATCAAACACATCGTACCAGTAAACCAGGTCAAACCTGTACCAGCCATCAAGCATTCAAGGGCAACTCGAAAATTAGGCAACTCAAAACCCTCAGAATTCCTCATCATTGGGTTACCAACATAAACATAACATTCAAGATATCAAACACTGATCATTCAATCTCAGCATACAACAAGCATTCCAAAAGGCAACAGAAGTGAGGTAGAAAGAAGAGAGGAAAACATATTCAAAGGCAACTCAAAGGCAAGAAGAAAACAGAAGCAAAGCATCAAGGCAACGAAGAAGAAAGAAATGACATCAGATAAAGGCTTTCAGACAGCATCATTAAACCTAAAGAGGTGAAAATACAAAGGTACCAGGAAGCACAGCCTCATCAAATTTCTTCGCCGTCAAAGCCGCCTAGAGCACCTCCGGATTCCTTTCTCCTCCGTCTCCTCCAAAGGTATAAAAACACTTCCTTTTCTTTAAGGTACCTCACAAATCACAAAGAACCGGAACATGCAAAGATTAGAAACCAATAAAAATTGGAAAACATAAAAGACCGTCAAACAAAAAAGTGAACAAAGTTATTACCTGTGTGAACGTCGCTGAATGATCATTGAGGGGAAGAGAAAGGATGGTGGCGCCGGCGGCCATGGGCGAAGGGAACTCAGAGGCGGAGGCGAACGGAAAACGAAGAACAAATGGCGCTGTAAACCCTAAGCCCTTCATCCAAATGAAAACGAATCATTTAACCCTAAAACAAAACTTATTGAAGCATTGGGCCACAACCCCATACATTTGCCCTAAGCCCAAGCGCGTTCCTAATTAACCTCCCCCCTGGTTTCTGTTCAAATCAGACTGGGCCAACATAAAGCCCATTCAACTCACTATCCCTTTTTTTTATTTTACTTATCCTTTTTTACAATTTAAACTAACTCTTTTTATTTTATTTATAATTTTTTATACAATTTAAACTCATCTAATTTTATTTGTAAATAAACTTACCTTAATTCTTTTTCATTATAAAACTTTCCTTTTACATAAACCTTAGGTTTAATTAGATTAAAAGATTTTTTACCTTAATTTATTTTTTCTTTGAATCCCTTATACAAATTATGAAGATAAAAAAAATACATTGATACATAAAATACATAAAAATACATTATTTAAAATAATTATTTTTATTTTTATTAAAACTTATTTTGATTTATGCATAAATTCTCTTTTAAGTTAATACAATTTCTTAGAAATAGTTTGTACATAATTACATTAATACATGACTTTTCTTTAAAAATAAATACATTTTCTTTTCTACAAAATACTTTCTTTTGTACATACTTAACCAAAATACAAAACAAGAACATATACTTAATAGTTACATTAAAATTCACATCTCTAACTTGTAAATAAACAATACACTTACACCTACACAATACACTTTACATTTGATAATATACATTTGCTATTCTTATACTTTACATTACATTGTTTATATTTGATCGCGATTCAATTTGGTTGTAAATTATTGGACACTACATTCCTAAAGTCTCATCCCCATTTATGAATTTGTACCCCCACTCCCAGATACTATTTGTAATAGCGTAGACTTTAAATTCTTGCAATTTATCGCTTTCCAATTATACCATGGTTAGACCTAGGGTTTGCATGTACATAAAATCAAACGCTAGATAACCTAATACAAGACAAATACATAAAATCAATACACAATCACACTTGCACCCCCTAGGGTAATCCCACATGTTGCCTTCCAAAATGGGCCATGCTTGCACGTCGAGTTTCTTTGGCAAAGTAAATTCAAATGATCATAAGTCCCTCGATGACGCTTTCGAAAGTTGCCTATCAAAATGATCAAGTCCCTTTAAGCAAATTGCCAAAGACACTTGGCACCATTGCATTCATGGTCCATACGATGACCCGCGCCCGTCCCGTTAAACATCCTAAACGCAAGATTGTCCACTAAATTCAATGGTGGAACAAAATTGTTAAAAAGGGGTTGAAAACATAGAGAAAACCTTTGAGTACAATAGGGGTAGACAAAACTCTTAGTTACTTGATATCAACTTGCAAAAACACTTGCCTTCTTTTCAAAAACCACACTTCATACACACTTTCAAAACAAACTCTCAAAAAACGTTTGAAACATCTTTTCGAAAAGATACACACTTTTGTAAAACACTCAAACACGAGTCAATTACATTGGTTGCCTAAGACAAGGCATCTCTTCAAAAACATTTTCAAAACACACACCCACACACCATTTTCAAGCAATCGAAAATCAAGGCAAGTGATCTAAAAAACCAAGTATCTAAGAGCCCATGGATAACCATGGATGAAAAGGGTGCTAATACCTTCCCTTTTCATAATCTACCCCCCGAACCCACGAAATATCTCAAAAGGTTTTTGCTGTGCTTTTTTAACCTTTCCTTTAGGATAAAATAAAAAGTCGGTGGCGACTCTTGCTCAACCGAACAAGTGCGAATACAAACGCAAAACTCAAGTCAGTTCTCCCACCGTATCACCAGAACTGGCTACTCTGTTGGGGAATAACTTAAAAGTGGGGTTACCTTAGGGTTTAGATCACCTTTGTTTTCAATTGATTGATTTGTTTGCTTTTACATTTGTGGGCTTTGCATCGGAGTTTCATAGATCCTAACCCGGATCTGGGGAATACCTTTTTTAGGTAGCATAATCTGCGAGGGACCTGTCCGGGGTATACCGACATGGGTGAAGCAGTGGCTACGTTGGTGTGGCACCTTGGTCTGTACCGATATCCCTTGTGTTGAAACGGGGAGAATATGGGTCTTCCAAGGAGTCATTAAGCACCAACCGACCTTAGAACCCTAAATTGACCCAACTTGGCCATTAGAACAGTAGCAGTATGCTACACTCATTGAGGCTAAACTCTCGCGATGGTTCCGGCTGCAAGAAAAGATAGCGATGATGGAGTTATGACCGATTGAGGGTAGTCAGTGATATTGAGATCCTCTAGAACCCGGTTACTTCTAATAGGACATGTTTTAACCAACGAAATTGAAAGAGGGTAGTACCTAAACCTCATGCGAGCCTAAACCTAAGGACTTGTTTGCTTTGTGTGAATATGATTACCTGTATATACACTCATTTGCTTTTGCATACATGTACATAACATCATGACATCATACCATAGCATTTTCAATAACCTTTTCAAGGATCTCGAGGGTTGTTTTGATGTAGGGTTACGTTAAACCAGACGTCTACCAAGAGACAAGAGGTTTCTCCTCTAAACAAATGCCAGTCAAAGATCAAGTACAACAACTTGAATCAGGGGCTATGACCCACTCGACATGGTAAGCTTGATTCTCGTGGAAAGACATCCGCTGATACAAAGTTCTCCAGTCAAAGATCAAGTACAACAACTTGAATCAGGGGCTACGACCCACTCGACATGGTGAGCTTGATTCTCGTGGAAAGACATCCGCTGATACAAAGTTCTCCAGTCAAAGATCAAGTACAACAACTTGAATCAGTGGCTATGACCCACTTGACATGGTTGTGATCGGTGGATCTGGAACTGACTGTTTAACGCTGGTTCGCGAAATGTCGCGGAAGCAAGAGTCGCCACCGTCTTTTATTTTCTCCAAATGGAAAGGACAAAAGCACAGAAAAATTCCTTAAAGAGATTGCTCTCGGTTCGGGAGGTAGGTTATAGAAAGGGAAGGTGTTAGCACCCTTTCTATCCATGGTTATCCATGGGCTCTTAGATACTTGCTCATTGTGTTTTCAAAAATGGTTTATTTGCTTTTCAACCGTGGGTTTTAAAAAGTTTCTTTGAAAATTCCAGTTCGACTCTTGTATCTGTCCTCAAGAGTGTTTGAAAAATTGCTTTCGAAAGCTTTTTGAAAAGGTGTCGGTGTGAAAAGTATTTTTGATTTGTTTTGAAATTAGAGCAAGTATCTAGAGTCGTCTACCTACCCTAAGGAATTCATCTGTGTAAATGTCCTTTAAAGTAGTGCCATCCCACCATTGAGAGGTAGGTAGCACCACCATTGGAGGTGTTCGGGTCAATTCGAGGTTCGGGACATGGTGATCACCAGAGCAATGGGAATACACCTTAGAAGCTACCCTCATGCCAGGTTCCCGGATCATGAGGACTTACTAAGACATCCTCTACTCGACGATCACCTTTCGAGGCAAGGCAACAGTGAGGCGTACTCTAGGGGTGGTGTGTGATTTGTGTGTCGTTTTCAGATATTTTGTCTTGTTCATGTCATGGGTGATCTACGCGTTTGTTTTTATTCTTGTCATTCATTCTTGCATGCCATTATTAACAGTTAAAAGAATTGCGAGAAATAAAAGTTCCTAAACTATTACAAAGGCGCGGGTCCACATCGCCAAATTTAATCCAGGACCCGATTTGACATAAAATAAAGAAATAAAGTGCGAGAAATATAAATTGTCCGTGTTACATGGCTTTGGGAGAATTACATCAATATTTAGAAGAAAAGAAATAAATGCGCGAATTGAATTAAAATTGAAAGCGAGGGCGTTGGACCCTTTTTAATGAAATTAAATTATTATTAACAAATTAATTAAAATAAAATAAAAAGAAATTATTTTTGAGGGTTTTTGGTATTTATGATTTTTTTATGTGAATTAAATGAAATTAAAACCTAGTTCTAGCTATTTTTTAATTTATTAAGAAAAATATGAAAATTACCTAAAATTAAATCCTATTTAATTAATGCAATTTGATTTATAAAAATAATTAATTATTAGTGATGAGAAAATAAAAGAAAAAAGTAATTAAGGTAATTAAAACCTAATTCTACAAGTTTTAAATTTATTAAGAAAAGATATTTGAAATTAACCTAAATTTAAATCTAATTAATTAGTGAGATTTATTTACAAAAAAAGGATAATATTTAAATAAAACATATTTTAATTTTTGTCTTTTCTGAATTTTTTATATTATTTTTGTGTGAAATTAATTTTTATTAAATTAAAAGAAAATAATGGAATTAAAACAAATAATAAAAATAAAACAAAGAAAATAGAAAGAAATACAATACCAAGGGGGGGTTCTGTCCCCAAATTGGAGGTAAAGTCCAGCATTTTTGGCCCATTAAGCTTTGGCCTTATTGACTTTTCATGCTAGCGTGTGTTTGCATTGACTCATGTCCATTATGTTCTTCAGATCATAGGCCTTTGATAGATCTTGATATGTGCGTGGCATGCCTGGATTGTGAGTTGCATGGTGGACGCTGAAACTTGCATTGCATAGGATGATATTATGAAAAATATTATGGAATAGAAAGGGGGACCTGGGGCTCGAACCCAGGTCCCAGGGGTTACCAATGCTAAGCCTGACCAGTGGAGCTACCAACGCGTTTTGATTATTATATGGAAGACAAATATTATAATGTAAATCAGGCGTTAGTGGACATTTTCGCGCGAAATTTGAATGAACCACTTGCTGGCCTACGCCTCATCATCTTCTTTAAGGCTTCGCTGTACCTGAAAATAAAAACAATTGAATAGCGGGGGTTTTAAACCCCCACTAAATAGTGTATGCAAAAATAGCAATTAGCACCCTGCTAATCATAAATTAATCGCGAGGTGTGTTTTCAAATCGTCCAAGCATGCTGATTTCAATGGTCTAGGTCTCACGTCCTAATTTTTCCATAACTGGGAAACCCCAATTCAAGGTTTTTAAAACCCTAGGTGTCGTTCATGGTGAAATCGCGTATGGCCAATGATTCTTCAATTAAATCATACTGCCAGCTTCAGAATCAACTCATTAGTATAAATCAAGAATCAAAATGCATGGATATGGACTGAATAACAAAACACGATTATGCAAGAAAAGTGATACAGTCTGACTTATAGTTACCAGTTTTTGATGTTAGGGATGATGATTTTTATTCAAACACGTTCCTTGAAGCCTCAGGAACACAATGGAATGATTGTTTTGGCTTGAATCGCACTGGAATATAGTTTTCAGTTTTTGGAATTTTTGTCAAAAAATTCAAACTTGGTTATGGTGTTCTTGCGTAGCTGGGAGGTCATGGACACTAGGGTTTTCATCAGTATATATGTGTGAATGATTAGGGTTGGAAATTTGGTCCAAAGAATCCTTGAATTGATGGAGAGGATATTTGATTTTCATGCCATAATTTTTCAATCTTTTTCACATGTTTTTTATGCCAATCATATCCAATTACCATGATTCTTTCCAAATATGATCATGCACGAAATATTGAGTGTATTTCATGCATAAAAAGATTTAAAAACTTAGGTTTGGTATTTTTCATATATTTTAATTAATTAAATGAATTTCTAGCAATTAAAAATTCAAATAAATAAAATAAAAATGATGAATAACTTCCCTTTGGGCCAAATGGTCGTGCACATGCTTTGGATGATGAATCTTGGAAGAAAATGTGGCCCATTAGCAATTTTAAGGCTTTTGAAGCAAAATTGACTTTTCAAAATACCCAAAAATTTCCCAACTTCCACAAGGCATATCTTGCTCAATTTTTAAGCTTTGCTCATGTTCTTGGACATTTTGGAAAGGTATTGAAGTCCTCTAACCAATGCCTTTGGTCCCATGTCATTTTTATTTACCAATCTCAAGTTATGGCCTTTGACCTAAAGTCCCTTTTTGTTGACTTTTGAAAATGACCTATAATGTTGAAATTGATAACTTTTTGTGAGAGCATTTCTTGGACTTGAAGTGTGAAGAGGAGTTGTAGGAAATGTCTTTCTCTTCAAAATGAGATTTGGAGGGAATTTTTCTGATAATCCATGTGAAAGTTATGCCTTGGTCAAGTTACAGTTGACTTTTTCAACTGTCCAAATATGGAAACTTTTGCATCTTGAGACTTTTTGAGCCAAGCTTTGAGAATCATGATCAAGCATTGATCAAATGATATTTGTGGCTTCAAAATGAGATGTTGACCAAAAATTTGAACTTTTGACTGTCAAATGACCATTTTGCCCCTACAGTTGACTGTAGTGCAATTAGGGTTTTTGACTGTGCAATTTTGTGTTGTAAGTCTTGAAACTTGGCATGAAGATGCTTGACCATGTTTATAAGTATGTGAGACTTTATTATACCCTTGGAAACTTCATTTTCTTTGTCAGAACCAAAACCCTAGTTTTTGACTATTAGGAGGCCCTTGAACTATGCAACCCTTGGGGAGATTTTGAAGCATGCTCTTTGCAATTTTTGAAGAATATGGGAGGGAAAATTTTGGGGTACAACAGTTGCCCCTGTTCAATCTTCTTAGACCTGAGGATGCAGATTGGCTGACGTGCCTTTCGTAATCCGAAGGTGGAAGATGATTGAACACTAGAGTGCCCAGAAATTTGCGCTCACATAGTAGCGTGATGATGGGGAATGGGCTTACAGATGCCATTTAGAGATTGATGAATAGGGTGATGGGCTTATAGATGCCATGCTGAGAGATGATGGATGGTGGATGGGCTTATAGATGCCATCTGGGTGTTGATCGCGTAAGAGTTTCCTTAGCGAGAACTTGCGTACCTGCAAAAGAAAATGAGTACCTGGCCTGCTACAGGAGCTGGTCTTCAAACTCTTTGTAGATGTGTCCTGACTGGTTACAGGAGCTGGATCTGGAGCTTCAAAAGGTGATGAATGAACCAGGGATGGTTACTACCTCAACAGGAACGCTGAGAGAACCTTGGATGACTACTACCTCAACAGTATCATTGAGAGAATCTGGAGACGATTACTACCTCCGCAGTAACGGGGAGAGAACCATAGGCGACTTCAACCTCAACAGTAATCATTGAGAAAATCTTGGGCGACTTCAACCTCAATGGTAATCATTGAGAGAATCTTGGGCAACTTCAACCTCAACAGTAATCATTGAGAGAATCTTGGGCGACTTCAACCTCAACAGTAATCATTGAGAGAATCTTGGGCGACTTCAACCTCAATAGTAATCATTGAGAGAATCTTGGGTATCTTCTACTAAGTCTTTATCAGGAAAATCTGTTAGGGGTCGATTTAGCTGGACTAGAGAAGGCCTTGGACTGGATAAGAAACAGAAAAATCTTAGGGTCGATTTAGCTGAACCGGTCTAGGTCTTGAAATCTTCAACTGGATAAGAAACAGGGAGATCTTAGGGTTGATCTGACTGAACCAGAGAAGGCCTTTGACTGGATAAGAAACAGAAAAATCTTAGGGTCGATTTAACTGAACCGGTCTAGGTCTTGAAATCTTCAACTGGATAAGAAACAGGGAGATCTTAGGGTCGATCTGACTGAACCAGAGAAGGCCTTTGACTGGATAAGAAACAGAAAAATCTTAGGGTCGATTTAACTGAACCGGTCTAGGTCTTGAAACGTAGCTGGGAACTTAACTGAATCTTTCCTGAAAGGTAAAGGTCAGTCATATGCAATGCATGATATGGATCAAGCAATGATGTTCTCAACATAAATGAGATTGTAAGATATGATGTGTATATGCATGCTATAATGTATGAGAATGTAATGTTTATGAATGTCTAGGAAAGTGAATCCTTGACGGGTGCCGGGAAGTCATATCCTGGGCTGATGTTGAAGAATAGATCTTTGCTTCCGCTGGGGATGGTAGTTGCAAGAATACCGGTAGGAGAAGATAACTCCGTTGGGGAATGAACTTGGCGAATGGATTACTCTGCGGGGAGAAAAATACCCTAACGATCTTGCTGGGAGGCAATACTCTATGGGAGAGAGGTACTTGTTGAGTTGTTGATGATAACTTGATGGGGATACCCTTGTTGTGTTGGAAGTGTTAATAGACTTCGCTGGGGATAAGAAGACTTCGTCGAGGACGCTCTTTCCGTGGCTTTTGGCTGAGGATAACCCAGTTATATCCTGGAAAGGAAATAACTCTTTGAATAAAGCCAGGGGGCGCGTTCGTGCTCTGCGGGGGTAAGCTTCCAGAATCTACTGGGGATAAGCTTACTGCTTGGGGAGATGGATTCCAACTTTCCTGGGGAAACTGGATTGGGCTCTCCTGGGGAAACTGGATTGGGCTCTCCTGGGGGAGTTTTGAGATGTATCGGGGAAGTGACTCCATTGAATGTTTGATATACCGCCGGGGAACAATCTTTAGGTCAAGACTGCCGGGGATGCTTGTTAAGAATATATATATGCTGCTGGGGAATGTTGAGACCTGCTGGAGGATACCCAATTTCTTTAAGATTTGATAACTTTGCTTGGGGAGAGTGTACTGACTTGCTGGCTCACTCTCTGGGGAATTGGGATGTACTGGTTATGTTCTTCAGCTGAACCTACCTTGGTACCTTGGAGGACAGAACAATTAGATTGCTTAGACAACTCTTTATTGCCCCTGTTTCTAATGTTACCTGTAATTAATCCTTTGTTTCGTGTGCAAATATTCATGTGTTAGCAAATTATTGTCAATGCATATATCACAAATTGAACCTTGGACGTTCTTCGCAAAACAAAACAGAAAAGGAAAAACAATTGGCAATTTTGGCTGAAAAGTGTATTTATATTGATTTTGAATTGCCTGTAAATAGGCGTTTATATACAAGAGGCTGACGTCCTAGTAAGAGAACGCCGCCGAACAAAAGAGTTTATAAAAATTTTGTACAAGAGAAAATAAAACAGTTGTGTGAAATGAATGATCCCACTGGGTTTCAACTCTGCTATTGCCTTTATATCTCCGAGCGTCTCATCACTTGATGACCTTAGTTGAAGATGAAGCTGACTGATCGATGCCGTATGAACTTGATGTAGATACCGGATTCTGGATGCAAAGTGATCCAATGAGACATAGTATTACGCTTTATCCCTAACTTTTGCCTGGACCGCCCTTTCGGGTTTTCAGTCCACCGGGATACCCATTTTTGCCCAAGCCGCCTTTTCAGGTTTTCGACTTGCCAGGTGTACAGATTTTTTTCATTTCATCCCTTCATTTTGCCCGAACCCTTTTGGTTTGCCGGGAAGCCCTAATTTTTGCCTAGGTATGTCAACCTAGCGGGTCTTTGTCATGCGTAGTATCTTTTCACTATGTCTGCATTGGCGGGGTGAGGAAGGTCGTCACCATCCATATTGGTTAGAATCATGGCTCCTCCTGAGAACACATGTTTAACCACAAATGGCCCTTCGTACGTAGGGGTCCATTTGCCCCTTGGATCACTCTGAGGAAGGATGATTCGTTTGATTACCATATCCCCAACTTGATATTCCTGTGGTCTGACCTTTTTGTTAAATGCCCTGATCATCCGTTTTTGGTACGTCTGACCATGACAGATAGCAGCAAGTCTCTTTTCATTAATAAGGTTTAACTGATCAAGTCGTGTCTGGATCCAATCATCTTCTTTCAGATTTGCATCCTTCATTATCCGGAGAGAGGGTATTTGCACTTCGATCGGTAAGACTGCCTCCATACCATAAACCAAGGAGAAAGGAGTTGCCCCGGTTGACATCCTGGCTGAGGTACTGTACCCATGTAGAGCGAACGGTAACATCTCGTGCCAATCTTTATAAGTCACTGTCATCTTCTGCACGATTTTCTTAATATTTTTATTTGCTGCTTCTACAGCCCCATTCATCTTCGGTCTGTAAGGAGAAGAGTTGTGGTGCTGTATCTTAAACTACTCGCAGAGCTCAGTGATCATCTTGTTATTGAGATTGGTACCGTTGTCTGTAATAATCCTTTCTGGGACACCGTATCAACAGATCAGGTTATGCCGAATGAACCGTGCCACAACAGTCTTGGTTACCGTAGCGTAGGAAGCTGCTTCAACCCACTTTGTAAAATAATCAATCGCTACCAGGATGAAGCGATGCCCATTAGATGCCGTAGGTCTGATCTCGCCGATCATATCTATGCCCCACATTGCAAATGGCCAAGGCGCAGTTAGAACATTCAGAGGAACTGGAGGAACATGCACCTTGTCTGCATATATCTGGCATTTATGGCATGTCCGAGAATGTTGGTAGCAGTCGGCTTCCATTGTGGACCAGAAATACCCTGCCCGAAGGATCTTCTTTTCCATAGTGTGCCCACTGGAATGTGTACCAAAGGTCCCTTCATGTAGCTCTTCCATGATCCTTTCTGCTTCAGTCTTGTCCACACAACGCAGTAAGGTCGAATCATGGTTTCGCTTGTACAAGATGTCGTTGCTAAGGAAGAACTTTGCTGCGAATCTTCTCAGAAACTTCTTATCGTTGATAGATGCACCTTCAGGGTATTCTTGAGCTTCCAGATATCTCTTCACCTCATGGTACCAAGGCTTCTCAGTCACCAATTCAGTCTTGAGATCACAACAGTATGCCGATTCGTCCAGTTTCCAGATGATGATCCGGGGAGCCTCATTGTCCCATTTGACCTTGAACATAGAGGACATTGTAGCTAACGCGTCCGCTAACTGATTCTCCTCTCTTGGGAAATGTTCAAAGGTTATCTTTGTGAAGTGGGGGATCAATGTCAACACACATTCTCTGTAAGGAATAAGATTCGGATGTTTCGTATCCCACTCGCCTTTGATCTGATTGATCACGAGAGCGGAATCTCCGAAGACACTCAGAAACTTGATCCTTAGGTCGATCGCAGCTTGAAGACCCATGATGCACGCCTCATACTCCGCCATGTTGTTGGTGCAGTTGAAACATAACCGGGCAGTGAGGGGAGTATGAGTGCCTTGAGGGGATATGATTACAGCGCCGATACCGTTACCCAAAGCATTGGAGGCTCCGTCAAAGTGCATAGACCATCGGGATCCTTCCTCAGGTCCTTCATCCGGTCCAGGTACCTCGCAATCAGTCACAATCATGATGCTCTCGTCTGGAAACTCGAAGTTCATTAACTGATAGTCGTCTACGGCCTGATGTGCCAAGTGGTCTGCCAATACACTTCCTTTGATGGCTTTCTGGGTCGTGTACTGAATGTTGTATTCTGTCAAGATCATCTGCCATCTTGCTATTCTCCCAGACAGAGCAGGCTTTTCAAATATGTACTTTATAGGATCCATTTTTGAGATCAACAAGGTAGTGTGAGTCAGCATATACTGTCTCAGCCGGCGAGCAGCCCATACCAAAGCGCAGCAAGTTTTCTCAAGCAGTGAGTATCGGGTCTCACAATCGGTAAACTTTTTGCTAAGGTAATAAATGGCGTGCTCTTTTCGGCCAGACTCGTCATGCTGCCCCAGCACACATCCCATTGAGTTGTTGAGTACTGTCAGGTATAGTATCAGAGGTCTCCCTTCAACCGGTGGCATAAGGATGGGTTGTTCTTGGAGATACTCCTTGATTCTGTCAAAAGCAGCCTGACATTCATCATTCCAACGTACTACCTGATCTTTCTTCAGCAGCTTGAAGATTGGCTCACAGGTAGCAGTTAGGTGTGAGATGAACCGAGCAATGTAATTCAGGCGTCCTAGAAAGCCTCTGACCTCTTTATCTGTCTTAGGAACAGGCATCTCTTGAATAGCTTTAACCTTGGCAGGGTCCACTTGAATACCCTTGTCACTTACAATGAAGCCTAGCAACTTTCTAGATCTTACCCCGAAGGTGCACTTGTTCGGATTCAACCTCAGCTTGTACAACTTCAGTCGGTCAAACAATTTCTGCAGATGATCAAGGTGCTCTTCCTCAGTCTGGGACCTTGCAATCATGTCGTCAACATACACTTCTATCTCATGATGGATCATGTCATGAAATAAAGCAACCATGGCACGTTGGTAGGTTGCCCCAGCGTTCTTCAATCCAAAAGGCATGACCTTGTAGCAGAAGGTGCCCCACTGAGTAACGAAGGTAGTCTTTTCCATGTCTTCAGGAGCCATCTTGATCTGATTGTAACCTGAAAAACCATCCATGAAAGAGAACACCTTATGCTGAGCTGTATTGTCAACAAGGACATCAATGTGAGGTAGGGGGAAGTCATCTTTGGGGCTGGCCCTGTTCAGATCCCTGTAATCGACACACATTCTGACCTTTCCATCCTTCTTTGGTACTGGTACCACATTAGCAACCCACTGAGGGTAAGAAGTCACTGCAAGAAACCCGGCATCAAACTATTTCATAACCTCGGCTTTGATCTTCTCAGACATCTCTGGACGCATACGGCGGACCTTTTGCTTAACCGGAGGACAGTCTTCCTTAGTAGGTAAATGATGGACCACAATGTCGGTATCCAACCCGGGCATGTCTTCGTAGGACCAGGCAAAGATCTCCATATAATCATGTAGCATCTTAGTCAACTGTTGCTTCACGCTGAGCTCTAGGTTGGCACCAATCTTTACCTCCTTTCTGTCTGCCTCAGTACCCAAGTTTAGTGTTTCCACTGGCTCTTCATGTGGTTGAATTGCCCTCTCTTCCTGGAGTAACAGTCTTGCAAGCTCGCCAGGCACTTCGCAATCATCTTCACCTTCGTCTTCGGCTAAGTTGATCGGATTTTCAAAGTCATAACTGGCAGTAGCAGAGTCGTTACCAGTGAGATCCAGAGTGGATTGAAACCTGTATGAGTGAGTGTGTGTAAATACAGCTGTTTTGCGATATAATGGAAGGAAGGAAAGAAAGAAAAGGAGCATAAAATTTGAAATGCGAGAAAACGTCCAAGATATTTATTCATGATATATGAAATGACAATTTATATGCCCTCACAAATGAAGCCACGGTGCCCCGGGTAAGACACCGGGCCATAGAGTTTTAATTGTTTATTACAGATACCAAAACAGAAGAATTTATTACTCAGTAATGAGAGAAACAAGTAGGTTGTCTCTTGCAATCCAATTTCTAGGTCCACTGTCGGTTGTCGGGTAAATCCAGCTATCAAACTCAGCTTCATCCACTTCATCTTCGTCCCTAATAGCGTTCACTCCATGAGCAGGCAGGGGAGCTGTCACTACATTAGGCTTCTCGGATGCCTCAAACTGTACCTCCTTCGCATCAATAAGGTCCTGCAGCTTGTTCCTTAAGGCCCAACAGTCATCAGTGGAATGCCCCGGGCTATCGGAGTGATAAGCACAGCGGGCATTTGGATTATATTTGGGGGAGGCAGTGTTCACAACTTTCGGGGCCTCCCTGACAGTCACTAGGTTGATGGACAGCAACTGCGGCAAGATTTGAGATAGAGTCATGCTCATCCAGGTAAACTCCCTCCTAGGTCTTTCAGCCCTTTGAGGATTGGTTTGCCGAGGAGTGGCAGCAGGCTTAGCAATCATCACCGCGTTGACAGATTGGCGGCGCTCAGGTTTCTCTTGTCTTCTAGAGCCATATACAGCACTGGCCTCCTTCTTGAAGGGTTTCTTCTCAGAACTTGTAGATGCACCCTTCGGAATCTTACCAGACTTCAATCCAGCCTCAATTCTCTCTCCAGTCAGAATAAGATCAGTAAACCCTGTAGATGAGTTACCGATAAGATGGTTGAAAAATGGCCCAGATAGGGTCCCTAAGAACATGTCTACCAACTCCCGGTCAGTCAACGGAGGCTGCACCCTGCCAGCCAGATCCCTCCACTTCTGTGCGTACTCTTTAAAACCTTCACTTGACCCTAGCGACATACCCTGGAGTTGGGTACGCGTAGGGGCAAGGTCGGCATTATATTGATACTGCTTATAGAAAGCAGTAGCCAACTTCTCCCAGTTATGAACCTTGGTCCCATCCAGCTGATAGAACCATTCGAGATGAGTCCCTGAAAGACTCTCTTGGAAGAAGTGGATCCACAAATTCTTGTCCACCGAGTACGGTTGAATCTTCCGCACATACGACCTGAGGTGTAGCTTGGGACAGGATGCCCCATCATACTTGGTAAAGGATGGTGCTTTGAACTTATGGGGAATGATCACACCAGTAGAAAAACCCAAGTCTCCAAAATCCAGCCCAGGCACTTGTTGGATCTCCATAGCATTCAGCCTATCCTCCAACTGCTTGTATTTGTCTTCTGCAGGAGGATACTGCTCCTCATCAAAATCAGTCTCGTTGTCAGAGACTACCGGACTAGGACCTTTTCCCTCTTGGGGACTACCCTTGCCTATAGAAGAACCAGCCTCTTCATTCTGCAGAGTGTTGCCAAACCTTCGGCCCGAGTTGAAAAGAACAGTTCTCCTCTTCTTCTTCTTCTCCTTCTTCAGGAGCAGAGCCTTCAGCTCTTCTTGGCCTTGAGCCAAACCCATGATTAGTTCCTGAAATTGCACATTCTGCGCCTGAAGAGCCTTGATGGACATCTCGTTTGATGATGAGTCAGGATTCATGATGCTGAAATAAACAGCGAAGAACGATAAGCAACCTGAAAAGAAGAAAACCTGCTATGCACATGATGAATGGAATGCGTATGATTTATGTTTTCAAAGACAATCGGGAATCAACTTTGTAAACAAAAAGGAACACACTTCATTAGATTTAACTTTGAAACTTAAATAATTCAACAGGTTGCCCTTAGGCGTTACATAGAAGGAAATACTGGAAATGGAAATAAAACTGTAAAAGAACATCCAGAGCTCCTTATTGATCCCATGGTCTCCTCTTCTCAGTACGGATGTAGGCATTCAGAGCTCGCTCATTCTCCAACTGCTTTGTCAGCTTCTGGATCTTCAATTCCTGCTCGTTGAACTTTTCCCGGTAAGAATCCCGCTCTTCTCGCAGTTGCGATCAAGATCTCTTTAATGTCTCATAATCAGTAGGTATCTGAGGAGGAAGGACAGTTGGAGGAACGCCATCTTTGTCAGGATACTCAAGAATGATAGGTCTGACGGCTTCGTATGGCATACCTAACTTCTGAGCACGGATGCGAACCCATCTGTAGTAGGCTTCCATAGGTAAAGAAGTCTTTGGCCCCAACTCTTGTGGGTCAGCTTTATGAACTTTGTCCCAAGCCTTGATGAACCTACGACGCAGCTCGTCACTATCCACTTGAAACTCAAAACTGATGTGAGGCACCAACATTTCATGAGGCCCTGCTCTTCTGGCTCTTCCAAACTGACGGAGTGCTAAACATGGATTGTAAGAGATTCCTCCTTGGGTACCAATCAGAGGAACATTAGGGTATTCCCCGCATCGATCAATAATAGCTATCTCATCCAAACCTCTGCAAGTCCAAATGATGTCTTTATCGGTGAGAGACATTAACCTATGAGCCCAACCTCTTCCTTCTTGGTTCTTCAGCACGAACTTAGGGAGGTGCAAAATAAACCACCTCACCAACAAAGGGATACAACACCATAGAGTTCCTCGTCTTCGGGTAGTACGAGCATGAAGTTGTTGCAAGATGTCACCCAAGAGAGTGGGCACAGGATTCTGAGACATAAAGATCCTTATGGCAGTGACATTGATGAAGTTGTCAGGATTAGGAAACAAGACTAACCCATAGATTAAGAGAGCCAAGATGTCTTCATATGCCCTAAAGTCTAGGTCGTTCCAGAAGCTGTTAGCTTTACCAATCAGAAACTTGGCCAAGAAACCCTTAACTCCGCTTCTAGTTACCCAGTTGTCCATTACCTCTTGATGTGTCAAGGGAAGAGCTGCAGCAACATCCTCAAGCCTGAGGGTCTTTTCCCAACCAGTAAAGGGAGTCTGATCCAAGATAGGGATGCCAAGCAAATCAGAGAACTCTTCCAGGGTAGGGACCAGCTGGAAGTCTTGAAAGGTGAAGCACTGGTACAGAGGGTCATAGAACTGGGTCATGACACTCATCAATTGTTGATCCCGCTTTGCAGTGACTAAACTGAGAAGAGAACCATGCCTCTGGATGAAGGAAGTGGTATTTGGAATCCTGCTAACCAACTCTTCAAGCAACTCAGGTGGGTGAAAAAAGTTGAACCGGATAGTATTCCTTCGCACAGGCATCATGATGTCCTACAAAACAGAGCAAAGGTGAAACCCTCTTGTCTTTGAAATGGTCAGTCCTTATGCAGGATGCATGCAATGCTCATGATGTTATGATGTTATGATAAAGCACACCACAAATAGATACAAAGGCAAACATGGTAAGGCACACAAGTCACACAAGACAGACCCTTAAAGTTTAGGCCAGCATGAGGTCTAGGTATTACCCTCTTTCAGTTTGTTGGTTCATACCTGTCCTATCAAAGTAACCGGGTTCTTAGAGGATCCCAATATCATTGACTACCCTCAATCGGTCATAACTCCAGCATCGCAATCTTTTCTTGCGGCCAGAACCATCACGAGAGTTTAGCCTCAATGGGCGTAGCATACTGCTACTGTTCTAATGGCCAAGTTGTGTCAATTAAGGTTCTAAGGTTGTTGGTGCTTAATGACTCCTCAGAAGACCCATATTCTCCTCGTTGCAACACAAGGGATATCGGTACAGACCAAGGTGCCACACCAATGTAGCCACTGTTTCACCCGTGTCAGTCTATGCCGGACAGGTCCCTCACAGCTTATGCTACCTAAACAGGGTATCCCCAGATCCGGGTTAGGATCTATGTAACTCCCATGCAACCCACAAATTTAAAGCAGACAAGTCAATACAATTGAAAACACAGTTATGAACTAACCCTAAGGTACACCTCACTTTAAGTTTAAGTCCCCAGCAGAGTCGCCAGTTCTGTGATCGGTGGATCTGGAACTGACTGTTTAACGCTGGTTCGCGAAATGTCGCGGAAGCAAAAGTCGCCACCGTCTTTTATTTTCTCCAAATGGAAAGGACAAAAGCACAGAAAAATTCCTTAAAGAGATTGCTCTCGGTTCGGGAGGTAGGTTATAGAAAGGGAAGGTGTTAGCACCCTTTCTATCCATGGTTATCCATGGGCTCTTAGATACTTGCTCATTGTGTTTTCAAAAATGGTTTGTTTGCTTTTCAACTGTGGGTTTTAAAAAGTTTCTTTGAAAATTCCAGTTCGACTCTTGTATCGGTCCTCAAGAGTGTTTGAAAAATTGCTTTCGAAAGCTTTTTGAAAAGGTGTCGGTGTGAAAAGTATTTTTGATTTGTTTTGAAATTAGAGCAAGTATCTAGAGTCGTCTACCTACCCTAAGGAATTCGTCTGTGTAAATGTCCTTTAAAGTAGTGCCATCCCACCATTGAGAGGTAGGTAGCACCACCGTTGGAGGTGTTCGGGTCAATTCGAGGTTCGGGACATGGTGATCACCAGAGCAATGGGAAGACACCTTAGAAGCTACCCTCATGCCAGGTTCCCGGATCATGAGGACTTACTAAGACATCCTCTACTCGACGATCACCTTTCGAGGCAAGGCAACAGTGAGGCGTACTCTAGGGGTGGTGTGTGATTTGTGTGTCGTTTTCAGATATTTTGTCTTGTTCATGTCATGGGTGATCTACGCGTTTGTTTTTATTCTTGTCATTCATTCTTGCATGCCATTATTAACAGTTAAAAGAATTGCGAGAAATAAAAGTTCCTAAACTATTACAAAGGCGCGGGTCCACATCGCCAAATTTAATCCAGGACCCGATTTGACATAAAATAAAGAAATAAAGTGCGAGAAATATAAATTGTCCGAGTTACATGGCTTTGGGAGAATTACATCAATATTTAGAAGAAAAGAAATAAATGCGCGAATTGAATTAAAATTGAAAGCGAGGGCATTGGACCCTTTTTAATGAAATTAAATTATTATTAACAAATTAATTAAAATAAAATAAAAAGAAATTATTTTTGAGGGTTTTTGGTATTTATGATTTTTTTATGTGAATTAAATGAAATTAAAACCTAGTTCTAGCTATTTTTTAATTTATTAAGAAAAATATGAAAATTACCTAAAATTAAATCCTATTTAATTAATGCAATTTGATTTATAAAAATAATTAATTATTAGTGATGAGAAAATAAAAGAAAAAAGTAATTAAGGTAATTAAAACCTAATTCTACAAGTTTTAAATTTATTAAGAAAAGATATTTGAAATTAACCTAAATTTAAATCTAATTAATTAGTGAGATTTATTTACAAAAAAAGGATAATATTTAAATAAAACATATTTTAATTTTTGTCTTTTCTGATTTTTTTATATTATTTTTGTGTGAAATTAATTTTTATTAAATTAAAAGAAAATAATGGAATTAAAACAAATAATAAAAATAAAACAAAGAAAATAGAAAGAAATACAATACCAAGGGGGGGTTCTGTCCCCAAATTGGAGGTAAAGTCCAGCATTTTTGGCCCATTAAGCTTTGGCTTTATTGACTTTTCATGCTAGCGTGTGTTTGCATTGACTCATGTCCATTATGTTCTTCATATCATAAGCCTTTGATAGATCTTGATATGTGCGTGGCATGCCTGGATTGTGAGTTGCATGGTGGACGCTGAAACTTGCACTGCATAGGATGATATTATGAAAAATATTATGGAATAGAAAGGGGGACCTGGGGCTCGAACCCAGGTCCCAGGGGTTACCAATTCTAAGCCTGACCAGTGGAGCTACCAACGCATTTTGATTATTATATGGAAGACAAATAATATAATGTAAATCAGGCGTTAGTGGACATTTTCGCGCGAAATTTGAATGAACCACTTGCTGGCCTACACCTCATCATCTTCTTCAAGGCTTCGCTGTACCTGAAAATAAAAACAATTGAATAGCGGGGGTTTTAAACCCCCACTAAATAGTGTATGCAAAAATAGCGATTAGCACCCTGCTAATCATAAATTAATCGCGAGGTGTGTTTTCAAATCGTCCAAGCATGCTGATTTCAATGGTCTAGGTCTCACGTCCTAATTTTTCCATAACTGGGAAACCCCAATTCAAGGTTTTTAAAACCCTAGGTGTCGTTCATGGTGAAATCGCGTATGGCCAATGATTCTTCAATTAAATCATACTTCCAGCTTCAGAATCAACTCATTAGTATAAATCAAGAATCAAAATGCATGGATATGGACTGAATAATAAAACACGATTATGCAAGAAAAGTGATACAGTCTGACTTATAGTTACCAGTTTTTGATGTTAGGGATGATGATTTTTATTCAAACACGTTCCTTGAAGCCTCAGGAACACAATGGAATGATTGTTTTGGCTTGAATCGCACTGGAATATAGTTTTCAGTTTTTGGAATTTTTGTCAAAAAATTCAAACTTGGTTATGGTGTTCTTGCGCAGCTGGGAGGTCATGGACACTAGGGTTTTCATCAGTATATATGTGTGAATGATTAGGGTTAGAAATTTGGTCCAAAGAATCCTTGAATTGATGGAGAGGATATTTGATTTTCATGCCATAGTTTTTCAATCTTTATCACATGTTTTTGATGCCAATCATATCCAATTACCATGATTCTTTCCAAATATGATCATGCACGAAATATTGAGTGTATTTCATGCATAAAAAGATTTAAAAACTTAGGTTTGGTATTTTTCATATATTTTAATTAATTAAATGAATTTCTAGCAATTAAAAATTCAAATAAATAAAATAAAAATGATGAATAACTTCCCTTTGGGCCAAATGGTCGTGCACATGCTTTGGATGATGAATCTTGGAAGAAAATGTGGCCCATTAGCAATTTTAAGGCTTTTGAAGCAAAGTTGACTTTTCAAAATACCCAAAAATTTCCCAACTTCCACAAGGCATATCTTGCTCAATTTTTAAGCTTTGCTCATGTTCTTGGACATTTTGGAAATGTCTTGAAGTCCTCTAACCAATGCCTTTGGTCCCATGTCATTTTCATTTACCAATCTCAAGTTATGGCCTTTGACTTAAAGTCCCTTTTTGTTGACTTTTGAAAATGACCTATAATGTTGAAATTGATAACTTTTTGTGAGAGCATTTCTTGGACTTGAAGTGTGAAGAGGAGTTGTAGGAAATGTCTTTCTCTTCAAAATGAGCTTTGGAGGGAATTTTTCTGATAATCCATGTGAAAGTTATGCCTTGGTCAAGTTACAGTTGACTTTTTCAACTGTCCAAATATGGAAACTTTTGCATCTTGAGACTTTTTGAGCCAAGCTTTGAGAATCATGATCAAGAATTGATCAAATGATATTTGTGGCTTCAAAATGAGATGTTGACCAAAAATTTGAACTTTTGACTGTCAAATGACCATTTTGCCCCTACAGTTGACTGTAGTGCAATTAGGGTTTTTGACTGTGCAATTTTGTGTTGTAAGTCTTGAAACTTGGCATGAAGATGCTTGACCATGTTTATAGGTATGTGAGACTTTATTATACCCTTGGAAACTTCATTTTCTTTGTCAGAACCAAAACCCTAGTTTTTGACTGTTAGGAGGCCCTTGAACTATGCAACCCTTAGGGAGATTTTGAAGCATGCTCTTTGCAATTTTTGAAGAATATGGGAGGGAAATTTTGGGGTACAACAATGGTGAGCTTGATTCTTGTGGAAAGGCATCCACCGGTGCAAAGTTCTCCAATCCAAGAGCAAAGTTCAACCTCTAACATTTTCTTGTGTTTACCCCAAGAGATCCTTGAAAGCATGCATCCACATATCATGCATTGCATTTTGACAGTTTTTCCTTTTTTCAGGTTTCCTTACTATCATACAGTTTATTTCAGTAAGAGATGGCTCTAGAAAGGTTTGTCAAAGAAATCCAAGACCAGACTGCTCAGCTGCATGAAATGTTTTTGAACTTGTCTCTGGGGCAAGAAGAAATGAAAACTCTCCTCACAAAGGGCTTGGAGAATTCAAACAATGCCAGGAGTGATCAGCTTGCGGAGCTGCAGTTTGATTTGACAACCTTAAGGATCCAAGTGATGGGGCAGTTGGTGGGCCAGATCGCTCTCATCCAAGACCTATCTCAAAGACAAGAGGAACTCAGAGTTCTCGTCCGCCAACTGCTTCAAAACAACCAATTGGGGAAAACATCTGAGGTTGAAGAGCAAGTCACCGCTCAGCCTCCATCCACTCAAGAAGACAAGGGGAAGGCTCCTTCGCTTGCTTCAGGGTCACAAGCCCATCAACAACCTCGCCAGCATCAACGGGGTAATCGGCGTAAGCAAGAAACGTCGGGAAGACAGTTCACGGAGACTGAGATACCATCATTCTTCATACTGAAGCGCCTGTTGGAGGTCAACCTGCTTACTTTAAGGGATCCTCCTCATAAGCTCAATACCTCCTCTCCTAACTATCGTCCCGACGCATTTTGTGTTTACCACTCCTACAGCCCGAGACACGACACCAACGACTGTTGGGCCTTGAAGAACAAGATTCAAGATCTGATCGACATTGGAGTGCTGGAATTCATGCCAGACGGTGAGATGAAAATCTTCCGTTAAGGAGTTCTCCACCTGGAGTGACAAAGCTCAAGCTGAAAGACTTTTGCTTCATTTTGAATTTTCAAAGTTGTAATTTCTTTTGTTGTCAAACAATTATCTGTTGATGTTAAACTCTGTTTTCATTAATGCATTGCATATGTTTGTCTTGAATTCATCCATTCGTTTCACTACTCTTATGCTTTTCTTTATGATATCTGACTCTTGATAAAAAGCTGCAAGCCTTTAGAGGGAGGATGAAGAAACAATACCGTAATCTCATACAGTATGCTTTTGAACAGACCTTGCTGATGATGTACAGGCATTTCTTTCAATTCCCAAACACTGGAGTTATAAGGAAGTTAATCCCTTGTCAACCCCTTCGAGCCAAAGAAGTAGGAGTTTTCTGTTCTAAACGATCAAAACCTTTGATATAAACCTGGGGCAGGGTAATATCTCAGTTAATTCAAAGAAAATGCGCATTGAAGTCGTAAACTCTCAGTTCGTAACGCAACGAACGATGTCAAAAAAAAGGCATTCCTTTGGAAGTCAAAAGACAAGGGTGCTTCCCTATCACATAGGCAGTCAATCTCTCAGAAGAGAAAAACCCACCAAGCCAAAACCTGTAAAGGAGGCTTAAGAAAGCTGGGGCATCCCGCTGACTGTAATCTCGAAAATGGGAGCAGTCAGGCAAAAGTTAGGGATAACAAATCAAAATCAAAATAGTGGGGTCATTACAAATCCTCAACAACATGAAAAATGTTGAAAAAGAAAAAGATATGATGACTGTCTCCCCAAATTCAACTGGTGAACTATCGCCCAAAAGTCGTTCCAAATTCAAAACAGAGTGCGACACGCAATTAACTGAGCTTAGGTTTGAAGAACATCACGAAGAGCGGGTGGGTACAAATACACTTTGAGCCTTTATCCTTTGTTTCTTAAACCGTGAACCAGGCCACGTTACAACCCTTCAAAAGTCCTAATTGAAGCATGGGTTAGTTCGAAAGCATATGGTTACAAAAGGTATCCTGACTCCTGTAAGGCTTTGCTCTAAATCATATGTTGATCTGTCTTATAAAAAGTTTTCTGCTAAAAACGCATTTTTCAAAACTTCGAGACAAACATAAACTTTGCATTGCTTGAATATCACTGTCTGCATTTGGCTTTTTGTTTGACAGCGAAGAAATTCATACAGCGAATGTTCGGAGGAACGAAAACTCTCTCAGTGAACAGAATCACTTCAAAAGGATGACACTTCCAACGACAAATCTCCTATCAACAAGGGGCATGACATAGCACCATCCAGTTAACCTGGGGCAGTCTAGTCAAGGTTTCAACAGATCTTTCAAGGTTCAGTTAACCTGGGGCAGTCCAGTCAAGATTTCAAGAAATCTCTCAATCCGCAGGTTAGTCTGATTCAAGACTCCTTCATCATCACTTGGGGCATTCGAATGTCAAAAGTGTTCAATCATTTCTTCATCACCTGCTGGAAATTACAACCGCCAGCAGATCAACTATCACAATTCCAGATTCGATTCCTGTACCTAGCCAGGGCATATCTGTGAGTGATTGATTGTAGATTCGATACCTGTATCTGGACAGGGCATGTCTGCATGAGGAGTTTAGAGATTCGATACCTGTATCCAGCCAGGGCACGTCTGTAAGCAACCTTTTGAAGTTCCAGATCAACACCTGTAACAAGCCAGGAAAATATTTGTGGACGATTGATTATGGATTAACACCTGTAACAAGCCAGGAAATCATCTACATGAAGAGATTGAAGATCAACACCTGTAATAAGCCAGGGAACCATCTTTCTTTCTCAGGTCAGAGATCAACACCTGTAATAAGCCAGGACAATATCTCCTTGACCAACTTTTCTTAAGTTCCAGATCAACACCTGTAACAAGCCAGGAAAATATCTGTGAACGACCGATTATGGATTAACACCTGTAACAAGCCAGGAAATTATCTACATCACCACTTAGGGCATTCGAATGTCAAAAGTGTTCAACAATTCCTTCATCACCTGTTGGAAGATATGGTCCAGATGTGCTCCAGACACGGTTGCCATTCTGTTACCTTTCTTAAGTTCCAGATCAACACCTGTAACAAGCCAGGAAAATCTCTGTGAACGACCGATTATGGATTAACACCTGTAACAAGCAAGGAAATTATCTACGTCACCATTGGGGCATTCGAATGTCAAAAGCGTTCAACAATTCCTTCATCACCTGTTGGAAGATGCGGTTTTACACGGACTCATCATCAGGAAACCCTACGCCGGTTCCTTCTCACAATCAAAAGATTCTTTCCTTTCCCCAACAACAGTCAGGTTCCTCCTATCCCCAGCGGAGTTCATCAAATTCCCCAACATAACATATCAATGAAATTCCCAGCGGAGTTCTCATCAAACCCCAACGGAGTCATCTTCTCCTACCGGTGTATTCTTGCAACCATCATCCCTAGCGGAAGCGAAGAACTTTACTCTTCAACATCAGCCCAGGATTTAATTCCCCGGCCGGTCGTCAAGGATTTATTTTCCTAGACGAAAATACATTCATAAACATTTCACATTTCATACATCTTGCTTACATACATGATAAAGTGCATACAACACTATCTCATTTTGAGCATCATGACATCACGCATTTCATACATCATGACATTGCATGCAACTGATGTTTTGCCTTTTCAGGAAAAAGACAATCCAAAAGACGACTACCTTCAACTGTCACAATTCCAGATTCGATTCCTGTATCTAGCCAGGGCACGTCTGTGAGTGATCAGTTTCCAGATTCGATTCCTGTATCCAGCCAGGGCATATCTGTTGACGACTAATTCCAGATTCGATTCTTGTATCTAGCCAGGGCACATCTGAAGAGTTTGAAGATTCGATTCCTGTGTCCAGCCAGGGCATATCTGTTGACGACTAATTCCAGATTCGATACCTGTATCCAGCCAGGGCATATCTGTAGACAACAACTCCAGATTCGATTCCTGTATCTAGCCAGGGCACATCTGAAGAGTTTGAAGATTCGATTCATGTATCCAGCCAGGGCATATCTGTTGACGACTATTTCCAGATTTGATTCCTGTATCCAGCCAGGGCACATCTGAAGAGTTTGAAGATTCGATTCCTGTATCCAGCCAGGGCATATCTGTTGACGACTATTTCCATATTCGATTCCTGTATCCAGCCAGGGCATATTTGTTAACGACGAATTCCAGATTTGATACCTGTATTCAGCCAGGTCATATCTGCGAACGTTTGATTGTAGATTCGATACCTGTATCCAGCCAGGGCATATCTGCGAACGTTTGATTGTAGATTCGATACCTGTATCCAGCCAGGGCATGTCTGCATGAAGAGACTGAAGATCAACCCCTGTAATAGGCCATGAAATTATCTTTCTTTCTCAAGTACGCAAGTTCTCGCTAAAGAATCTCTTATGCGATCGACACATGACTCCAAATGGCATCTATAAGCCCATTCCCGACAAAGTTCCGTCACACCTCCAGATGGCATCTGTAAGCCCATCTCCACAACTATCCATTACACTTCCAAATGGCATCTATAAGCCCATTTCCATATGGCATCTATAAGCCCATCCTCCTACAAACATCACCAAATGGCATCTTTAAGCCCATTCTCAGATGGCATCTACAAGCCCATCCTCGTACCAGCAGTCACTAGATGGCATCTTTAAGCCCATCACCAAATGGAATCTTTAAGCCCATTCTCAGATGGTATCTGTAAGCCCATTCCCTCTACCATCACATCACCGAGTGCAAATTTTAGGGCACTCTAGTGTCCAATCTTCTTTTACCTTCGAGTCGCGAAAGGAAAACTTGCCAATCTAACTCTTCAGGTTCAAGAAGATTAAACAGGGGCAACTGTTGTACCCCAAAATTTGCCCTCGTATTTTTCCACAAGAAATCACAACTTCAGGCTTGTCCTGATTTTTTCAGATTGGCTCAAGAATCGGTCAAACATACCTTTCTCGTCAGTCAGACAAAAGTAGGGTTTCCATTGATTTTCATGGCTCTGGAACAATTCAAGCAGTTTGTTTAGGGTTTGGTTGATTTTGACTCAACTTTGATCAGGCGAACGCTTCTTTGGCATTTGATCAGGAATTAGGGTTTTTGTGCGCAGATCTCTCAGAAGGATTTAAATTCTACAGTGCTTTTCAATTTATGCTGAGATGTGGATTGAAACATTTGGATTGAGTTTCGCATTGTGTGATTAAATCAGTGAAAGGATGCATTTGGATTGAATTTGCAAGGTTTGATTAAAGTCAGTAAAAGGAAAATACGTCTGGGCAATTGTTGTGATTGACTGTTGTTTTGCTTTGGATGTTGGAAGCGCCAGGTTTATTAGTTGATCGATGCTGAAACATTGTTTATTTAATTGTTTATTATTCTGAGTTTAGATAATTGGAATTTATTTCCATTTATTATAATTTTAGAGTTATAAATAATAAAATAAATAATTGAAAAGGATAAAAAGAATTAATTGGATAAAAAGAATTTTTATTTCATCTTTAATATTTGTTACAAATTATTATATAAATACAAGTATTCATTTACACGGTATTTATAATAATAATAGTTACAATAATTAAATTTAAAATAAGACTATCCTAATTTTTTCTAAAGTCTTCAATTCTTCATTCTTCATCTGTTGCTAAATCCTCTCCATTCAATTTTTATCTGCAAAGAAAAGAAAAAAGTTAGAAACAGATAAATTGAATTAAAGAGACAGACAGTTTAATTTAGGCTCATCATTAAAGGCAACTGACTGGAATCAGTTAGCCCTCTCTGCAAATCACGGGATTCCTCCCGATTCACAAAAAGGGATGAATATTGCTTGCAAAAGGTATGAAATGCACAAAAGTTATAATTATGCAAATCCAAGTTTTCAAACATCCTGCATAAATCCAAGTGGGCAACCAAAAGGCAAACTGAGTAGTTACTGAAAATGCCAAGAGAACAATGCAAGTCACAATTTCAAACTAGGTTCAAACTGAACTAACAACTGTCCAAAGCTGTCCAAGTACAAAAGGATGTCAAGGCTGTCAAAAATGAATTCACTAAGAAGCAGATAATATGGAAAAGAAGATAAAGTATGCAGAGCAAACATGTAATGCAAGCAAAGAATCATATCATCTCTTTCCAGCAATTGCCTTTTCAGAAAAGTACAAACATAAACATATAATATGCTTAAAAATTGTACTGGAGAGAGAAAGAAGAGAGAAAAGTGGTTAGGCTTACAGGTTTGGCTTTAGGCAAGAAAATATAAAAAAAGCAATCTGTCAATAAAACAGTAAGAGGAGACAACATATCAGAGGGCAGGATATATCAAACAGAGATCAGAGGCAAACGAAGAGAGAAAAAAAGAATGCAAACTGATGCAAGCCTGTGCCACCAGTTTCAAACCAACAGCCTGCTGAAAGCAAACCTTCCAGCCTGAAACCAACAAGCTAAAACCTGTGTCAAGTTTAAAACAAATGAGGCAAACTGATGCAAGCCTGTGCAAACCAATCCTCAAACCTGCCTGAAGCCTCACCAAAGCAACAACCAGTATGGCCTAAAACCATAGAACCTGCTTAAACTTTGCAAGGCCAAAACCTTCCCAAAACCATTAAACCCTGTCAAGACCTCATATGCCCATAACCTGAAGCAAACCAGCATAATCCAAACAAAAACAAAACTAGCCTAAAACCAGTTCACCCAAAGTCAGCACATAAGCCTAACCTGGAAGCCCTTAACCATAAAAAAGAAACAGTATAAGTTGCTACATCAAACACATCGTACCAGTAAACCAGGTCAAACCTGTACCAGCCATCAAGCATTCAAGGGCAACTCGAAAATTAGGCAACTCAAAACCCTCAGAATTCCTCATCATTGGGTTACCAACATAAACATAACATTCAAGATATCAAACACTGATCATTCAATCTCAGCATACAACAAGCATTCCAAAAGGCAACAGAAGTGAGGTAGAAAGAAGAGAGGAAAACATATTCAAAGGCAACTCAAAGGCAAGAAGCAAACAGAAGCAAAGCATCAAGGCAACAAAGAAGAAAGAAATGACATCAGATAAAGGCTTTCAGACAGCATCATTAAACCTAAAGAGGTGAAAATACAAAGGTACCAGGAAGCACAACCTCATCAAATTTCTTCGCCGTCAAAGCCGCCTAGAGCACCTCCGGATTCCTTTCTCCTCCGTCTCCTCCAAAGGTATAAAAACACTTCCTTTTCTTTAAGGTACCTCACAAATCACAAAGAACCGGAACATGCAAAGATTAGAAACCAATAAAAATTGGAAAACATAAAAGACCGTCAACAAAAAAATGAACAAAGTTATTACCTGTGTGAACGTCGCTGAATGATCAATGAGGGGAAGAGAAAAGATGGTGGCGCCGGCGGCCATGGGAGAAGGGAACTCAGAGGCGGAGGCGAACGGAAAACGAAGAACAAACGGCGCGTTCCTAATTAACCCCCCCTGGTTTCTGTTCAAATCAGACTGGGCCAGCATAAAGCCCATTCAACTCACTAACCCTTTTTTTTATTTTACTTATCCTTTTTTACAATTTAAACTAACTCTTTTTATTTTATTTATTATTTTTTATACAATTTAAACTCATCTAATTTTATTTGTAAATAAACTTACCTTAATTCTTTTTCATTATAAAACTTTCCTTTTACATAAACCTTAGGTTTTATTAGATTAAAAGATTTTTTACCTTAATTTCTTTTTTCTTTGAATCCCTTATACAAATTATGAAGATAAAAAAAATACATTAATACATAAAATACATAAATTTACATTATTTAAAATACTTTTTTTTATTTTTATTAAAACTTATTTTGATTTATGCATAAATTCTCTTTAAGTTAATACAATTTCTTAGAAATAGTTTGTACATAATTACATTAATACATGACTTTTCTTTAAAAATAAATACATTTTCTTTTCTACAAAATACTTTCTTTTGTACATACTTAACCAAAATACAAAACAAGAACATATACTTAATAGTTACATTAAAATTCACATCTCTAACTTGTAAATAAACAATACACTTACACCTACACAATACACTTTACATTTGACAATATACATTTGCTATTCTTATACTTTACATTACATTGTTTATATTTGATCGCGATTCAATTTGGTTGTAAATTATTGGACACTACATTCCTAAAGTCTCATCCCCATTTGTGAATTTGTACCCCCACTCCCGGATACTATTTGTAATAGCGTAGACTTTAAATTCTTGCAATTTACCGCTTTCCAATTATACCATGGTTAGACCTAGGGTTTGCATGTACATAAAATCAAACGCTAGATAACCTAATACAAGACAAATACATGAAATCAATACACAATCACACTTGCACCCCCTAGGGTAATCCCACATGTTGCCTTCCAAAATGGGCCATGCTTGCACGTCGAGTTTCTTTGGCAAAGTAAATTCAAATGATCATAAGTCCCTCGATGACGCTTTCGAAAGTTGCCTATCAAAATGATCAAGTCCCTTTAAGCAAATTGCCAAAGACACTTGGCACCATTGCATTCATGGTCCATACGATGACCCGCGCCCGTCCCGTTAAACATCCTAAACGCAAGATTGTCCACTAAATTCAATGGTGGAACAAAATTGTTAAAAAGGGGTTGAAAACATAGAGAAAACCTTTGAGTACAATAGGGGTAGACAAAACTCTTAGTTACTTGAGATCAACTTGCAAAAACACTCGCCTTCTTTTCAAAAACCACACTTCATACACACTTTCAAAACAAACTCTCAAAAAACGTTTGAAACATCTTTTCGAAAAGATACACACTTTTGTAAAACACTCAAGCACGAGTCAATTACATTGGTTGCATAAGACAAGGCATCTCTTCAAAAACATTTTCAAAACACACACCCACACACCATTTTCAAGCAATCAAAAATCAAGGCAAGTGATCTAAAAAACCAAGTAACTAAGAGCCCATGGATAACCATGGATGAAAAGGGTGCTAATACCTTCCCTTTTCATAATCTACCCCCCGAACCCACGAAATATCTCAAAAGGTTTTTGCTGTGCTTTTTTAACCTTTCCTTTAGGATAAAATAAAAAGTCGGTGACGACTCTTGCTCAACCGAACAAGTGCGAATACAAACGCAAAACTCAAGTCAATTCTCCCACCGTATCACAAATACATTCTAAGAACTTAATTCAACCTCAAAAAAAATCATATTTATTCTCAATTAAAATTTTTGTTAATACTTAATTATTGATAATGTCTAAATCATTTATTGTAGTTGATGAGCGTTGTCATTGTTGATTCATGATAAAAGAAGAAAACACTATTTAAACTTTTAAAACTTAACTACCACCAAAAATCCAAAATACTAGTCACTTATAGATATACAAACATTATAAAATTATTTTCAATAATTTTTATTTTATAAATAAGTTATTTTGCATATCCAAAGAGTCAAATGTTTTTCACTCACTTAACACTTTAAAAAAAATTACACAACCTTCAATAATTATTTTCAAAGAGTTGAATTCAAGAGAATTATTATAATAATTTTAAACATTGTAAAATTATTTTAAACAATTATAACATTAGAAATTGATTTTTATTTCAAATTATAACTTATAAAACAAATTTTATAAATAATCTATAACACATCATATAAGAAAAAAGAGTTTTCAGTATATCAATTGTATTAGTAATTATTATTATTATTTAAAACAGACACATATATGGACAACTTTCTAAAATCATGAATTTTTTAACTATAAAATAAAATATATAACTTAATATTTTAATGACCTAAACACGATTTGGATCTAATTTAGTTTTGCTAAATCAAATTTTACCAAATTATTTGAGAAATAAAATTGTATAATAGTAGTCCTTTTGCAATATAAAATTTTATTGTTTATAATATCAATGACTAAAATAATATAAATATTTATCCTAAAAATATCATCAAAAACTTGGATTTTATGATTCTATGCATTCTAAGATTCATGAGTTTGAATGTGAGATTTCGACATACATCAACATGACTAGATTATCAAATTAACTTAATAGATTTTAAGATTCAAATATTTCATTTCTTAATTACACGGGTTTTATATTCAATCCATCAAATAATAGTATTTTTTAATTTTAAAATATTAAATCTTAACTCTTAAAACTATTGTGTGAAGGCTTACACATGATTAATCAACTTTTTTAAATCGACTTAATTTAGGTCTAATCAACATTGTTAGAGATCTCATATTTTTTGGCGGCGTAAAATGTGTAAAACTGTTACATAATATTTAACATTGAATAAACTCGTATAGTATTAAAATAGTGAGTTGATAGTATCCAACAGTGCTTAAGTACAAATTTTACATAATTTTTTTGGACAAATTACTCTTTCACTTATGGAATTAGAGTTATAGTTATATAGATTTTCAAATAAGAATAAATTTTCATACAATGTCATAGAAAAGTAAATAGATCAAGACCATATAAATTTATTAGACAAAATTGAAAGAGCCCATTAAGTAGTAAGTATTTTCATTAGAATACTAATTTTAAGGGTTACGAAGAAAAGAGACACAGCGATTGAAGAATAAAAACATACCATCTATTATTATTATTATTATTATTGATTCTTATAAAAATCTCTGCACATACCAAATTGGAAATAGTGGAAGTAATAAAAAATTACTTTTTCCACTTTTTTTATACCATATTTTTAGAAATGATCTAATTAATACAAAAATCTTGACACTCGGGATTTTGTGGCTGTTTAGAACAATAATCATAAATTAAATATTTAGCCCTCACATTTTTGTAAGCTTTAATTTGTTGATCATATAGCTTGCAGAAATTCTCATGGTTCCACCAATAAGTAGAAGAGGTACACTGTGTCATGTTGGTACTCTGGGCTTGGCAACCATTGATATCAAATCCTTTGTAGTGAGCTTGAAAAGGTGCATCATTCCAATTAATTGGAATTCCACCAGAACCCCATGTATTTGTCCATATTGTCGCATCAATCATCATTGCTTTTGTGACATACCTTCCTCCTTTATTTGTTGTATTCTTGAACACTCTTATTGGGATTTCATCCACAAAAAATCTAACACATATGAAAGTTATTCTTAGTAATAATACTATAAGGTAAGAAAAAGAGAGAAGAAGAATGATAATAATTAAGGTTACTTACACTAACTGTTTTTCATTCCAATGAAGCGTGTAATTATGGAAATCAAGAGTTGGATCAAACCAAAGATGAATTTGTTGCTCCCTATGACCATAACCATTAGTATAAATGTTTGTGTGCAATATATAAAGTCGTTCATTATTTCCACCTAAGAATTCAAAATCTATTTCATCTCGAGTAGGTCCATAATCTGAAGTCAACTGCAATAAATCGAAATGAGATAAATTACTTAAATTTTAAAACGACACTAAAATTAAAATATATATATATATATATATATATATATATATATATATATATATATATATATATATATATATATATATATATATATATATATATATATATATATATATATATATATATATATATATATATATATAAATAAATAATATACATAGAAGGTCGTGATCACAGCTGTAGAATCCTTTTGAGGCATTCTAATTTTCATATTGAACACTCCAGAACCATATTGTTGCCTCGACGTAAATCCAGAACCTATAAGGCAAAAGCAATAATTTTATAATTTATGTATATATAAATAATTTGTATGAATATCTTACCTGAATATTGATTCAATGTAAGTTGAACTTTATTTCCTTCATAAGAATTCTCATATTTTCTTCTACCCATAAAGAAACATAGTTTAACTTAAATGGAAAATTATCAAAATAATCACATTTGATGTGTAATGGAAAAAGAATAAAAAGAAATAATAAAAATGATAGACTAAAAAAACCCATTCTGATTTATATGTTATGATATGATGGTAAGACTAGTGTTATATATATATATATATATATATATATATATATATATATATATATATATATATCAATTATTTTGTATAACGTAAGATTGAAAGAAGTATGTGAAATCATCCAATAAAAATCTAAGTGGTAATTTCATTAAAAAAATACCTTGGACCTTAGTCATGATAAGACGGATTTGAGTCACTTAAAGATCTAAGAAAAGAATCATTTAATATTTTTTATTGTATTTATTGCTCATGGAATAAGATAATGACACCTATAATATCTTAAAATAGTAGGCCTGATAATTATGTATAATAATATTAATGTTAATTCCCCTTGACATATGCTTGTTTTAACACCTAAAATATATTATTTTGAAGTATCATATGAATTTCTATTTATGTCATCATTATTTTGACGATGGGGTATTGCAAAAATGAAACGAATATTTATTTGTTTGTAAAACATTTATTATTAAGAATAGACCAATAAAAATTAAATTAAAAAATAGAATTTAATCTCTTACAACATGACAAATTAGGTCTTTTTAATGATATAGATTTTATCAAATATCTCAAATAAAAAGGAGATATAATATATGATAAAAATAATTTCTACAAAATTTAAGGTTAATGTTAATTTATGCCCTAATAGCACGTGTTGAAAATCTTTATATTGGATAATTTATGTCAGAAAGATAAATGAAAAAATAATTAATTATCAACCTTTAATGAAAAAATACAATTTTCAAAAAAAAATATTATTTCTTAACTTATGCTCTAAGAAGACAAGTTAACAATATCCAGAAAGTTTTATAGGGATACATTCTAAGAATTTAATTCAAACTCAAAAAAAATCATATTTCTTGTCAATTAAAAGATTTGTTTATACTTAATCGTTGATAATCTAAATAATTTATTGTAGTTGATGAGACTTGTCATTGTTGACTCATGATAATAGAAGAAATCTCTATCTAAACTTTTAAAACATAACTACCACCAAAAATCCAAAATACTAGTTACTTATAATATACAAACATTATAAAATTATTTTCTATAATTTTAATTTTATAAATAAGTTTTTTTACATATCCAAAGAGTCAGATGTATTTCACTCACTTAAGAGGTTTAAAAAAAATTACACAAATTTTAATAAATATTTTCAAAGAGTTAAACTCATGATAATTATTTCAATAGTTTTAAACATTGTAAAATTATTTTATAACAATTCTAACATTACAAATTGTTTTTTATTTCATTTTATAACTTATAAAACAAGTTTTATAAATAAACTATAACACATCATAAAATAAAAAAGTGTTTTCACTATATCAATAGTATTACTAATTATTATTATTATCAGTTAAAACAGACATACATACAGACAACTTAACAAAATCATGAATTTTTCCACTATAAAATAAACTATTTATCTTAACATTTTAATGACCTAATAAAGATTTGAATCTAATTTAGTTTTGCTAAATCAAATATTACCAAATTATTTGAGAAATAAAATAGTATGATAGTAGTCTTTATGCAATATAAAATTTTATTTTTTATTATCTCAATGACAGAAATAATATAAAGATTTATTCTAAAAAAATCATCAAAAACTTTAATTGTATGATTATATGCATTCTAATATTCATGAGTTTGATTGTGAGATTTCGACGTACATCAACATGACTAGATATTATCAAGAAGACCAATTTTTATTTTACCATTATTATATATATTAAATATTTATAAAAACGTGTCCATCTATTTAATAAAATATTTAAGATTATTAAATTAACTTAATAAATTTTTAAATAATCCATTTCTTAATTACATGGTTTTTTATATTCAATCCATCAAATAATAGTTTTTTTTTTAAATTTTTAAATTTTAAATTTTAAACCATAAAATTATTATGTGAAGGCTTACACATAATTATTCAACTTTTTTAAATCTACTTAATTTAGATCTAATCAACATTGTTAGAGATCTCATGATTTTTGGCAACTTAAAATGCGTATAATTGTTACATAATATCTAATATTAAATAAATATCAACAGTATTGTCTTAAAACAGTGGGTGCAATGTATCCAACGATGCTTAAGTACAGATTTCACATATTTTTTTAGAGAAAATTACTCTTTTATTTATGGAATCAGAGTTATAGTTATATAGATTTTCAAAGAAGAATAAATTTGCATACAATGTCATCGAAAAGTAAACTAAAGATTGAAAGAAGCATATGAAATTATTCGATCAAAAGCTAATTGGGAATTTCAGAAAAAAACAGCTTGGACCTTAGTCACGATAAAACTGAGTTGAGTCACATAAAGATCTAAGAAAACCGTCATTTAATATATTTTTTATTGTATTTATTGCTAGTGAATCATATAATTACATCTATAATATCTTAAAATAGTAGCCCTAGTAATTATGTATACTAATGTCAGTGTTAATTGCCCTTAATATTTTTTATTGTATTTATTGCTAGTGAATCAGATAATCACACCTATAATATTTTAAAATTGTAGGCATGGTAATTATGTATAATAATATTAGTGTTAATTGTCCTTGTCATATGTTTGTTTTAAAACGAAAAATATATTATTTTGAAGTATCTTATGAATTTCTGTTTATGTCATATTTATTTTGATGATGGGGTATTGCAAAAATGATATGAATATTTATTTGTTTGTAAATCATTTAATATAACGAATGGACCAATAAAGATTAAATTAAAAAATATCATTTAAACTCTTACGATTTGACAAACTATGTGTTTTTAATGATATAGATTTTATCAAATATCTCAAATAAAAAAGAGATATAATATATGATAAAAATAATTTGTAAAAAATTTAAGGGTAATGTTAATTTATGCCCTAATAGCACCTGTTGAAAATCTTTAAAATTTGATAATTTATGTCAGAAAGAGAAATGAAAAAAATTAATTATCATCATTTAATGAAAAAATATATAATTTTCAAAAATTAAATTTATTAATTTTTTAACTTGTACTTTAAGAAGACATCATAACATTATCGAGAAAGTTTAATAGGAATACATTCTAAGAACTTAATTCAACCTCAAAAAAATCATATTTATTCTCAATTAAAAGATTTGTTAATAGTTAATTATTGATAATGTCTAAATCATTTATTGTAGTTGATGAGCGTTGTCATTGTTGATTCATGATAAAAGAAGAAAACACTATTTAAACTTTTAAAACTTAACTACCACCAAAAAAGCAAAATACTAGTCACTTATAGATATACAATCATTATAAAATTATTTTCAATAATTTTTATTTTATAAATAAGTTATTTTGCATATCCAAAGAGTCAAATGTTTTTCACTCACTTAACACTTTAAAAAAAAATTACACAACCTTCAATAATTATTTTCAAAGAGTTGAACTCAAGAGAATTATTATAATAATTTTAAACATTGTAAAATTATTTTAAACAATTATAACATTAGAAATTGATTTTTATTTCATATTATAACTTATAAAACAAATTTTATAAATAATCTATAACACATCATATAAGAAAAAAGAGTTTTCAGTATATCAATTGTATTAGTAATTATTATTATTATTTAAAACAGACACATATATGGACAACTTTCTAAAATCATGAATTTTTTAACTATAAAATAAAATATATAACTTAATATTTTAATGACCTAAACACGATTTGGATCTAATTTAGTTTTGCTAAATCAAATTTTACCAAATTATTTGAGAAATAAAATTGTATAATAGTAGTCCTTTTGCAATATAAAATTTTATTGGTTATAATATCAATGACTGAAATAATATAAATATTTATCCTAAAAATATCATCAAAAACTTGGATTTTATGATTCTATGCATTCTAAGATTCATGAGTTTGAATGTGAGATTTCGACATACATCAACATGACTAGATGATAAATTACCTTAATAGATTTTTAGATTAAAATATTTCATTTCTTAATTACACGGGTTTTTATTCAATCCATCAAATAATAGTATTTTTTATTTAAAATATTAAATCTTAACTCTTAAAACTATTATGTGAAGGCTTATACATGATTAATCAACTTTTTTAAATCGACTTAATTTAGGTCTAATCAACATTGTTAGAGATCTCATGTTTTTTGGCGGCGTAAAATGTGTAAAACTGTTACATAATATCTAACATTGAATAAACTCGTATAGTATTAAAATAGTGAGTTGATTGTATCCAACAGTGCTTAAGTACAAATTTTACATAATTTTTTTGGACAAATTACTCTTTCACTTATGGAATTAGAGTTATAGTTATATAGAATTTTCAAATAAGAATAAATTTTCATACAATGTCATAGAAAAGTAAATAGATCAAGACCATATAAATTTATTAGACAAAATTGAAAGAGCCCATTAAGTAGTAAGTATTTTCATTAGAATACTAATTTTAAGGGTTACGAAGAAAAGAGACACAACGATTGAAGAATAAAAACATACCATCTATTATTATTATTATTATTATTGATTCTTATAAAAATCTCTGTACATACCAAATTGGAAATAGTGGAAGTGATAAAAAATTACTTTTTCCACTTTTTCTATACCATATTTTTAGAAATGATCTAATTATATTAAAAATCTTGACACTCGGGATTTTGTGGCTGTTTAGAACAATAATCATAAATTAAATATTTAGCCCTCACATTTTTGTAAGCTTTAATTTGTTGATCATTAAGCTTGCAGAAATTCTCATGGTTCCACCAATAAGTAGAAGAGGTACACTGTGTCATGTTGGTACTCTGGGCTTGGCAACCATTGATATCAAATCCTTGTAGTGAGCTTGAAAAGGTGCATTCATTCTAATTAATTGGAATTCCACCAGAACCCCATGTATTTGTCCATATTGTCGCATCAATCATCATTGCTTTTGTGACATACCTTCCTCCTTTATTTGTTGTATTCTTGAACACTCTTATTGGGATTTCATCCACAAAAAATCTAACACATATGAAAGTTATTCTTAGTAATAATACTATAAGGTAAGAAAAAGAGAGAAGAAGAATGATAATAATTAAGGTTACTTACACTAACTGTTTTTCATTCCAATGAAGCGTGTAATTATGGAAATCAAGAGTTGGATCAAACCAAAGATGAATTTGTTGCTCTCTATGACCATAACCATTAGTATAAATGTTTGTGTGCAATATATAAGGTCGTTCATTATTTCCACCTAAGAATTCAAAATCTATTTCATCTCGAGTAGGTCCATAATCTGAAGTCAACTGCAATAAATCGAAATGAGATAAATTACTTAAATTTTAAAATGACACTAAAATTAAAAAAAAAAAAAAAAAAATATATA
>CATIWC010002756.1:0-98440 GCA_948472305.1 Vicia faba | reverse complement strand
TATATATATATATATAATATATATATATATATATATATATATATTTATATATATATATATATATATATATATATATATATATATATATATATATATAAATATTATATATATATATATATATATATATATATATATATATATATATATATATATATATATATATATATATATATATATATATATATATATATATATATATATATATATATATATATATATATATATATATATATATATATATATATATATATATATATATATATGTATATATATATATATATATATATATATATATATATATATATATATATATATATATATATATATATATATATATATATATATACTTTTATTTAAAATACTAAAAAATAATACAAATACATTTTATTTTCTGATTTTATTTTATTTTATCTCCGGAAAACATTTTCTAAAAAATACACTTTTTTTTGTAAATAATAAATATTTTTATTTTTGTGTATATTTAATATATTTAATATATAATATAAATACTTATATATTTAGAATATTTAGGATAAAAAATACAAAAATAATACATTTTTATTTTTATTAATATTTGACCTCGAAAATTACTTTTTCATAGTATACTTCTCTTTTATTTATTTTTTAATAAATATTGCATATAATAAATAATAAATACTTTTTATTTAGCAAATTAGGGTTTTGCCCTAAACCATGAAAATACCCAAAAATTAACCTTTTTATTTTTGTTTATGTGTCACATGAAAAATACTTTTACATACATATAAAAATCATTTTTTGCATCTTGCATATTTATTGTATTTATTCAATTATTGTATAATTAAATATTTGTATATTCAATTTGGATGTAATAGCTTAGATTTAAATTTCTTGCTAAATATCCTCATTTGAACATTTGTACCCCCCATCCCATAATTATGTTGTAATAATTTAGGACTTTAAATTTTGCACTTTAAAGCTTTCTAAATATGCCATGATAGACTTAGGGTTTGTATGCAAAAATCAAATAACAAATAGCTTGACCTAATTCAAAGACAAAAAAGCATGAAAATGGACAACACCAATCACACTTGCACCCCCTAGGGTTACTCCACTTGTTGCCTTCAACAAATTGGCCATGTTGCATGTTGAATGTTTTTGGCAAAACAAAACAATATCAAATGATCATAGTCCCTCGATGACGCTTTCGAAAGTTGCCTAAAAATGATCAAGTCCCTTAAAGGAAAGATTGCCAAAGACACTTGGCACTATTGCATTCATGGTCTAAACAATGACCCGCGCCCGTCCCGTTAACATCCTAACACAAGATTGTCCACCAAATACAATGGTGGAACAAAATTGTTAAAAGGGTTAAAACATAGGAAAGATCTTTGAGAAATTTAGGGTAGATAGCTCTTGGTTACTTGACCAATCTTGCAAAACAATCCTTGCCATTTTTCAAAACACACATCACAACACACTTTCAAAACAACTTTCAAAAACATTGAAAACTTTTCAAAAGATAAGTACACCTTTGTATACATTCAAACATGGATCATTACAAAGGTTGCCACAACAAATGGCCTCTTTTCAAAACATTTTCAAACCCACACACAAAGCACCATTTCAAACAATTGAAAATACAAGGCAAGTGATCTAAGCAAGTAACTAAGAGCCCATGGATAACCATGGATAGAAAGGGTGCTAATACCTTCCCTTTCTATAATCTACTCCCCGAACTCAAGAAAACATCTCAAAGGTTTTTGCTGTGCTTTTTAACCTTTCCTTAGGGTAAAATAAAAAGTCGGTGGCGACTTTTGCTCAACCGAAACATTTGCAAAAACAAACGCAAAACCTCAAGTCAGTTCTCCCACCGTATCACAGAACTGGCGACTCTGCTGGGGAATATTTGAAAGTGGAGTAACCTTAGGGATTAGATCACCCTCTTGCATGACTAATTGTTTGCTTTGATTGCTTTATATTTTGGTTCTCTTGTTTGGGCTTGAAATCCTACACCCGGATTTGGGGAAACATTCATAGATAGTAATACGTTGTGGAAACTGTGCGGGGTATACCGACACGGTTGAAGCAATAGTTATATTAGTGCGACATATTTGTGAGTACCGGTAACCCTTGAGTTCAATCAAGGTGAGTACGGGGCCGCTGAGTGATGTCACTAAGCACTAATGACCTAGAACCTTACTTGACCATCTTGGCCTTTTATTAGGGGTAGTGAGATGACCGGCTTTGGTGCAGTCCGAAGTTGGTAGATACTCGATACTACACTCATTGAGGGTTGTTTTCTTGGAATATTTTGGTCGCTAGTTAAGTGGCTAAACCAAAACAATGAACATGGAAAACGATCCAATGATATTGAGCTCCTTAGAACCCGGTTACTATTTATAGGACAGGTTTTTAAGCCAACTACACTAAAGAGGGTACTTACCTATGAAACCCCATGCAAGCCTGAAACTAGGGTTTTGTGTGAATTGCTTGTACATATGTTTGTGCATGCATCATGAACATCATAAAGCATCATATGCATTCACTAACCATTTCAAGGGTTTAGATCTTCATCTTTGTTCTTGTTTTGTAGGTCATGGAAATTCTTCGCAGGAAAACTATCCAAGTCAACCTTGTGAGAATCCCTCCTCAACTCAAGGAGCTCACATCCAGAATTCTGGAAAGCTCTCCTTTCAATGAAATACATGGTAGACTGCTCAGCCTAGTCAGCACCAGCATTGAAGAGGACATGGTAAAGGTGTTGTTCCAGTTCTTTGACCCCCTTCACCACTGTTTCACATTCCCCGACTATCAATTGGTGCCCACTTTGGAGGAATTTTCTCAACTCTTGAGAATTCCTATTCTTAATCAACTACCCTACAACGGTACGAAGAAAGAACCAAAGCCTGAAGATGTTGCTCAAGCCCTACACTTGCAACCATCTGACATCAAGGGGCATTGGGAAACTAGAAGCGGTGTCAAAGGCTTCTTGGCAAAATTCTTGTTTGAGAAGGCACAAGAGTGTTGGAATTCACTGGATCTACAAGCCTTTGAAGAAATTGTGGCACTCCTCATTTATGGGTTGGTCCTGTTCCCAAATCCTGACCAGCTTATAGATGTCAACGCCGTCAAGATCTTCTTATCCCGGAATCCAATACCAACATTGCTTGGGGACATTCTTCACTCATTTTACACACGAACAATGAGAAAGAGGGGTGTTCTCATGTGTTTAACTCCTCTCCTTGCAAGGTGGTTTATTTCGCACCTTTCACAATTTGTCTTGAAGAATGACCAAGGCTTAAGGTGGTCACAACGGTTGATGACCCTCACTCACTCTTATGTACATTGGTGTTCTCGGTCCATAGAAAATGTCATCATCGTCGATCATTGTGGAGAGTTCCCTAATGTTCCATTTCTTGGCATTAGAGGAGGCATTACTTACAACCCTTGTCTAGCTTTGAGACAATTTGGATATGCACGGAGGGATGGCCCTCACGACATGTTGATTCTGACCTAATTTTGACTTCGACAACGATGCGCAAGGACTTCGCCAAAGATTCATCAGAGCTTGGAGGATGCCTAACAAGGTAGACAGCAAGACACTGGGGCACAAGAACTCCATCCCTCTTGAGCCTTATCTCAAGTGGGTACGAACCCGAGCCCAGAGTATAATGATGCCTTACCCTCATGTTCTCCCTGTTATTAAAGAGCCCGTTAAGGAAGGAGAGGTTCCCTACACCATCCTATATCCTGACATGCTAACATCGTGGGAGGAGATGCAGAAGAGTTGGATCCAACTCAAGGAGGAACATAACACTTTTGAAGCCAGCTTCTACGCCAGTGAGAAGAAGGTTTTGGAGCTTACCCGCCGACTCCATGAGGAAGAGACCCTCAACACCTACATCGCACCAAAGAGGATGCGCAACGTCTTTTTACCTTGAGAAGTTTTTGTAATATTTGGCCCATGGGGCATTTATGTACTGACAAATTTCTTTTTATTAATATGACGTGCGTTCTTTTTGTTTGCAACAATTTTGAATTTTCTAAATCCTTGAATGCATTGCATAAACAAACATATCATTCATCATGCGCATAAGCAGGTCTTCACACCAGGTTTCCTTATCTTTCTGCTGTTTATTTCAGTAAGATGGATCTCGAACAGACGGTCAAGGACTTGCAGTCTCAAAACTCACAGTTTCAACATCTCCTGATGACCTTGGCAAAGGGTCAGGAGGATCGAAAAGCCCTTCTTGGGAACAAAGAGCAACTGAAAAAGAAGAAGAAGAGAGTCGGGGTGGCTACCCTAGGAAGAAGGTTTGAGGGTGAAGCCAGAAGAGTTCTTGAATTTCCCCCTACATCTGAAGAGGGAACCGGTAAAGGAAAAGGGGCTGCGGTACCTTCCGAATCCGAAGCTGAAGAAGAAGAGGCTGAAGAAGACGAAGACTACTCAGAGCAACAATACCCGCCCGCCGACGATAAGTACAAAAGCTTGGAAGACAGGTTGGCAGCTATGGAGCTGCAGAGAGTTCTCGGCTTAGATTTCGAAGATTTGGGATTAATTGCTGGAATTGTGATCCCCCCGAAGTTCAAAGTGCCAATTTTTGCAAGGTATGACGGGCTGTCCTGCCCGAAGATGAATCTCAGATCATATGTAAGGAAGATCTAACCTTACACTGCAGACAAGAACCTATGGATCCATTTCTTCCAGGATAGCCTTTCAGGGGCTCAACTTGAATGGTTCTATCAGCTGGATGGAGCCAGTATTAGAAACTGGGAAGACTTGGTGTTGTACCCCAAAATTTTCCCTCCCATTTCCTCAACATTTTCTCATCACAAGAACCTTGGAGCTCAAGATCAAGTTAGGGTTTGCTCTGCTCAAGACTCCTCCTTGCACTGTTGTCCCAAATTAGGGTTTGAGTTTGCACAAAGATGTTTTGACCTAAAGGGCCTAAGATGACTTTCATGCTTCATGTTGGACTCCCAAGTTTATCCATACCAAGTTTCAAGTCTTGATTCCAAACTTTGCCCAGTCAATTGGACAGTTGACCTAGAAATCACTGTATTGGGGAAAAAGTCAACTATGGTCAATTAACAGTCAAACCTCATGATTTTTAACCCACGTAAACATTATGAACTCATTTGAACCATTTGGTCAGTTTGGATCACAATTCCACAAGAAATTTGATCAGATCACCAAAAGGGCAAAATGGTCATTTTTAAGGTTTTGACTGCACAAAGGCAATTTTTGACTGTTTGACCTAACCAATGGCAAACCAAGCTCATATATGGACTAAAGGACCCAATGGAATTGTCTTGACATGTTCAACAAATTCAAAAGATCCCAAATGCACAAGATGGACAAATGAATTTTCCAGTCAATTGATCAATTTTTGACTGTATACTGAAAAGTCAAACTTTGACTTTTTGGTCAAAATCAAGTGTCAAGATCCATTTTTCATCAAGACATGCCAAATTGTGAAACTTGTTCACCAAGAAATCAAAAATCACAAATTAGGGTTTGAAATGAAGAATTTTCATAACTTAGAATTTTTCTAAGTTATGAAAAAACCTTATTTTTTTCCTAACTTTGTCCCACTTTCTCATCAAGATGCATGTGGATTCAAGCAAAAGTCAAAACATGAAAGTTGTAGTCCATTCCAACATCTACAACTTTTATTCACAAAGTTTCCTCAAAAGAAGCTTTTATCTCAAGTTATGATTTTTGGAACAAGGGTGCAAAACATTCTTAACTTAGAGAAATTTTGACCTATTTTAGGCAGGATTTTTGCCTAACTTCATGGCAACTTTTCACATGCTCCCACTTGGAATTTCAATTTGCATTACAAAGATGGATTGTATTAAACATTCCAAGCTTTCCAAAATGTGCAATAACTCATCAAACAACCTTATGGTTAGAGAGAATCGAATTTGGCAATATGGGAAAAACTCACTTTGTTCATGGCCAATTTACATGTTCATAACTTGTGCAATTTTTCAAATCAGCATGCATAAGCTAGTTACAGGCCTTTAATCCCATTTGCACTCAATAATTAAATGCCAATCCATTGTGTGTTAGCATTATTTTGTGCATTTGGACATTACATGAAGAATTAAGCCTTAATTGGAAAAAGCACTTTATCCATTTTTGTAAAGTATGGCTTTATGTCAAGTTTGTGAATCAAGAAGTACAAGGCCATATCTTTGGGCACAAGTTCAGAAGCATGTCACACTGATCAAGAGGGATAGTTGCAGCACATTAGAGGGGCCTGCACAAGCTTGTGAAACCGACTTGCATTTTCTTGCTTAAGTTAGAAGTAACTTGCCATAACTAGGACGAACTCTCATTTCAGCAAGGGAAAGATAAAACAAAGTTGTTCTACACCTTCCAAACAACATCACTGAGCTAAGGCACGAGCAAAACACTTTCCAATCCTCATCAAACCTCAAAACACCATTGTACTGCACAAAAACAGGGATTCCTGCAACTTAGCTTCCATAAACATTTCCCCTCGTGCGTTTTGGCTAAAACCTTTGCAAACACATTCCCTATCACCCACTGAAGCTGTCCCAAGCATTGGACACGACCTGTAACACCCCCAACACCATTTGCCATTTTCACTTTTTCTGTTTTGCAGGTTGAGTGCCATAGCTTGATTCACTTGGTTTCAAAGCAAGCTAAAGGTTGGAATAGCATCCCTGAACTTCAAGCAAGCTATACCAATCCTCACCTTGCCTTGAAAGGACCTCCATTGTCAAACACGATCCAAGCTGAACAGGTAAGTTCATGGGCTTTTATCTCTCAATATAGGAAGAGTTAGCTCTAAGTTTGTGAATGAAAAATGTTCTACTCATGCCCCTGAAGCTATACATATCTTCATCTTTCATTTATATTGCATATGCTAAGAGTATTTTGAATCTGAATATTGACAAAAACTTAGGTTAAGAATTAAGGATGGAGAAATTCTCTCTCATTTCTGAGAGTTAAGTTGAGTTTTTTATATGTATGGAATCGTGGCTTGATGCTTAACATCTTTCATGTTGTAAGTTTGTGCTAAAAGTCCAGGAATCAGGAGATAGCAAGGATCACGTGTTACTCTGTTTTGTTGTTCAGAGGTTGAAGACAACCTTTCCATGGGCTGGGCCTGTTTCACTTTTTCTATTTACACCACCTTTTCACATTCACACCCCCATGGCCCATTGTGTTTATTTTTATCTTTTTTTTGACTTTTTCTTGTTGTTTCTGACTTATTTATTTTTTCTCATAACATTAAAAATATAAAAATATTTTTCAAACCATTTTTGTATTTATTAAGCATTTATTTGTTTTAACTTGATATTTGTACATAAATAAATACATAAATACCTTTTATTTTAAAATACAAAAAAATAACACAAACATATTTTATTTCTGATTTTTATTTTATATTATCTCTTAAAAACATTTTATAATAAAAATACATTTTTTTTGTAAATATTAAATATTTTATTTTTGTACATATAATATATATTTAATAAATAACGTAAATACATGTATATTTATGAATAGATTTAGAGAAATACAAAGAATTAATGCATTTTATTTTTATTAATATTTTGACCTCAAAAATACTTTTTTTTACAATATACCTTCTTTAATTTATTTTGTACATAATCAATAAATATTATAAATATTACATAATCAATACCTTTTATTTATAAAATTAGGGTTTTGCCCTAAATGCATAAAAATACCAAAAATTAATTAATTTTATTTTTGTTTATTTAACCCATAAAAATACTTTTTTTTCATACATATCAAAAACCATTTTTTGCATCTTGTACATTTATTACATTTTCATTTTTATTTAATTATTGTATATTAAATAATTTGTATAATTCAATTTGGATGTATTAGTTTAGGTTTAATTTCTTGCTAAAATATCCCCATTTGAACATTTGTACCCCCCATCCCATATATTGTGTTGTAATAACTTAGGACCTTTTATTTTTTCGCATTTTAAAGCTTTCTAATTATACCATGTTAGAATTAGGGTTTTGTATGCGAACTTAACCAAAAATAGTTTAACCTAATACAAGACAAATGCATGAAATCAATACACAAATCACACTTGCACCCCTAGGGTACTCCACTTGTTGCCTTCAAAAATGGGCCATATTGCATGTTAGGTATCTTTGGCAAAAACAAAACAATCAAATGATCATAGTCCCTCGATGACGCTTTCGAAAGTTGCCTAAAAAATGATCAAGTCCCTTAAAGGAAAAATTTCCTAAAGATGCTTGGCACCATTGCAATCATGGTTTAAACGATGACCCGCGCCCGTCCCATTAACATCCTAACACAAGATTGTCCACCAAATACAATGGTGGAACAATATTGTTAAAAGGGTTAAAAACATAGGAGAAATCTTTGAGAAATTTAGGAGTAGACAAACTCTTAGTTACTTGAATCAAACTTGCAAAAACACTTGCCTATTTTCAAAACCACACCTCACAAACACATTTTCAAAACAAAACTTTCCAAAAACATTGAAAAACTTTTCAAAAGACATACGTCTTTGTATACATCCCAACATGGATCATTACAAAGGTTGCCACAACAATGGCCTCTTTTCAAAACATTTTCAAACCCACCCACAAAGCACCATTTCAAAAAATTGAAAATCAAAGGCAAGTGATCTAAGCAAGTAACTAAGAGCCCATGGACAACCATGGATAAAAAGGGTGCTAATACCTTCCCTTTCTATAATCTACTCCCCGAACCCAAGAAAACATCTCAAAGGTTTTTGCTGTGCTTTTTAACCTTTCCTTAGGATAAAATAAAAAGTCGGTGGCGACTCTTGCTCAACCGAAACATTTGCAAAAACGAACGCAAAACCCAAGTCAGTTCTCCCACCGTATCACAGAACTGGCGACTCTGCTGGGGACAATTTTTAAGTGGAGTAACCTTAGGGCTTAGATCACCCTCTTGCATGACTAATTGTTTGTTTTGATTGCTTTACATCTTGGCTCTCTTGTTTGGGTTTGCAATCCTACACCCGGATTTGGGGAAACATTCATAGATAGCAATACGTTGTGGAAACTGTGCGGGGTATACCGATACGGTTGAAGCAATAGCTATATTAGTGCGACATATTTTTGAGTACCGGTAACCCTTGAGTTCAATCAAGGAGAGTACGGGGCCGCTGAGTGATGTCACTAAGCACTAATGACCTAGAACCTTACTTGACTATCTTGGCCTTTCATTAGGGGTAGTGAGATGACCGGCTTGGGTGCAGTCCGAAGTTGGTAGATACTCGATACTACACTCATTAAGGGTTGTTTTCTTGGAATTTTTTGGTCGCTAGTTAAGTGGCTAAACCAAAACAATGAACAATGAAAACAATCCTGTGATATTGAGCTCCTTAGAACCCGGTTACTATTTATAGGACAGGTTTTTAAGCCAACTACACTCAAGAGGATACTTACCTATGAAACCTCATGCAAGCCTGAAACTAGGGTTTGGTGTGATTTGTTTGTACATATGTTTGTGCATACATCATGAACATCATAAAGCATCATATGCATACACTAACCATTTCAAGGGTTTAGATCTTCATCTTTGTTCTTGTTTTGTAGGTCATGGAAATTCCTCGCAGAAAAACCATCCAAGTCAACCTTGTGAGAATCCCTCCTCAACTCAAGGAGCTCACATCAAGAATTCCGGAAAGCTCTCCCTTCAGTGAAAGACATGGTAGACTGCTCAGCCTAGTCAGCACCAACATTGAAGAGGACATGGTAAAGGTGTTGTTTCAGTTCTTTGACCCCCTTCATCGCTGTTTCACATTCCCTGACTACCAGTTGGTACCCACTTTGGAGGAATTTTCTCAACTCCTGAGAATTCCTATCCTTAATCAACTACCTTTCAACGGTACGGAAAAGGAACCAAAGCCCGAAGATGTTGCTCGAGCACTACATCTACAACCATCTGACATCAAGGGGCATTGGGAAACTAGAAGCGGTGTCAAAGGCTTCTTAGCAAAATTCTTGTTTGAGAAGACACAAGAATGTTGGAATTCATTGGACCTACAAGCCTTTGATGAAATTGTGGCCCTCCTTATCTATGGGTTGGTCTTGTTCCCAAATCCTGACCAGCTTGTAGATGTCAACACCGTCAAAATCTTCTTATCCAGGAATCCAATACCAACATTGCTTGGGGACATTCTTCACTCATTTTACACACGAACAATGAGAAAGAGGGGTGTTCTCATGTGTTGTACTCCTCTCCTTGCAAGGTGGTTTATTTCGCACCTTCCACAATCTGTTTTGAAGAATGACCAAGGCCTAAGGTGGTCACAACGGTTGATGACCCTTACTCACTCTGATGTACATTGGTGTTCTCGGTCCAGAGAAAATGTCATCATCGTCGATCATTGTGGAGAGTTCCCTAATGTTCCATTGCTTGGCATTAGAGGAGGCATTACCTACAATCCTTGTCTATCTTTGAGACAATTTGGATATGCACGGAGGGATGGCCCTCATGACATGTTGATTCCTGACCTAGTTTTTGACTTCGACAACGATGCGCAAGGACTTCGCCAAAGATTCATTAGAGCTTGGAGGATGCCCAACAAGGTTGACAGCAAGGCACTGGGGCACAAGAACTCCATCCCTCTTAAGCCTTATCTCAAGTGGGTACGAACCTGAGCCCAGAGTCTAATGATGCCTTATCCTCATGTTTTGCCTGTGATTAAGGAGCCCGTTACGGAAGGAGAGGTTCCCTATACCATCCTATATCCTGACATGCCTACATCGTGGGAGGAGATGCAGAAGAGTTGGATCCAACTCAAGGAGGAACGGAAAACTTTTGAAGCCAGCTTCTACGCCAGTGAGAAGAAGGTTTTAGAGCTTACCCGCCGACTCCATGAGGAAGAGACCCTCAACACCTACATCGCACCAAAGAGGATGCGCAACGTCTTTTTACCTTGAGAAGTTTTTGTAATATTTGGCCCATGGGGGATTTATGTACTAACAAAATTCTTCTTATTAATATGACGTCCGTTCTTTTTGTTTGCAACAATTTTGAACTTTCTAAATCCTTGAATGCATTGCATACATAAGCATACCATTCATCATGTGCATAAGGAGGTCTCCACACCAGGTTTCCTTATCTTTCTGCTGTTTATTTCAGTAAGATGGATCTCGAGAAGACAGTCAAGGACTTGCAGTCTCAGAACGCACAGTTTCAACAACTCCTGATGACCTTGGCTAAGGGTCAAGAGGATCTGAAAACCTTGCTTGGGAACAAAGACCAAGTGAAAAAGAAGAAGAAGAGAGTCGGGGTGGCTACCCTGGGGAGAAGGTTTGAGGGTGAAGCCAGAAGGGTTCTGGAATTTCCGTCCGCATCCGAAGAAGAAAACAGTAAAGGAAAAGGGGCTGCGGTACCTTCTGAATCCGAAGCTGAAGAAGAAGAGGCTGAAGAAGATGAAGACTACTCAGAACAACAATACCCGCCGACTGATGACAAGTACAAGAATTTGGAGGACCGTTTAGCAGCTATGGAGCTGCAGAGAGTTCCAGGCCTGGATTTCGAAGATTTGGGATTAATTGGCGGAGTTGTGATCCCCCCGAAGTTCAAAGTGCCTATTTTTGCAAAATATGACGGGCTGTCCTGCCCAAAAATGCACCTAAGGTCATATGTCCGAAGAATCCAACCTCACACATCTGACAGAAACCTTTGGGTACATTTCTTTCAAGATAGCATGTCTGGGACTCAGGTAGATTGGTTTTACAAGCTGGAAAGGTCGGAGATACGTAGTTGGGAGGATCTGGCAGCTGCTTTTTATCGCCAATATCAGTATAACTCTGACCTGGCACCAACCCGCACTCAGCTGCAGAGTATGGGAATGTCCTCGGGTGAGGGATTTAAGGAATACGCCCAGAAGTGGCGCGATCTGGCTGAAAGGGTGCAACCACCTCTTTCTGATAGAGAACTTGTTGATATGTTCCTTGGGACCCTGTCTGGTCCATTCTTTAATCATCTGATCGGTAGCTCTTCCTCAGGGTTTACTGAATTAATTCTGAATGGCGAGCGGGTAGAAGCCGGTATCAAGAATGGGAAGATTCAGAAGGATGCCTCTGCATCTACAATTGCTAAGAAACCATTTCCAGCGAAGAAAGAGACAGCTGTTGTGTATTCTCAAAGGGGAGCAGGAAGAAGTGAGCGCAGGCCGACTGTGGGGGCCGTAATGATCCAAAATCCACCAAATGATCAGCCTCGCAATAACCCGTCCAGACCTAAACAGCAATGGGGAGAACGGCCACCACGGCAGTTCACCCGCATTAATATGACGCCCGCGCAAGTTCTTCCACACTTGTTAAAGCTGAATCTCACAAATATCAAAGAAGCGCCGAAAAATGTGAATACGACCTCACCAGCTTACAATGCCAATGCCAAATGCGCCTACCATTCCGATAGCGCCGGACATGACACAAATAATTGTTGGGCGTTGAAAAATAAAATTCAAGACTTGATAGATGCAAAGGAAGTGGAGTTCGATGCTCCAGAGAAACCAAACGTGATATCTTCTCCGATGCCGAAGCACGGTCGAAATGTCCATGCTATTGAGGAGGATTTGTATGTTTCTGATGTCAATGACCTGATAACTCCGCTGTTAACCATCAAGTTAAACCTGTTAAAGGCCGGGATTTTCCCGGGATGCAAAGAAGACTGCTACTGTTGTTACTCTCTGCCAGTTGACTGTCCGTTATTGAAGAAAGGCATCCAAGGCCTGATGGACAGTCAACAAATTCTGTTTGAAAAAGTTCCTGCTATTCCGACCCCTACTGAAGATGTTTCAATTATCACCATTCACGCCAATCTTTCCAAGGCCGTCAAAAAGCCTGTTAAGATTACATCTGCTACAAAGTCTGTTCCTCTGAAGATAACTATGCCAGGGCCTGTCCCCTACAGTTCTGAAAAGTCAATACCATGGAATTACGATGGAGAAATCTACTACCATGGTATTAAGCAAGTTGAAGTAACGGAAGGAAGCTCTGATGAAGAAGATGCCAGCATTGAAAACATTGCCGGCACAAGCAAGATCACCTGAAGTGGGAGAATATTTTCTCCAGAGATTGCCCCCCCAAAGGCAATCTTTGGACCCTCATCTGCTGCCGAAGTTATTCCTGCACCAATAAAACTTTCCGCTAGAACCCCATTGATTGAAGATGCTGTTGTTCCTGTTGTTGTCCCTCCAACTTCTGCTGATAAGGGTAAAGGGGTCCAAGATGAGCTCGTCAGGACGAGGGCTCAACCTTTGGTCATCCCGGAAACCTCTAAGAAAGAGATGGAGGAGATCTTGAAGATAATTAAAAAGAGTGATTATGACGTGGTAGAGCAACTGGGGAAAACCCCTTCGAAGATTTCCATGTTAGCATTACTACTTTGTTCAGAGGCGCATGCCAAAGCACTGATAAAATTCCTGAAGACAACCCATGTACCCCAGGAAACCTCTGCCGATCAATTCCAAAACTGCTTAGCCAGTCTTACAGCAGACAATGGTTTAGGTTTCTCTGATGCTGACCTAACCTCAAAAGGAAGAAAACACAACGACACGTTACATGTGTCAGTAGAGTGCCAAGGAACTACTCTGGCCCATGTTCTAGTCGACACTGGTTCTTCTCTGAACGTGCTGCCTAAGAAGGCCCTCGACCGATTAGACTGTGAAGGCTTGGAGTTAAGGCCAAGTAATATCATTGTAAGAGCATTTGACGGGTCAAAGAGAATGGTACATGGGGAGGTGGACATTCCCATTAAGGTTGGCACAGAGGTTTTCCCCTCAACTTTCTATGTGATGGACATCCGTCCGTCATACTCTTGCTTATTGGGGAGACCATGGATACACAATGCTGGGGCAGTCACCTCTTCCCTACATCAAATGCTGAAGTACCCTGTCAAAGGAAAGATAGTAATCGTCCACGGTGAAGAGGAGTACATGATCAGCCACCTGAACTCTTTCCGATATGTGGAGGTGGAAGGTGAATTCATCGAGACACTATTCCAGCACTTTGAGGAAGTCTCTCCTGAAGTAGAAGTAGCAAAAGTGGTAGCTGAGGTACCAAAGCAGATGGCCAGGATGGCATCTCTAAAGGACACGAAGGCCGCAGTGAAGGAAGGGAAAAGCTCAACATGGGGGCAGTTGCCGAACATTCCTCACAAAACAGAAAAGTTTGGTTTAGGATTCACTGCTGCGGGGCAGAAAGCTATGCGCCGCTCAAAGGTTGAAAGAGCACCCATCAAGATCTCTCCTTATAGGATCAATGCTTTGGAAGGTGAAGACGAAGAAGCCGACATTGAAGATTGGATCTACCCAACCATCGAAGGGGGACTACGCAACTGGGAGGCAAAGGACTTTGTCCCCATTACTTTTATTAATCAGTAATTATCTGTCAAACATTTCCTATGGTCTGTAATATTTTCTTTTGAACAATCCGTACACTACTTTTTCACCTCATGCCTTGCCCGGGGCATGTAGGTCCATTTGTAAGGGTTTTGATTATCTTCATATCCATATGCCATGTTTAATGATTCATTGGACGTTTTCATCGATAAACTGCTGTGTTCATTTTCCTTCCTTTTTGCATTTTTTTTTGTTTGAAGATGGCTATCCCTTACACACACCCACGCTCACAAATGCAGGTACCCATCCACTCTGGATTCTATGGGTGACTATTCTGCTATGTCCTTCAATAACTCTGAAGATCTGGTCAATCAGGCTGAGTATGAAGATGACGAAGGTTGTGAAGTACCAGGGGAACTAGCCAGACTTCTACAGCAAGAGGAAAGGGCCATCTTACCTCACGAAGAGTCGTTGGAAACTGTCAACTTAGGAACAGAGGAAGACCGGAAGGAAGTGCAAGTGGGTGCCAATTTGGAACCAAGTGTCAAGGAGCGCCTGATACAACTGTTAAATGAGTACGTTGAAATCTTCGCCCGGTCTTACAAAGACATGTCGGGTTTAGACACAGACATCGTGGTTCACCGTCTCCCTACAAGAGAGGATTTCCCACCGATAAAGCAAAAGGTCCGCCGAATGAGGCCCGATATGTCTGAGAAGATTAAAGCAGAAGTGATAAAACAATTCAACGCTGGCTTTCTGGCTGTTACATCCTATCCACAATGGGTTGCTAACATCGTGCCAGTTCCTAAAAAAGATGGAAAGGTCAGGATGTGTGTAGACTACCGAGATTTGAATAGGGCCAACCCCAAAGATGATTTTCCGTTACTGCACATTGACATTCTGATTGACAACACAACTCAACACAAAGTGTTCTCCTTCATGGATGGATTCTCGGGCTACAACCAAATTAAAATGGCCCCCGAGGACATGGAGAAAACAACCTTTGTTACACAATGGGGTACTTTCTGTTACAAGGTGATGTCGTTCAGACTGAAGAACACAGGGGCAACTTATAAACGCGCCATGGTAGCTTTATTTCATGATATGATACATCATGAGATCGAAGTTTACGTAGACGATATGATAGCTCAGTCACAAACAGAGGAGGAACACCTTGAGCATCTAGAAAAACTGTTTGCCCGGTTGAAAGAGTACAAGCTCAGGCTGAATCCAAGTAAGTGTACTTTTGGAGTTACGTCTGGTAAGCTTCTAGGGTTTATTGTCAGCAACAAAGGCATTAAGGTCGACCCAGCAAAAGTGAAAGCAATACAAGAGATGCCTGCTCCCCGTACTGAAAAGGAGGTTAGAGGGTTCTTGGGGCGCTTGAACTATATTGCCAGATTCATCTCTCATCTGACTTCTACCTGTGAGCCAATTTTCAAATTATTAAAGAAGGATCAGGTAGTCGAATGGAACGACGATTGCCAAGCTGCTTTTGATAAGATCAAGGAGTATTTGCTAGAACCTCCTATTCTGATGCCTCCCGTCGAAGGAAGACCATTGATCATGTATCTAACCGTGTTGGATAACTCAATGGGGTGTGTTTTGGGCCAGCATGACGAGTCTGGTCGAAAAGAGCATGCTATTTATTACCTTAGCAAAAAGTTTACCGACTGTGAGACTCGCTACTCACTGCTCGAGAAAACTTGCTGCGCTTTGGTATGGGCTGCTCACCGACTAAGGCAGTATATGCTGACTCATACCACCTTGTTGATTTCCAAAATGGATCCTATCAAGTATATCTTCGAGAAGCCTGCTTTATCTGGAAGAATAGCTAGATGGCAAATGATCCTAACTGAGTATGACATCCAGTACACCACCCAAAAAGCTATAAAAGGGAGTGTACTAGCTGACCATCTAGCTCATCAAGCTATCAAAGATTATCAAACCATGAGATTTGACTTCCCAGATGAGGACATCATGAATTTGGACAACATCGAAGGTAATAGACCGTATGACGGACCCGAAAAGGGATCCCGATGGACCCTGTACTTTGATGGTGCTTCAAATGCACTTGGAAACGGTATCGGTGCGGTACTCATTTCCCCGGAAGGTTGTCACACTCCTTTCACGGCTCGACTCTGCTTCAGCTGCACAAACAACATGGCGGAATATAAAGCTCGCATCTTTGGTCTCAAGGCTACTATAGACTTGGGGATCAAATCTTTGATCGTATTTGGGGACTCGACTTTGATTATCAGTCAAATCAAAGGAGAGTGGGATACCAAACATCCTAATCTTATCCCATACAAAGAACATGTCCTGACTTTGTTTCCTCATTTCGAGCAAATTACCTTCGAGCATTTCCCGCGAGAAGAGAATCAGCTAGCGGATGCTCTGGCAACAATGTCTTCTATGTTTAAACTCAATTGGGATAACGAGGCTCCCCAAATCACCATCGAGCGAATGGATGAACCTGCGCATTGTCACGAGATTAATACCGAAGAAGTAGTGGAACAACCCTGGTTTCACGAAATCAAAAGGTATCTCCAGACTAGAGAATATCCCGAAAGAGCTTCCGTAAATGATAAGAAGTTCCTAAGGAAATTTGCTGCCAAGTTCTTCCTGAGCAATGGCATCCTCTATAAGCGCAACCATGATTGTGTTTTACTCCGATGTGTTGACAAAGCTGAAGCGGAGTTAATCATGACAGAGATGCACAGTGGTACATTTGGCACCCATTTGAAAGGGCATACTATGGCTAACAAGATCCTAAGGGCATGCTATTACTGGTCTACCATGGAAGCAGATTGCCATCAGCACTCCCGTACTTGCCACAAGTGTGAAGTCTACGCTGACAAGATTCATATTCCTCCAGTTCCTCTCAATGTGCTGACAGCTCCTTGGCCATTCGCAATGTGGGGCATTGACATGATTGGAGAGATCAAGCCCACGGCTTCCAACAGACATCGCTTCATCCTGGTTTCCATTGACTACTTCACCAAATGGGTCGAAGCAGCTTCTTTCGCCTCTGTCACTAAAAATATGGTTGCCCGCTTCATCAAGCAAAACCTCATATGTCAGTATGGTGTTCCAGACAGGATCATCACGGATAACGGTACAAATCTGAATAATACTATGATCACCGCATTATGCGAACAATTCAAGATTTATCATCACAATTCATCTCCCTATTGGCCAAAGATGAACGGTGCTGTTGAAGCTGCGAACAAAAACATTAAGAAGATCATTCAGAAAATGACAGTCACTTACAAGGACTGGCATGAGATGTTACCGTTTGCTCTGCATGGATACCGTATGATGGCACGTACTTCAACCGGGGCAACCCCATTTTCTTTGGTATATGGCATGGAAGTTGTCCTGCCCATGGAAGTTCAAATTCCTTCTTTAAGGATTATGAAGGATTCTGGTTTGAGTGAAGATGATTGGATTCAGACCTGACTTGATCAGCTCAATTTGATCGACGAGAAGCGACTCGCTGCTGTGTGCCATGGTCAAACGTATCAAAAGCGGATGATCAAGGCCTTCAACAAGAAAGTCAGACGTCAAGTATATCAAGTCGGAGATCTCGTAATCAAGTGGATTATCCTGCCGCAAAGTGATCCCAGGGGCAAATGGACTCCTACATACGAAGGACCATTTGTGATCAAGAGCATATTTTCTGGTGGTGCAATGATTCTGACCACCATGGACGGCGACGATTTGCCGCACCCTGCAAACGCAAATATAGTCAAAAGATACTACGCATAAAATAACCCGACAAGTCGAAAACCCGAAAGGGCGGCTTGTGCAAAAATGGGCATCCCGGTGGACCGAAAACCCAAAGAGGCGGTTCAGGCAAAAATTAGGGATAAAACAAAAAAAATCTGTACACCCGGCAAGTCGAAAACCCGAAAGGGCGGCTTGGGCAAAAAGGGGTTTCCCGTTGGATCGAAAACTCGAAAGGGCGATTCAGGCAAAAGTTAGGGAATTGAAGCGTATGGTTATGTCTCGTCGGATCACTTTAAGGACAATCTCTTCATCGACCAGCTCCAAGTTTCTAATCAATCCAGCCATCGGCAGACGAAGCATTGAATGGACAGATGTTCAGAGTTGTAAAGGCTATAGCAGAACGGAATCCCATGGAATTGTTTCACGTAGCCATCTTTCTTTTGTATAAATTTTTCAATTTTTTACGACGGTATCCTCTTACTAGGATGACCGTCTCCTTTGTACCAATATACTTATAGAAAGTTAATACAAATACTTTTCCAAGTACAGAAATTTGCGTTGTTTTCCTTTTCTCTTTTCTTTTGCACTTATGTTTTATTTGAGAAACGTCCAATGTTTTGTTAAATAGGCATATGCAGTTGAACATAATCATTTCCTTATGAATCAAGAAAGATGATTACTGATAGGTTGAAGGTACAAGTAGATATCTTGATGCCCTTTCAGAAGGAATCCTCAGCAGAGTTAAATTCCAAATTCCCCAGCCAGAGGGCCTTGCAGAACTCGATTCCCCTCAGAGTCAAGTTTCAGAATCCCCAGTGGAGCCATAAAAATCTGAAAATCCAATCCCCAGCGGAGCTAAGATTTCCTGCCATCAATCCCCAGCTGAACCAGGCTAGTGAACCTTCTCCCCACAGAGATACCTGCCACCAAACTGAAAATTCTCAATCATACCTCTCCAGCATGAGTCTATCAGATTCTGAACTTCCCCAGTAGAGATCTTCAGAAGTTCTCATTTCCCGCAAGTCACCAAGGAATGCCTGTTCCCCAGCAGTGGTTCTAAGATCCCTCAACAATTGAAGATCTTGTTTTCCCCAAGCAGAGTGAAGGCTCATCCTCAGTGCCTCTCAGGATAATCAGATATTCTCCAGAGAAGATCTCCTCAAGACAAGAATCTCCAGAAGATTGGTATACAACCCAAACCCCTGTTTCTCCGGCAGTAGTCGGCAGGGATGTCTCCTTCTCAGCAATCAAAAGTTTTGTCTTCCCCTGCAGCAGTCAAGGATTCACTTTCCCTGGCAGCAGTCAAGATTCTTTATCTCCGGGATTCATCTATCCTCAGCAAGATAGCTCTTCGGCTTACATACGCAATCATCTACATTCATATCATAAACATTGATATAACATATTTTGCATCATACATATCATGCAACATAACTTTGTGTTTTAGCTAACATTTCACCCTTTTCAGGATAAAATGAAAAGGCTATCATTAACAGTTATTCAGATACAATATGGATACACCCCAGACACGACGGTCATTCTATTACTCATTCAGAATCTCAAGTCAGATACAGTATGGATACACCTCAGACACGACGGTTATTCTACTACTCATTCGGACTACAACAATCAGATACAGATTAGATACGCTCCAGACACGGCAGCCATTCTATCTCTCATTCAGATTCATTTATCCGCCTCAAGGTTCAATGCATTCCGAACACGGATGCCATTCTGACCCTTACAACAGTAGCTTGATTCTCTCCAGTGCGTTCGTCATAGAAGTCATTCTGTCATTTATCTCAATCCTAGTTACAGTTTCAGATACACTCCAGACCCGGAAGTCATTCTGCTACTCATACAACTTTCAACTTCAGATATAGTCCGGATACGCTCCAAACATGGTTTCCATTCTATCACCCATTCAGAATTTGTCCCCAGCACGCAGTTGCTCTATACAAATGTTTCTCTGTTACCCAGATACAATACAGATACACTCCAGACACGGCAGTCATTATGATATTTGTTCTACACTTCAAACACAGTTACAGCTCAGATACGCCCCAGACACGGAGGCCATTCTTCTGCTCATACAAACTCAGTCCTTAGATGCAGTTCAAATACATTCCAGACATGGATACCATTTTGATCCTCATTCTTCAGACCCGTCACACTGCAGTTCACCAAACATTCCAGATGGCATCTTTAAGCCCATCTCCGACAAAATTCTGTCACCCTTCAGATGGCATCTTTAAGCCCATCTCCAAATGGCATCTCTAAGCCCATTCCCGTATCCATTGTTCTGATAAGTGCAAATTTAAGGGCACTCTAGTGTCCAATCTCCTTTTACCTTCGAGACACGAAAGGCAAACCTGCCAATCTAACTCTTCAGGTGCAAGAAGATTGAACAGGGGCAACTGTTGTACCCCAAAATTTTCCCTCCCATTTCCTCAACATTTTCTCATCACAAGAACCTTGGAGCTCAAGATCAAGTTAGGGTTTGCTCTGCTCAAGACTCCTCCTTGCACTGTTGACCCAAATTAGGGTTTGAGTTTGCACAAAGATGTTTTGACCTAAGGTGCCTAAGATGACTTTCATGCTTCATGTTGGACTCCCAAGTTTATCCATACCAAGTTTCAAGTCTTGATTCCAAACTTTGCCCAGTCAATTGGACAGTTGACCTAGAAATCAACTATATTGGGGAAAAAGTCAACTATGGTCAATTAACAATCAAACCTCATGATTTTTGACCCACATAAACATTATGAACTCATTTGAACCATTTGGTCAGGTTTGGATCACAATTCCACAAGAAATTTGATCAGATCACCAAAAGGGCAAAATGGTCATTTTTAAGGTTTTGACTGCACAAAGGCAATTTTTGACTGTTTGACCTAACCAATGGCAAACCAAGCTCATATATGGACTCAAGGACCCAATGGAATTGTCTTGACATGTTCAACAAATTCAAAAGATCCCAAATGCACAAGATGGACAAATGAATTTTCCAGTCAATTGATCAATTTTTGACTGTATACTGAAAAGTCAAACTTTGACTTTTTGGTCAAAATCAAGTGTCAAGATCCATTTTTCATCAAGACATGCCAAATTGTGAAACTTGTTCACCAAGAAATCAAAAATCACAAATTAGGGTTTGAAATGAAGAATTTTCATAACATAGAATTTTTCTAAGTTATGAAAAAACCTTAATTTTTTCCTAACTTTGTCCCACTTTCTCATCAAGATGCATGTGGATTCAAGCAAAAGTCAAAACATGAAAGTTGTAGTCCATTGCATAATCTACAACTTTGATTCACAAAGTTTCCTCAAAAGAAGCTTGTAGCTCAAGTTATGATTTTTGGAACAAGGGTGCAAAACATTCTTAACTTAGAGAAATTTTGACCTATTTTAGGCAGGATTTTTGCCTAACTTCATGGCAACTTTTCACATGCTCCCACTTGGAATTTCAATTTGCATTACAAAGATGGATTGTAGTACACATTCCAAGCTTTCCAAAATGTCCAAGAACTCATCAAACAACCTTATGGTTAGAGAGAATCGAATTTGGCAATATGGGAAAAAATCACTTTGTTCATGGCCAATTTACATGTTCATAACTTGTGCAATTTTTCAAATCAGCATGCATAAGCTAGTTACAGGCCTCTAATCCCATTTGCACTCAATAATTAAATGCCAATCCATTGTGTGTTAGCATTATTTTGTGCATTTGGACATTACATGAAGAATTAAGCCTTAATTGGAAAAAGCACTTTATCCATTTTTGTAAAGTATGGCTTTATGTCAAGTTTGTGAATCAAGAAGTACAAGGCCATATCTTTGGGCACAAGTTCAGAAGCATGTCACACTGATCAAGAGGGATAGTTGCAGCACATTAGAGGGGCCTGCACAAGCTTGTGAAACCGACTTGCATTTTCTTGCTTAAGTTAGAAGTAACTTGCCATAACTAGGACAGACTCTCATTTCAGCAAGGGAAAGCTAAAACAAAGTTGTTGTACACCTTCCAAACAACATCACTGAGCTAAGGCACGAGCAAAACACTTTCCAATCCTCATCAAACCTCAAAACACCATTGTACTGCACAAAAACAGGGATTCCTGCAACTTAGCTTCCATAAATATTTCCCCTCGTGCGTTTTGGCTAAAACCTTTGCAAACACATTCCCTATCACCCACTGAAGCTGTCCCAAGCATTGGACACGACCTGTAACACCCCTAACACCATTTGCCATTTTCACTTTTTCTGTTTTGCAGGTTGAGTGCCATAGCTTGATTCACTTGGTTTCAAAGCAAGCTAAAGGTTGGAATAGCATCCCTGAACTTCAAGCAAGCTATACCAATCCTCACCTTGACTTGAAAGGACCTCTATTATCAAACACGATCCAAGCTGAACAGGTAAGTTCATGGACTTCTATCTCTCAATATAGGAAGAGTTAGCTCTAAGTTTGTGAATGAAAAATGTTCTACTCATGCCCCTGAAGCTATACATATCTTCATCTTTCATTTATATTGCATATGCTGAGAGTATTTTGAATCTGAATATTGACAAAAACTTAAGTTAAGAATTAGGGATGGAGAAATTCTCTCTCATTTCTGAGAGTTAAGTTGAGTTTTTTATATGTATGGAATCGTGGCCTGATGCTTAACATCTTTCATGTTGTAAGTTTGTGCTAAAAGTCCAGGAATCAGGAGATAGCAAGGATCACGTGTTACTCTGTTTTGTTGTTCAGAGGTTGAAGACAACCTTTCCATGGGCTGGGCCTGTTTCACTTTTTCTATTTACACCACCTTTTCACATTCACACCCCCATGGCCCATTGTGTTTATTTTTATCTTTTTTTTTGACTTTTTCTTGTTGTTTCTGACTTATTTATTTTTTCTCATAACATTAAACATATAAAAATATTTTTCAAACCATTTTTGTATTTATTAAGCATTTATTTGTTTTAACTTGATATTTGTACATAAATAAACACATAAATATCTTTTATTTTAAAATACAAAAAAATAACACAAACATATTTTATTTCTGATTTTTATTTTATATCATCTCTTAAAAACATTTTATAATAAAAATACTTTTTTTTTTGTAAATATTAAATATTTTATTTTTGTACATATAATATATATTTAATAAATAATGTAAATACATGTATATTTATGAATAGATTTAGAGAAATACAAAGAATTAATGCATTTTATTTTTATTAATATTTTGACCTCAAAAATACTTTTTTTTTACAATATACCTTCTTTTATTTATTTTGTACATAATCAATAAATATTATAAATATTACATAATAAATACCTTTTATTTATAAAATTAGGGTTTTGCCCTAAATGCATAAAAATACCAAAAATTAATTAATTTTATTTTTGTTTATTTAACCCATAAAAATACTTTTTTTTTCATACATATCAAAAACCATTTTTTGCATCTTGTACATTTATTACATTTGCATTTTTATTTAATTATTGTATATTAAATAATTTGTATAATTCAATTTGGATGTATTAGTTTAGGTTTAATTTCTTGCTAAAATATCCCCATTTGAACATTTGTACCCCCCATCCCATATATTGTGTTGTAATAGCTTAGGACCTTTTATTTTTTCGCATTTTAAAGCTTTCTAATTATACCATGTTAGAATTAGGGTTTTGTATGCGAACTTAACCAAAAATAGTTTAACCTAATACAAGACAAATGCATGAAATCAATACACAAATCACACTTGCACCCCTAGGGTACTTCACTTGTTGCCTTCAAAAATGGGCCATATTGCATGTTAGGTATCTTTGGCAAAAAAAAAATAATCAAATGATCATAGTCCCTCGATGACGCTTTCAAAAGTTGCCTAAAAAATGATCAAGTCCCTTAAAGGAAAAATTTCCTAAAGATGCTTGGCACCATTGCAATCATGGTCTAAACGATGACCCCCGCCCGTCCCGTTAACATCCTAACACAAGATTGTCCACCAAATACAATGGTGGAACAATATTGTTAAAAGGGTTAAAAACATAGGAGAAATCTTTGAGAAATTTAGGAGTAGACAAACTCTTAGTTACTTGAATCAAACTTGCAAAAGCACTTTCCTATTTTCAAAACCACACCTCACAAACACATTTTCAAAACAAAACTTTCCAAAAACATTGAAAAACTTTTCAAAAGACATACATCTTTGTATACATCCCAACATGGATCATTACAAAGGTTGCCACAACAATGGCCTCTTTTCAAAACATTTTCAAACCCACCCACAAAGCACCATTTCAAACAATTGAAAATCAAAGGCAAGTGATATAAGCAAGTAACTAAGAGCCCATGGAGAACCATGGATAGAAAGGGTGATAATACCTTCCCTTTCTATAATCTACTCCCCGAACCCAAGAAAACATCTCAAAGGTTTTTGCTGTGCTTTTTAACCTTTCCTTAAGATAAAATAAAAAGTCGGTGGCGACTCTTGCTCAACCGAAACATTTGTGAAAACGAACCCAAAACCCAAGTCAGTTCTCCCACCGTATCACACTTGGCTACTGCATTTTATAAGCAGTATCAGTACAATTCCGACCTCGCTCCCACGCGTACCCAACTCCAGGGTATGTCGCTGGGGACGGGCGAAGGATTCAAGGAGTATGCGCAAAAGTGGAGAGACCTGGCTGGCAGGGTGCAGCCACCGTTAATTGACCGTGAGCTTGTGGACATGTTCTTAGGGACCCTGTCCGGTCCATTCTTCAACCACCTGATTGGTAATTCTTCTGCTGGGTTCACAGACCTGATCTTAACCGGTGAGAGGATAGAAGCTGGTATTAAGTCGGGGAAGATACAGAAAGGTGCCTCCTCAAGTACTGAAAAGAAGCCCTTCAAGAAGGAAGCCAGTGCTGTTTATGGTCCCATAAGACAAATTAAACCAGAACGCCGCCAAACTGTCAATGCATTGGTAATTTCAAAGCCTGCTGCTGCTCCTCAGCAGTTTAACCAACCAAGGGGTGAGAGACCTAAAAGGCAGTACACTCGACTCAGCATGACCCTGTCTCAGATTTTGCCGCAATTACTGTCAACCAATCTGGTAGCTGTCAAAGAAGCTCCGAAGGTAGTGAACACAGCTTCTCCAAAGTACAACCCCAACGCCCATTACGCTTATCACTCTGATAGCCCGGGGCATACTACGGATGATTGCTGGGCTCTGAGGAATAAGGTTCAGGTCCTTATTGATGCTAAGGAAATACAGTTCGAGGCGCCCGAAAGGCCCAATGTTGTAACTGCTCCCATGCCCCAGCATGGAGTGAATTCTGTGGAAGAAGACCTGTATGTAGCCTCCGTGGAAGAGATTGTTACTCCGTTATTGACCGTCAAAAGGAATATGTTGCTAGCCGGTTTATTTCCGGGATGTAGTAAAGGTTGCCATTTATGTGCTGTTTCACCTGCTTGTTGTCCCTTGCTGAAGTCAGGCGTCCAAAACCTGATGGATAGCAAAGAGATCTTGTTCGAGAAGATTGTTGTTCCTGCTGTCCCCGCTGAAGAAGTTTCTATCGTCACTATTTTCAATAAACCTCCTAAGGCTCTCTCAAAGAAGCCTGTCAAAATCATGTCTACTCAGAAGATTTCTCCTATCATCATCACTGTTCCGGGGCCTCTCCCTTATACATCCGACAAAGCTGTCCCATGGCACTATGGGGCAGATGTTTATGTTCTTGGAGTAAAGCAAGAGTTTGATACTAGTACCGGTGTCAGTAACATCACCGGGCCTGCCAAAGTTACTCGCAATGGTAGGTTTTTCTCACCAGATATTGTGCCACCAGCTATTCAGAGACCTCTTGTCATCACACCTGCAAGTGTGCCTGCTTCCCTTCCTGATCAAGTTCCTATTTCTACCCCTGCTGCCGAGTCATCTTACGCTCGGGGCAAAGGGATTACTACTGATTTGCCTGCCCTGACGGAGGCACCAAAGACAACCAATGTTGAAGCTTCCCAACAAGAGATGGAAGAGATTCTCAAGATCATTAAGAAGAGTGATTTCAATGTAGTTGAGCAGTTGGGGAACACCCCATCAAAGATTTCTATGCTATCACTGTTGTTGTGTTCAGAGGCCCATGCCAAGGCCCTGATCTCCTTCCTGAAGACGGCCCATGTGCCACAAGAAACGTCTACTGATCAATTTACCGATTGTGTGGCCAACTTGACTGCTGATAATGGGTTGGGCTTCTCTGACGTCGATCTGACTTCCAAAGGAAAGAACCATAACGACGCCCTGCATGTCTCCATTGAATGCAGGGGCACTACTCTTGCCCATGTGTTGGTAGACACCGGTTCTTCATTAAACGTATTACCCAAGAAGGCCCTAGACAGGTTGGATTGTGAGGGTTTGGAACTCAAGCCTAGTAACATTATTGTCCGAGCCTTTGATGGTTTGAAAAGGATGGTACATGGGGAAGTCGACATTCCAATCAGGGTTGGTTCTCAAGTTTTTGATTCTACTTTCTATGCGATGGACATCCGACCATCCTATTCTTGTTTGCTGGGTCGTCCATGGATCCACAAGGCTGGAGTTGTGACCTCCACACTACATCAGAAGCTTAAATACCCGGTCAGAGGGAAGATTGTTACAGTTCAGGGGGAAGAAGAGTATATGGTCAGCCACCTCAATTCGTTCCGGTATATAGAAATGGATGGGGAATTCATTGAAACCCCCTTTCAACACTTTGAAGAGGTGCCTCAGATGCTGGCATCAGCTGAAACTGTGATTGAAGACCCTCCTTTGAAGTTGGCTTCCTTAAAGGATGTCCGGGCTGTTATTGAGAAGGGTGAGTGCGCAAACTGGGGCCGACTTCCTGACTTCACTCCAAAGACTGACAAGTTTGGTTTGGGTTTCACTGCAGAAGCTCAGAGGGCTGTTCGTAAGGGAAGAATTGGAAAACCTCCTGTGTTCATCACCAACCCAGGAGTAAATGCTATTGAAGACGACGTGGAGGAATCTGAATTCAACAGCTGGATCTACCCAACAACCGACGGTGGACCAAGCAACTGGACTGCCAAAGACTTCACACCTATTACTTTTGTCACTCAGTAATGAACTCTTTTGTTTTGAATTTGTAACAGACAATATTTTGAAACTTTTATGGCTCGGTGTCTTACCCGGGGCACCGTGGCTTCATTTGTGAGGGCTTTTGTGTGTCATTTTCATATATCATTAATAAAAACATTGGACGTTTGTTGCATTTCAAAATCTTGTGCTCCTTTTCTTTCTTTATTATATATTGCAAAACAGCTATATTTACACACACTCACTTATACAGGTTCCAATCCACTCTGGATCTCACTGGTAACGACTCTGCTACTGCCAGTTATGACTTCGAAAATCCGATCAACTTAGCCGAAGACGAAGGTGAAGATGATTGTGAAGTGCCTGGTGAGCTCGCAAGACTGTTACTCTAGGAAGAGAGGTCCATTCAGCCACATGAAGAGCCAATGGAAACGGTAAATCTGGGTACTGAGACAGACAGAAAGGAAGTCAAGATTGGTGCCAATCTAGGGCCCAGTGTGAAACAACGGTTGATTCAGATGCTGCATGACTACATGGAAATCTTTGCCTGGTCTTACGAAGACATGCCTGGGTTGGATACCGACATTGTGGTTCATCACCTGCCTACCAAGGAAGAATGCCCTCCGGTAAAATAGAAGGTCCACCGTATGCGTCCAGAAATGTCCAAGAAAATCAAAGCTGAGGTTATGAAACAATTTGATGCCGAGTTTCTAGCAGTGACTTCTTACCCTCAATGGATTGCCAACGTGGTTCCATTGTCGAAGAAGGATGGTAAGGTCAGAATGTGTGTTGATTACAGGGATTTGAACAGGGCCAGCCCTAAGGATGATTTCCCTCTGCCTCATATCGACGTTCTGGTTGACAACACTGCTCAGCATAAAGTATTCTCCTTCATGGACGGCTTCTCCGGTTATAATCAGATCAAGATGGCTCCTGAAGACATGGATAAGACCACTTTTGTTACTCAGTGGGGCACCTTTTGCTATAAGGTCATGCCTTTTGGGTTGAAAAATGCTGGGGCAACATACCAACGTGCCATGGTTGCTCTGTTTCATGACATGATCCATCACGAGATAGAAGTATACGTCGACGATATGATTGCAAGGTCCCAAACTGAGGAGGAACACCTTGACCATCTACGGAAGCTGTTTGACCGTCTGAAGTTGTACAAGCTGAGGTTGAACCCAAACAAGTGCACCTTTGGGGTGAGATCTGGAAAATTGCTAGGCTTCGTCGTAAGCGACAAGGGCATTCAAGTGGACCCTGCCAAAGTGAAATCCATACAAGAGATTCCAACTCCCAGGACAGAGAAAGAAGTCAGAGGCTTTCTAGGACGGTTGAACTACATTGCCCGATTCATCTCACATCTAACTGCTACCTGTGAACCAATCTTCAAGCAGCTGAAGAAGGATCAAGTAGTATGTTGGAACGATGAATGTCAGGCCGCTTTCGAAAAGATCAAAGAGTATCTCCAAGAACCACCCATTCTTATGCCGCCGGTTGAAGGGAGACCTCTAATCTTATACTTGACAGTACTGGACAACTCAATGGGGTGTGTGCTGGGGCAACATGACGAGTCTGGCCGAAAAGAACACGCCATTTATTACCTTAGCAAAAAGATTACCGACTGTGAGACCTGATATTCACTGCTCGAGAAAACTTGCTGTGCTTTGGTATGGGCTGCTCGCCGGCTGAGAGTATATGTTGACTCACACTACTCTGTTGATTTCAAAAATGGATCCAATAAAGTACATCTTCGAAAAGCCTGCCTTGTCCGGAAGAATAGCAAGATGGCAGATGATCTTGACAGAATATGATATCCAGTACACGACTCAGAAAGAAATCAAGGGAAGTGTATTGGCAGACCATTTGGCACACCAGGCAGTGGACGATTACCAGTCGATGAACTTTGAATTTCCAGACGAGGATATCATGGTAGTGACTGATTGTGAAGTACCTGAACCGGATGAAGGACCTGAGGAAGGATCCCGATGGTCTATGCACTTTGACGGAGCCTCGAACGCTTTGGGTAATGGTATCGGCGCTGTGATAATATCCCCTAAAGGCACTCACACTCCACTCACCGCCCGACTATGTTTCAACTGCACCAACAACATGGCAGAGTATGAGGCATGTATCATGGGTCTTCAAGCTGCAATTGACTTAAGGATCAAGTTTCTGAGTGTCTTCGGAGATTCCGCTCTCGTGATCAATCAGATCAAAGGCGAGTGGGATAGGAAACACCCAAATCTTATTCCTTACAAGGAGTATGTGCTGACGTTGATTCCCCACTTCGAGGAGATAACCTTTGAACACTTCCCAAGAGAGGAGAATCAGTTAGCGGACGCGTTAGCTACAATGTCTTCTATGTTCAAAGTCAAATGGGATAACGAGGCTCCCCGAATCATTATCTGGAAGTTGGATGAACCTGCACATTGCTGCAATCTCGAGACCGAGGAGGTACCTGAAAAACCCTGGTATCATGAAGTGAAGAGGTACCTTGAAAATCAAGAATACCCCGAAGGCGCATCTGTTAATGACAAGAAGTTCCTGAGAAAGTTTGCGGCCAAGTTCTTCCTCAGCAATGGCATTCTCTACAAGCGAAACCATGATTCAACCTTACTGCGTTGTGTGGATAAGACTGAAGCAGAAAGGATCATGGCAGAGCTACATGAAGGTACCTTCGGAACACATTCCAGTGGACATACCATGGCAAAGAAAATCCTTCGGGCAGGATATTTCTGGTCCACAATGGAAGCCGACTGTTATCAGCATTCTCTAACTTGTCATAAATGCCAGATCTATGCTGATAAGGTGCACATTCCTCCGGTTCCTCTGAACGTCTTGACAACACCTTAGCCTTTTGCAATGTGGGGCATTGATATGATCGGAGAAATCAGACCTACGGCATCCAACGAGCATCGCTTCATCTTAGTAGTGATTGATTACTTCACAAAGTGGGTCGAGGCAGCTTCCTTCGCTACCGTAACCAAGAACGTCGTGGCACGGTTCATTCGGCACAACCTGATCTGTTGATACAGTGTACCTGAGAGGATCATTACGGATAATGGTACCAATCTTAACAAAAAAATGATCACTAAGCTCTGCGAGCAATTCAAGATACAACACCACAACTCTTCTCCCTATCGACCGAAGATGAATGGGGCTGTAGAAGCAGCGAATAAGAACATCAAAAAGATTGTGCAGAAGATGACAGTGACCTACAAAGATTGGCACGAAATGTTGCCGTTTTCTCTTCATGGGTACCGTACCTCAGCACGGACGTCAACAGGGGAAACTCCCTTTTCCTTGGTCTATGGCATGGAGGCAGTCTTGCCTATCGAAGTTCAGATACCCTCTCTCCGGATAATGAAGGATGCAGGTTTGAGCGAAGATGACTGGATCCAGACTCGGCTTGATCAATTAAACCTAATTGACGAAAAAAGACTCACTGCTATTTGTCATGGTCAGACGTACCAAAAACGGATGATCAGGGCATTTAACAAGAAGGTCAGACGACAAGAGTATCAAGTCAGAGACCTGGTAATCAAGCGCATCATTCTTCCTCAAAGTGATCCCAGGGGAAAATGGACCCCTACGTACGAAGGGCCATTTGTGGTTAAACATATCTTCTCAGGAGGGGCTATGATTCTAACCACCATGGATGGTGACGACCTTCCTCACCCCGCCAATGCAGACATAGTAAAAAGATACTACGCATGAATTAAAGACCCGCTAGGTTGACACACCTAGGCAAAAATAAGGGCTTCCCGGCGGACCAAAAGGGTTCGGGCAAAAATAAGGGACGAAATGAAAAAATCTGTACACCCGGCAAGTCGAAAACCTGAAAAGGCGGCTTGGGCAAAAATGGGTATCCCGGTGGACTAAAAACCCGAAAGGGCGGTCCAGGCAAAAGTTAGGGATAAAGCGTAATACTATGTCTCATCGGATCACCTTGCATCCAGAATTCGGCATCAACTATTGGGCTCAGAGGACTCCAATCAATCAGCTTCATCTTCAACTAAGCAGCAGAGTGATGAGACGCTTGAAGACATAAAGGCGATAGCAGAGTTGGAACCCAGTGGGATTATTTTTCACATAACTGTTTTGTTTCCTTTTCACAAAATTGTATAAACTCTATTTTGCTCGGCGACATTCTTTTACTAGGACGTCATCCTCCTGTACACAAAACGCCTATTTACAGGCAAATTTCAAAATCAATACAAGTTCAATTTTTCAGACAAATTACCCATCATTTTTTCCTTTTTCTGTTTTGTTTTGCAAAGAACGTCCAATGTTCATTTTTGATATATGCATTTGACATTAATTGCTAATCATGAATATTTGCATGCGAAACAAAGGACTAATTACAGATGACATCAGAAACAGGGGCAATAAAGAATGGTCTAAGCGATTTAGTTGCTCTGTCCACCAAGGTACCAAAGTAGGTTCGGTTGAAGAACGTAACCAGGATACCTTCACTTCCCACAGAGTAAGACAAGATTCAGCAATACTCTCCCCAGGCAGAGTTGGTCCCCCATCAGCCCTGAAAATGCGCAGTATCTCCAGCAAGTCAGCGATACTCTTCCCAAGCAGAGTTAGTCTACTGTCAGCCTTAAGGAAGTTGGGTATCCCCAGAAGATCTCAACATTCCCCAGCGGAGTATAGACATTCCTCAGCAAGCATCCCTGGCAGTCTTAATATAAGATTTGTTCCCCGGCGGAATACAGACACCCCAATGGAACCCATTCCCCAGTACAGTCTGAAAAGTTTCCCCAAGAAAGTTGAATCATCCTCCCCAGTAGATTCTGGAAGCTTATCACCTGCAGAGTACATACGTCTCTCCCTGACTTTATTCAAGGTTGTTTCCCCACCAGGGTATAACTGGGTTATCCTCAGCTAATTACCATGGAAAGATCGTCCTCGGCGAAGTTCTTCCTATTCCCCAGCAGAGTTCATCAAATTCCCCAACATAACTTATCAGTGGAATCCCCAGCGGAGCTCTCATCAAAACCTCGGCGAAGTATCTCTTCCCACAGAGTAATTCCCCGCAGAATAATCTCTCCAACAAGTTTATCCCCCGACGAAGTCATTTTCTCCTACCGGTTTATTCTTGCAACCATCATCCCCAGCGGAAGCGAAGAACTCTACTCTTCAACATCAGCCCAGGATTTGATTTCCCGACCTTCGTCAAGGATTTATTTTCCTAGTCGAAAACATATTCATAGACATTTCACATTTTATACATCCTGATACATACATATACGCATCATATCACACGATCTCATTTATTTTTGAGAACATCACGACATCATGCATCTCATACATCATGACATTGCATACAACTGATGTCTTGCCTTTTCAGGAAAAAGGACAATCCAAAGATAATTACTATCAACTATCACAGTTCCAGATTCGAGACCTGTATCTAGCCAGGGCATATCTGTGAGCGACTAATTCCAGATTCGATACCTGTATCCAGCCAGGGCATATCTGTAGACGACAATTTCCAGATTCGATACCTGCATCCAGCCAGGGCATATCTGTAGACGATGAATTCCAGATTCGATACCTGCATCCAGCCAGGGCATATCTGTAAACGACAATTTCTAGATTCGATACCTGCATCCAGCCAGGGCATATCTGTAGACGATGAATTCCAGATTCGATACCTGCATCCAGCCAGGGCATATCTGTAGACGACAAATTCCAGATTCGATACCTGTACCCAGCCAGGGCATATTTGTAGATGACCAATTCCAGATTCGATTCCTGTATCCAGCCAGGGCATATCTGTGAGTATTTGATTGTGGATTCGACACCTGTATCTAGCCAGGGCATATCTGCATGAATAGTTTAGAGATTCGATACCTGTATCCAGCCAGGGCACGTCTGTAAGCAACCTTTTGAAGTTCCAGATTCGATTCCTGTATCTAGCCAGGGCATATCTGTGAGCAATTGATTGTAGATTCGATACCTGTACCTAGCCAGGGCATATCTGCATGAAGAGTTTGAAGATCAACACCTGTAACAGGCCAGGAAACCATCTTCCTTTCTCAAAGTACGCAAGTTCTCACTAAGGAATCTCTTACGCGATCAACACTTCCAAATGGCATCTATAAGCCCATTCCCAGCAAGGTTCTGTCACGTATCCAGATGGCATCTATAAGCCCATCATCCTATCCAACATCTCTCCAAATGGCATCTATAAGCCCATTCTCGACATCACATTGCTGATACTCCAGCATGCGAGTGCAAATTTCTGGGCACTCTAGTGTTCAATCATCTTCCACCTTCGGATCACGAAAGGCGCGCAAGCCAATCTACATCCTCAGGTCTAAGAAGATTGAACAAGGGCAACTGTTGTACCCCAAAATTTTCCCTCCTATTTCATCAATATTTTCTCACCACAAGACCCTTGGAGCTCAAGATCAAGTTAGGGTTTACTCTGCTCAAGACTTCTCCTTGCACTGTTGACCCAAATTAGGGTTTGAGTTTGCACAAAGATGTTTTGACCTAAAATTCCCAAAATGACTTTCATGCTTCATGTTGGACTCACATGTTTATCCATACCAAGTTTCAAGCCTTGATTCCAATCTTTTCCCAGTCAATTGGACAGTTGACCTAGAAATTAGCTGTATTGGGGAAAAAAGTCAACTGTGGTCAATTGACAGTCAAACCTCATGATTTTTGACCCACATCAACATTATGAACTCATATGGACCATTTGATCAAGTTTGGATCACAATTCCACAAGAAATTTGATCAGATCACCAAAAGGGCAAAATGGTCATTTTTAGGGTTTTGACTGCACAAAGGCAATTTTTGACTGTTTGACCTGGCCAATGGGAAACCAAAACCAAGCTCACATATGGACTCAAGGACTCAATGGCATTGTTTTGACATGTTCAACAAGTTCAAAAGATCCCAAATGCACAAGATTGACAGATGAATTTTCCAGTCAACTGATCCAAATTTGACTGTGTACTGAAAAGTCAAACTTTGACTTTTTGGTCAAAATCAAGTGTCAAGATTCATTTTTCATCAAAATATGCCAAATTGTGAAACTTGTTCATCAAGAAACCCAAAATTTCAAATTAGGGTTTGAAATGAAGAAATTTCATAACTTAGAAATTTTCTAAGTTATGAAACTTCCTTATTTTTTCCTAACTTTGTCCCATCTTTTCATCAAGATACATTTGGATTCAAACAAAACACAAAACATGAAAGTTATAGTCCATTGCAAAATCTACAACTTTGATTCACAAAGTTTCCTCAAAAGAAGCTTGTAGCTCACGTTATGAGTTATGGAATAGGGGTGCAAAACATTCTTAACTTAGAAATTTTTTGACCTATTTTAGGCAGGATTTTTGCCCAACTTCATGGCCATTTCTCACATGCTTCCACTTGGAATTTCAACTTGCATTACAAAGATGGATTGTAGTACACATTCCAAGCTTTCCAAATTGTCCAAGAACTTATCAAACACCCTTGTGGTTAGGGAGAATCGAATTGGAAAAGTTGGGCAAAAGTCACTTTTGTTCTTGACCAAATGCATGTTCATAACACTTTGGATTTTCAAACTCAGCATGCACAAGCTAGGTTACAGGCCTCTAATCCCTTTCTTACTCAATAATTCAATGCTAAACCATTGTTCCAAGATGTTATTTCATTCATTTGGGCAATACATGTTAGATTAATCCATAATTAGAAAAAGCATTTTAGCCATTTTGATAAAGTTACACTTTATGTCAAGTTCCAAATCCAAGAGGCATGGGGCCATATCTCTGAAGCCAAATCAAATCTACAAGTTACAAGTTTCAATAACAAGAGATGCAGCATAGATTAGGGGCATTGTACTGGTTTATATCCAAGAACACATTTCCTTGCTTCACATAGAAGAAATCTTGCAAACACATACCAACTTCCATCTCCTGTCAACACAGCCAAACAAAAACCGTGTGAACATCTTCCATACACCCTAACAGACCTAAGGCACGATTCATTGACCCCTCATACCTCCTTAAACACCAAAACACCATCCTACTGTAAAAAAAAGAGTCCCTTCTGCAACTGGACTTCTATAAACCTTTCCACTCGTGCACTTTGGCCAAAGGGAGTTCAAACATGTTCCATATCACCCACTGAAGCTATCCCAAGCATTGAACACAAACTGTAAAATCCCTAACATCATTTTCCATTTTCAGTTTTCAACTTTGCAGGTGAACTTTCATATCTCGATTCATCTAGTTTCAGAGCAAGCTAGAGGTTGGAGAAGCATCCCTGAACTTCAAGCAAGTTGTACAAGTCCTCAAATTCCATTGAAGATACCTCCATTGCTGTACACGATTCAAGATGAACAGGTAAAAGTTTGGACTTCTATCTCTCAATCTAGGAAGAGTTAGGCTTAGGTTTATGAATGAAACATGCTCTACTCATGGCCCTGAAGCTACCCATGTCATTACTTTTCATTTATGTTGTGTGTACTGAGAGAATTTTGAAACTGAATATCTGAAAAAAGCTAGGTCAGGAATTGGGGGAGAAGAAATTCTCTCTCATTTCTGAGAGTTAGATCAACTTCTTTATATGTTTAGAATCGTGGCTTCAAGCTCTACAAGTTTCATGTTTTAAGATTTGTCAAAGGATCAAAGAATCAGAAGTTAGTGTGATGAACAAGAAGGCGCGCGTTTTTGTTTGAAAATGGCTGGAGGTTGAAGACAAAGTCCTTTGGGCTGGGCCTGACTTATTTTTTCTGTTTGCACCACTATTTCACACATACACCCCCTTGGCCCATTGTGTGTTATTTTTATCATTTTTGACTTTTTCTTTTTGATTCTGACTCGTTATTTTTTGTTAAAATATAAAAAAACATTAAAAATATTTTTCACTTTTTTTTTGTATTTATTAGGCATTTATTTGTTTTATTTGATATGTGTATGTAAATAAATATATATATACTTTTATTTAAAATACTAAAAAATAATACAAATACATTTTATTTTCTGATTTTATTTTATTTTATCTCCTGAAAACATTTTCTAAAAAATATACTTTTTTTTGTAAATAATAAATATTTTTATTTTTGTGTATATTTAATATATAATATAAATACTTATATATTTAGAATATTTAGGATAAAAAATACAAAAATAATACATTTTTATTTTTATTAATATTTGACCTCGAAAATTACTTTTTCATAGTATACTTCTCTTTTATTTATTTTTTAATAAATATTGCATATAATAAATAATAAATACTTTTTATTTAGCAAATTAGGGTTTTGCCCTAAACCATGAAAATACCCAAAAATTAACCTTTTTATTTTTGTTTATGTGTCACATGAAAAATACTTTTACATACATATAAAAATCATTTTTTGCATCTTGCATATTTATTGTACTTATTCAATTATTGTATAATTAAATATTTGTATATTCAATTTGGATGTAATAGCTTAGATTTAAATTTCTTGCTAAATATCCCCATTTGAAAATTTGTACCCCCCATCCCATAATTATGTTGTAATAATTTAGGACTTTAAAATTTGCACTTTAAAGCTTTCTAAATATGCCATGATAGACTTAGGGTTTGTATGCAAAAATCAAATAACAAATAGCTTGACCTAATTCAAAGACAAAAAAGCATGAAAATGGACAACACCAATCACACTTGTACCCCCTAGGGTTACTCCACTTGTTGCCTTCAATAAATTGGCCATGTTGCATGTTGAGTGTTTTTGGCAAAACAAAACAATATCAAATGATCATAGTCCCTCGATGACGCTTTCGAAAGTTGCCTAAAAATGATCAAGTCCCTTAAAGGAAAGATTGCCAAGGACACTTGGCACTATTGCATTCATGGTCTAAACGATGACCCGCGCCCGTCCCGTTAACATCCTAACACAAGATTGTCCACCAAATACAATGGTGGAACAAAATTGTTAAAAGGGTTAAAACATAGAAAAGATCTTTGAGAAATTTAGGGTAGATAGCTCTTGGTTACTTGACCAATCTTGCAAAACAATCCTTGCCATTTTTCAAAACACACATCACAACACACTTTCAAAACAACTTTCAAAAACATTGAAAACTTTTCAAAAGATAAGTACACCTTTGTATACATTCAAACATGGATCATTACAAAGGTTGCCACAACAAATGGCCTCTTTTCAAAACATTTTCAAACCCACACGCAAAGCACCATTTCAAATAATTGAAAATACAAGGCAAGTGAACTAAGCAAGTAACTAATATCCCATGGATAACCATGGATAGAAAGGGTGCTAATACCTTCCCTTTCTATAATATACTCCCCGAACCCAAGAAAACATCTCAAAGGTTTTTGCTGTGCTTTTTAGCCTTTCCTTAGGATAAAATAAAAAGTCGGTGGCGACTCTTGCTCAACCGAAACATTTGCGAAAACAAACGCAAAACCTCAAGTCAGTTCTCCCACCGTATCACAATACTCAAATAATTTTATAGTACTTATAAGAAATAATATTCCACCATTTCTTTTGATTTCATTCTTCAATGGCTCAATCCTATATGGTTTCAATTAAATTAATAATAACCATTGTGACAACCATGATTTTGGCTAATGTGATGATTATAAGAGGAGATAAAGCGTAGTGTGTGGCTAAAGGTTGACGCTACTAATCTACAATTGCTTGATGCCTTAAATTATGCATGCGGAGCTGGAGCTGATTGTGACACTATTCAACCTAATGGAAGCTGCTATAATCCAAACACAGTAGAAAGTCATGCTTCCTATGCTTTTAATAACTTCTATCAGAAAAATAAACAAGCTAGTGGCACTTGTGATTTCGCTGGAAGTGCACACATTGTCTCCATCGATCCTAGTATGAATATCGATATTCAACATGACTAATTTTTCTTATTAAATATATTTTTTATTACATATTGCATACATATTGGTTTATATATATTGTGTATCATTTTATCTCATATCTTCATTTTATTTTTGTGTACAGGCTTCGAAAAATGTGTATATCCATCTAATTGAAGGTATTGCGTTAAAATGTTTAGAAATTTTTTAAAATTTTCTCGTATAATACATTTTATGAGGGTGACTAATTGGTGACATTGTATATTTTTTTTTGAAGATAAATTGCTAAAAGTGTGAATGCATGGATCAAGACTTCACATATGAAGAGGCCTTCAAATAAATGAATGAAGCGCTCTAAAACTACAATGTTTCATTCTCTTGTAATTTATATTTTTTATTATGTAATGTTATTTATAAAATAAAAAATGGTAAGAATTGTATTCTTATTTACATACATATTTTAATCAATAAACAAATGTCATTATTTAGTCAAAAAAATAAAATTAGGATATTTAATGAAACTTATACTAAATTAGATCTCCTAAGAATTGTTATTAAATATGTGTAACATGGAAGAAAACACTACAATGTTGACTTCTATAGTCGTGCCCGTATAGATGGATAATTTTTTTATTTAGTGATATCAAAGTCAAATATTAAAGAGATTTATAAAATATATTTGTAAATTTATAAACTTTAAGATTATGATGTTGTTTATGTAAAAAGTTATAGATTAATAAAAAATACTATTGTTTATCAAATGCATTGAAGATATCTTAATATTTAAGGATTATAATTATTATGTACACGTCTTTATATTTTGAAAATGTTAAAATTTTTATATAAACTATCAAATATATCACTTCTATATATCATTTGAAAATTTACCCCTTATACATCTACAAATTTAATTCTTCATAAAACAATAGCTCAAATATTTCTTACAGCTGTTGCAATTTTCCAAGACAAAAGTAACACTTGACTCATAAGTAAGTACAATATTGAATAAACAATGTGAGTTTTAGCTTCGTAATGGTTAAAATGTACAGTTGTGTGTGCTCTCCTTGCAAGGAAAAGAGACATAGATGCCTAAGTAAGTATATTACGTTGTATGATGTCTAACTTTCTTAATAAGGAATAATAAATAAAGAGCATCAGTGTCTAAGTATTTTTTCTTTGCAAATATTAAAATAATTTGCACAGTTTACAACTTATTCATAATGTTGAAGTAGTGTTTGAGTAATAATATATATAGCTTGTCATGAAGCAATAGTCTTCCATGTTTATAATTTTCATTAATATAGGGCTTGGATATTTGATTTACTAATAATTTATGTATTGGGAATAACCATACTAAAATTATACTATCTGTATGAAACAATGTTTTTCATTCATTTTACTGACACATCTATCATGATGTGATATTTGAGATAATATTCTTAGCGCTAACACATCATATATGGTCTTAATCGATATGGACACAAGTGATTAAATCTTCATTTGGGCACATGTGATCACTAGTGTTGAGTATCCATGACATGTTTGTCCAGGTACATATGTACATTTTTTCTTGAGGTGTAGATGGTAAACCTTGTTCACTTTATTGCATACGATCGTTTTAGACTTGAGGTCTAGGTGATCAAAGTTATTGACTTTGTCACATATAATCATTGTTTTTTCTAAGGGTATATTATCATTTCTTCTTGAACTACCATTGTACAAATTAAAAAAATGGCCGCATTAGTCATATCGTATGTCACACCTACATCATATATAATTTGGATTTTTGGTACCCATATATGTTTGGGACAGTTCGGGCTAAGTGTTTTAAAAATCTAATTTTTTATTAATGAATGAAAGTTTAATTAAATATTGTATATAATATCAAAAAATTACTTTTATTAAAAATAAGATACAAGATGTGGTAGTTTGAATTCTTTTAAACGGTTTTTGTATAATTGCATGCTTATGTTCTAAAATAATATTTTTTTCTTTAAAATGTATAAAATAAAAAATTAAATTTAATAACTTTTTATAAAACATTATTTTATGTATTTTAAAAATCACTTAAACATAAAACTATTTTAAATATATTTTGGGAAAAATCATTTTTAAAATATATCTTTTAGAAAATTCATGTTATTTTGACTATGTTATAATTTTCCATAATGTATATTTATGTTGTTAGATATCAAAACTAGTTTTTTAATTTATAAAAAATAATTTTACTATTTAAAATTTTTTATTAATTTTTTTAAAAAATAAATAAAGAAACTATCACTTTTCTTAACCTAAAAGTGAAAAAGATCTTTTTTGTAAAATGTAACTACAAAATTATTTTTACCTTAAATAATTTTACATCGTGTTCTATGTGTATACATATACAAATTTATAGACTCGTGATATAAAGAGCAAAATAGATACTCAAATAATTTCATAGTACTTATAAGAAATAATATTCCACCATTTCTTTTCATTTCATTCTTCAATGGCTCAATCCTATATGGTTTCAATTCAATTAATAATAACCACTGTGACAACCATGATTTTGGATAATGTGATGATTGTAAGAGGAGATAAAACATAGTGTGTGGCTAAGGTTGACGCTACTAATCTACAATTGCTTGATGCCTTAAATTATGCATGCGGAGCTGGAGCTGATTGTGACCCTATTCAACCTAATGGAAGCTGCTATAATCCAAACACAGTAGAAAGTCATGCTTCCTATGCTTTTAATAACTTCTATCAGAAAAATAAACAAGCTAGTGGCACTTGTGATTTCGCTGGAAGTGCACACATTGTCTCCATCGATCCTAGTATGAATATCGATATTCAACATGACTAATTTTTCTTATTAAATATATGTTTTATTACATATTGCATACATATTGGTTTATATATATTGTGTATCATTTTATCTCATATCTTCATTTTATTTTTGTGTACAGGCTTCGAAAAATGTGTATATCCATCTAATTGAAGGTATTGCGTTAAAATGTTTAGAAATTTTTTAAAATTTTCTCGTATAATACATTTTATGAGGGTGACTAATTGGTGACATTGTATATTTTTTTTTTGAAGATAAATTGCTAAAAGTGTGAATGCATGGATCAAGACTTCACATATGAAGAGGCCTTCAAATAAATGAATGAAGCGCTCTAAAACTACAATGTTTCATTCTCTTGTAATTTATATTTTTTATTATGTAATGTTATTTATAAAATAAAAAATGGTAAGAATTGTATTCTTATTTACATACATATTTTAATCAATAAACAAATGTCATTATTTAGTCAAAAAAATAAAATTAGGATATTTAATGAAACTTATACTAAATTAGATTTCCTAAGAATTGTTATTAAATATGTGTAACATGGAAGAAAACACTATAATGTTGACTTCTATAGTCGTGCCCGTATAGATGGATAATTTTTTTATTTAGTGATATCAAAGTCAAATATTAAAGATATTTATAAAATATATTTATAAATTTATAAACTTTAAGATTATGATGTTGTTTATGTAAAAAGTTATAGATTAATAAAAAATACTATTGTTTATCAAATGCATTGAAGATATCTTAATATTTAAGGATTATAATTATTATGTACACGTCTTTATATTTTGAAAGTGTTAAAAATTTTATATAAACTATCAAATATATCACTTCTATATATATGACCATACAATCGTTAGAAAATTTACCCCTTATACATCTACACATTTAATTCTTCATAAAACAATAGCTCAAATATTTCTTACAGCTGTTGCAATTTTCCGAGACAAAAGTAACACTTGACTCATAAGTAAGTACAATATTGAATAAACAATGTGACTTTTAGCTTCGTAATGGTTAAAATGTACAGTTGTGTGTGCTCTCATTGCAAGGAAAAGAGACATAGATGCCTTAGTAAGTATATTACGATGTATGATGTCTAACTTTCTTAATAAGGAATAATAAATAAAGAGCATCAGTGTCTAAGTATTTTTTCTTTGCAAATATTAAAATAATTTGCACAGTTTACAACTTATTCATAATGTTGATGTAGTGTTTGAGTAATAATATATATAGCTTGTCATGAATCAATAGTCTTCCATGTTTATAATTTTCATTAATATAGGGCTTGGATATTTGATTTACTAATAATTTATGTATTGGGAATAACCATACTAAAATTATACTATCTGTATGAAACAATGTTTTTCATTCATTTTACTGACACATCTATCATGATGTGATATTTGAGATAATATTCTTAGTGCTAACACATCATATATGGTCTTAATCCATATGGACACAAGTGATTAATTCTTCATTTGGGCACATGTGATCACTAGTGTTGAGTATCCATGACATGTTTGTCCAGGTACATATGTACATTTTTTCTTGAGGTGTAGATGGTAAACCTTGTTCACTTTATTGCATACGATCGTTTTAGACTTGAGGTCTAGGTGATCAAAGTTATTGACTTTGTCACAAATAATCATTGTTTTTTCTAAGGGTATATTATCATTTCTTCTTGAACTACCATTGTACAAATTAAAAAAATGGGCGCATTAGTCATATCGTATGTCACACCTACATCATATATAATTTGGATTTTATGTACCCATATATTTTTGGGACAGTTCGGGCTAAGTGTTTTAAAAATCTAATTTTTTATTAATGAATGAAAGTTTTATTAAATATTGTATATAATATCAAAAAATTACTTTTATTAAAAATAAGATACAAGATGTGGTAGTTTAAATTCTTTTAAACGGTTTTTGTATAACTGCATGCTTATGTTCTAAAATAATAGTTTTTTCTTTAAAATGTATAAAATAAAAAATTATATTTAATAAATTTTTATAAAACATTATTTTATGTATTTTAAAAATCACTTAAACATAAAACTATTTTAAATATATTTTGGGAAAAATCATTTTTAAAATATATCTTTTAGAAAATTCATGTTATTTTGACTGTGTTATAATTTACCATAATGTATATTTATGTTGTTAGATATCAAAACTAGTTTTTTAATTTATAAAAAATAGTTTTACTATTTAAAATTTTTTATTAATTTTTTAAAAAAATATATAAAGAAACTATCACTTTTCTTAACCTAAAAGTGAAAAAGATCTTTTTTGTAAAATGTAACTACAAAATTATTTTTACCTTAAATAATTTTACATCCTATTCTATGTGTATACATATACAAATTTATAGACTCGTGATATAAAGAGCAAAATAGATACTCAAATAATTTCATAGTACTTATAAGAAATAATATTCCACCATTTCTTTTCATTTCATTCTTCAATGGCTCAATCCTATATGGTTTCAATTCAATTAATAATAACCATTATGACAACCATGATTTTGGATAATGTGATGATTGTAGGAGGAGATAAAACGTAGTGTGTGGCTAAGGTTGACGCTACTAATCTACAATTGCTTGATGCCTTAAATTATGCATGCGGAGCTGGAGCTGATTGTGACCCTATTCAACCTAATGGAAGCTGCTATAATCCAAACACAGTAGAAAGTCATGCTTCTTATGCTTTTAATAACTTCTATCAGAAAAATAAACAAGCTAGTGGCACTTGTGATTTCGCTGGAAGTGCACACATTGTCTACATCGATCCTAGTATGAATATCGATATTCAACATGACTAATTTTTCTTATTAAATATATGTTTTATTACATATTGCATACATATTGGTTTATATATATTGTGTATCATTTTATCTCATATCTTCATTTTATTTTTGTGTACAGGCTTCGAAAAATGTGTATATCCATCTAATTGAAGGTATTGCGTTAAAATGTTTAGAAATTTTTTAAAATTTTCTCGTATAATACATTTTATGAGGGTGACTAATTGGTGACATTGTATATTTTTTTTTTGAAGATAAATTGCTAAAAGTGTGAATGCATGGATCAAGACTTCACATATGAAGAGGCCTTCAAATAAATGAATGAAGCGCTCTAAAACTACAATGTTTCATTCTCTTGTAATTTATATTTTTTATTATGTAATGTTATTTATAAAATAAAAAATGGTAAGAATTGTATTCTTATTTACATACATATTTTAATCAATAAACAAATGTCATTATTTAGTCAAAAAAATAAAATTAGGATATTTAATGAAACTTATACTAAATTAGATCTCCTAAGAATTGTTATTAAATATGTGTAACATGGAAGAAAACACTATAATGTTGACTTCTATAGTCGTGCCCGTATAGATGGATAATTTTTTTATTTAGTGATATCAAAGTCAAATATTAAAGATATTTATAAAATATATTTATAAATTTATAAACTTTAAGATTATGATGTTGTTTATGTAAAAAGTTATAGATTAATAAAAAATACTATTGTTTATCAAATGCATTGAAGATATCTTAATATTTAAGGATTATAATTATTATGTACACGTCTTTATATTTTGAAAGTGTTAAAAATTTTATATAAACTATCAAATATATCACTTCTATATATATGACCATACAATCGTTAGAAAATTTACCCCTTATACATCTACACATTTAATTCTTCATAAAACAATAGCTCAAATATTTCTTACAGCTGTTGCAATTTTCCGAGACAAAAGTAACACTTGACTCATAAGTAAGTACAATATTGAATAAACAATGTGACTTTTAGCTTCGTAATGGTTAAAATGTACAGTTGTGTGTGCTTTCATTGCAAGGAAAAGAGACATAGATGCCTTAGTAAGTATATTACGATGTATGATGTCTAACTTTCTTAATAAGGAATAATAAATAAAGAGCATCAGTGTCTAAGTATTTTTTCTTTGCAAATATTAAAATAATTTGCACAGTTTACAACTTATTCATAATGTTGATGTAGTGTTTGAGTAATAATATATATAGCTTGTCATGAATCAATAGTCTTCCATGTTTATAATTTTCATTAATATAGGGCTTGGATATTTGATTTACTAATAATTTATGTATTGGGAATAACCATACTAAAATTATACTATCTGTATGAAACAATGTTTTTCATTCATTTTACTGACACATCTATCATGATGTGATATTTGAGATAATATTCTTAGTGCTAACACATCATATATGGTCTTAATCCATATGGACACAAGTGATTAATTCTTCATTTGGGCACATGTGATCACTAGTGTTGAGTATCCATGACATGTTTGTCCAGGTACATATGTACATTTTTTCTTGAGGTGTAGATGGTAAACCTTGTTCACTTTATTGCATACGATCGTTTTAGACTTGAGGTCTAGGTGATCAAAGTTATTGACTTTGTCACAAATAATCATTGTTTTTTCTAAGGGTATATTATCATTTCTTCTTGAACTACCATTGTACAAATTAAAAAAATGGGCGCATTAGTCATATCGTATGTCACACCTACATCATATATAATTTGGATTTTATGTACCCATATATTTTTGGGACAGTTCGGGCTAAGTGTTTTAAAAATCTAATTTTTTATTAATGAATGAAAGTTTTATTAAATATTGTATATAATATCAAAAAATTACTTTTATTAAAAATAAGATACAAGATGTGGTAGTTTAAATTCTTTTAAACGGTTTTTGTATAACTGCATGCTTATGTTCTAAAATAATAGTTTTTTCTTTAAAATGTATAAAATAAAAAATTATATTTAATAACTTTTTATAAAACATTATTTTATGTATTTTAAAAATCACTTAAACATAAAACTATTTTAAATATATTTTGGGAAAAATCATTTTTAAAATATATCTTTTAGAAAATTCATGTTATTTTGACTGTGTTATAATTTACCATAATGTATATTTATGTTGTTAGATATCAAAACTAGTTTTTTAATTTATAAAAAATAGTTTTACTATTTAAAATTTTTTATTAATTTTTTTAAAAAATATATAAAGAAACTATCACTTTTCTTAACCTAAAAGTGAAAAAGATCTTTTTTGTAAAATGTAACTACAAAATTATTTTTACCTTAAATAATTTTACATCCTATTCTATGTGTATACATATACAAATTTATAGACTCGTGATATAAAGAGCAAAATAGATACTCAAATAATTTCATAGTACTTATAAGAAATAATATTCCACCATTTCTTTTCATTTCATTCTTCAATGGCTCAATCCTATATGGTTTCAATTCAATTAATAATAACCATTATGACAACCATGATTTTGGATAATGTGATGATTGTAGGAGGAGATAAAACGTAGTGTGTGGCTAAGGTTGACGCTACTAATCTACAATTGCTTGATGCCTTAAATTATGCATGCGGAGCTGGAGCTGATTGTGACCCTATTCAACCTAATGGAAGCTGCTATAATCCAAACACAGTAGAAAGTCATGCTTCTTATGCTTTTAATAACTTCTATCAGAAAAATAAACAAGCTAGTGGCACTTGTGATTTCGCTGGAAGTGCACACATTGTCTACATCGATCCTAGTATGAATATCGATATTCAACATGACTAATTTTTCTTATTAAATATATGTTTTATTACATATTGCATACATATTGGTTTATATATATTGTGTATCATTTTATCTCATATCTTCATTTTATTTTTGTGTATAGGCTTCGAAAAATGTGTATATCCATCTAATTGAAGGTATTGCGTTAAAATGTTTAGAAATTTTTTAAAATTTTCTCGTATAATACATTTTATGAGGGTAACTAATTGGTTACATTGTATATTTTTTTTTGAAGATAAATTGCTAAAAGTGTGAATGCATGGATCAAGACTTCACATATGAAGAGGCCTTCAAATAAATGAATGAAGCGCTCTAAAACTACAATGTTTCATTCTCTTGTAATTTATATTTTTTATTATGTAATGTTATTTATAAAATAAAAAATGGTAAGAGAGTTGTATTCTTATTTACATACATATTTTAATCAATAAACAAATGTCATTATTTAGTCAAAAAAATAAAATTAGGATATTTAATGAAACTTATACTAAATTAGATCTCCTAAGAATTGTTATTAAATATGTGTAACATGGAAGAAAACACTATAATGTTGACTTCTATAGTCGTGCCCGTATAGATGGATAATTTTTTTATTTAGTGATATCAAAGTCAAATATTAAAGATATTTATAAAATATATTTATAAATTTATAAACTTTAAGATTATGATGTTGTTTATGTAAAAAGTTATAGATTAATAAAAAATACTATTGTTTATCAAATGCATTGAAGATATCTTAATATTTAAGGATTATAATTATTATGTACACGTCTTTATATTTTGAAAGTGTTAAATTTTTTATATAAACTATCAAATATATCACTTCTATATATATGACCATACAATCGTTAGAAAATTTACCCCTTATACATCTACACATTTAATTCTTCATAAGACAATAGCTCAAATATTGAATAATATTGAATAAGACAAAAGTAACACTTGACTCATAAGTAAGAACAATATTGAATAAACAATGTGACTTTTAGCTTCGTAATGGTTAAAATGTACAGTTGTGTGTGCTCTCATTGCAAGGAAAAGAGACATAGATGCCTTAGTAAGTATATTACGATGTATGATGTCTAACTTTCTTAATAAGGAATAATAAATAAAGAGCATCAGTGTCTAAGTATTTTTTTCTTTGCAAATATTAAAATAATTTGCATAGTTTACAACTTATTCATAATGTTGATGTAGTCTTTGAGTAATAATATATATAGCTTGTCATGAATCAATAGTCTTAAATGTTTATAATTTTCATTAATATAGGGCTTGGATATTTGATTTACTAATAATTTATGTATTGGGAATAACCATATTAAAAATTATACTATCTGTATGAAACAATGTTTTTCATTCATTTTACTGACACATCTATCATGATGTGATATTTGAGATAATATTCTTAGTGCTAACACATCATATACGGTCTTAATCCATATGGACACAAGTGATTAATTCTTCATTTGGGCACATGTGATCACTAGTGTTGAGTATCCATGACATGTTTGTCCAGGTACATATGTACATTTTTTCTCGAGGTGTAGATGGTAAACCTTGTTCACTTTATTGCATACAATGGTTTTAGACTTGAGGTCTAGGTGATCAAAGTTATTGACTTTGTCACAAATAATCATTGTTTTTTCTAAGGGTATATTATCATTTCTTCTTGAACTACCATTGTACAAATTTAAAAAATGGGCGCATTAGTCATATCGTATGTCACACCTACATCATATATAATTTGGATTTTAGGTACCCATATATTTTTGGGACAGTTCGGGCTAAGTGTTTTAAAAATCTAATTTTTTATTAATGAATGAAAGTTTTATTAAATATTGTATATAATATCAAAAAATTACTTTTATTAAAAATAAGATACAAGATGTGGTAGTTTGAATTCTTTTAAACGGTTTTTGTATAACTGCATGCTTATGTTCTAAAATAATATTTTTTTCTTTAAAATGTATAAAATAAAAAATTATATTTAATAAATTTTTATAAAACATTATTTTATGTATTTTAAAAATCACTTAAACATAAAACTATTTTAAATATATTTTGGGAAAAATCATTTTTAAAATATATCTTTTAGAAAATTCATGTTATTTTGACTGTGTTATAATTTTCCATAATGTATATTTATGTTGTTAGATATCAAAACTAGTTTTTTAATTTATAAAAAATAATTTTACTATTTAAAATTTTTTATTAATTTTTTTAAAAAATAAATAAAGAAACTATCACTTTTCTTAACCTAAAAGTGAAAAAGATCTTTTTTGTAAAATGTAACTACAAAATTATTTTTACCTTAAATAATTTTACATCCTGTTCTATGTGTATACATATACAAATTTATAGACTCGTGATATAAAGAGCAAAATAGATACTCAAATAATTTCATAGTACTTATAAGAAATAATATTCCACCATTTCTTTTCATTTCATTCTTCAATGGCTCAATCCTATATGGTTTCAATTCAATTAATAATAACCATTGTGACAACCATGATTTTGGATAATGTGATGATTGTAGGAGGAGATAAAACGTAGTGTGTGGCTAAGGTTGACGCTACTAATCTACAATTGCTTGATGCCTTAAATTATGCATGCGGAGCTGGAGCTGATTGTGACCCTATTCAACCTAATGGAAGCTGCTATAATCCAAACACAGTAGAAAGTCATGCTTTTTATGCTTTTAATAACTTCTATCAGAAAAATAAACAAGCTAGTGGCACTTGTGATTTCGCTGGAAGTGCACACATTGTCTCCATCGATCCTAGTATGAATATCGATATTCAACATGACTAATTTTTCTTATTAAATATATTTTTTATTACATATTGCATACATATTGGTTTATATATATTGTGTATCATTTTATCTCATATCTTCATTTTATTTTTGTGTAGAGGCTTCCAAAAATGTGTATATCCATCTAATTGAAGGTATTGCGTTAAAATGTTTAGAAATTTTTTAAAATTTTCTCGTATAATACATTTTATGAGGGTGACTAATTGGTGACATTGTATATTTTTTTTTGAAGATAAATTGCTAAAAGTGTGAATGCATGGATCAAGACTTCACATATGAAGAGGCCTTCAAATAAATGAATGAAGCGCTCTAAAACTACAATGTTTCATTCTCTTGTAATTTATATTTTTTATTATGTAATGTTATTTATAAAATAAAAAATGGTAAGAATTGTATTCTTATTTACATACATATTTTAATCAATAAACAAATGTCATTATTTAGTCAAAAAAATAAAATTAGGATATTTAATGAAACTTATACTAAATTAAATCTCCTAAGAATTGTTATTAAATATGTGTAACATGGAAGAAAACACTATATTGTTGACTTCTATAGTCGTGCCCGTATAGATGGATAATTTTTTTATTTAGTGATATCAAAGTCAAATATTAAAGATATTTATAAAATATATTTATAAATTTATAAACTTTAAGATTATGATGTTGTTTATGTAAAAAGTTATAAATTAATAAAAAATACTATTGTTTATCAAATGCATTGAAGATATCTTAATATTTAAGGATTATAATTATTATGTACACGTCTTTATATTTTGAAAGTGTTAAATTTTTTATATAAACTATCAAATATATCACTTCTATATATATGACCATACAATCGTTAGAAAATTTACCCCTTATACATCTACACATTTAATTCTTCATAAAACAATAGCTCAAATATTTCTTACAGCTGTTGCAATTTTCCAAGACAAAAGTAACACTTGACTCATAAGTAAGTACAATATTGAATAAACAATGTGACTTTTAGCTTCGTAATGGTTAAAATGTACAGTTGTGTGTGCTCTCATTGCAAGGAAAAGAGACATAGATGCCTTAGTAAGTATATTACGATGTATGATGTCTAACTTTCTTAATAAGGAATAATAAATAAAGAGCATCAGTGTCTAAGTATTTTTTCTTTGCAAATATTAAAATAATTTGCACAGTTTACAACTTATTCATAATGTTGATGTAGTGTTTGAGTAATAATATATATAGCTTGTCATGAATCAATAGTCTTCCATGTTTATAATTTTCATTAATATAGGGCTTGGATATTTGATTTACTAATAATTTATGTATTGGGAATAACCATACTAAAATTATACTATCTGTATGAAACAATGTTTTTCATTCATTTTACTGACACATCTATCATGATGTGTTATTTGAGATAATATTCTTAGTGCTAACACATCATATATGGTCTTAATCCATATGGACACAAGTGATTAATTCTTCATTTTGGCACATGTGATCACTAGTGTTGAGTATCCATGACATGTTTGTCGAGGTACATATGTACATTTTTTCTTGAGGTGTAGATGGTAAACCTTGTTCACTTTATTGCATACGATCGTTTTAGACATGAGGTCTAGGTGATCAAAGTTATTGACTTTGTCACAAATAATCATTGTTTTTTCTAAGGGTATATTATCATTTCTTCTTGAACTACCATTGTACAAATTAAAAAAATGGGCGCATTAGTCATATCGTATGTCACACCTACATCATATATAATTTGGATTTTAGGTACCCATATATTTTTGGGACAGTTCGGGCTAAGTGTTTTAAAAATCTAATTTTTTATTAATGAATGAAAGTTTTATTAAATATTGTATATAATATCAAAAAATTACTTTTATTAAAAATAAGATACAAGATGTGGTAGTTTGAATTCTTTTAAACGGTTTTTGTATAACTGCATGCTTATGTTCTAAAATAATATTTTTTTCTTTAAAATGTATAAAATAAAAAATTATATTTAATAACTTTTTATAAAACATTATTTTATGTATTTTAAAAATCACTTAAACATAAAACTATTTTAAATATATTTTGGGAAAAATCATTTTTAAAATATATCTTTTAGAAAATTCATGTTATTTTGATTGTGTTATAATTTTCCGTAATGTATATTTATGTTGTTAGATATCAAAACTAGTTTTTTAATTTATAAAAAATAATTTTACTATTTAAAATTTTTTATTAATTTTTTTAAAAAATAAATAAAGAAACTATCACTTTTCTTAACCTAAAAGTGAAAAAGATCTTTTTTGTAAAATGTAACTACAAAATTATTTTTACCTTAAATAATTTTACATCGTGTTCTATGTGTATACATATACAAATTTATAGACTCGTGATATAAAGAGCAAAATAGATACTCAAATAATTTCATAGTACTTATAAGAAATAATATTCCACCATTTCTTTTCATTTCATTCTTCAATGGCTCAATCCTATATGGTTTCAATTAAATTAATAATAACCATTGTGACAACCATGATTTTGGATAATGTGATGATTGTAAGAGGAGATAAAACATAGTGTGTGGCTAAGGTTGACGCTACTAATCTACAATTGCTTGATGCCTTAAATTATGCATGCGGAGCTGGAGCTGATTGTGACCCTATTCAACCTAATGGAAGCTGCTATAATCCAAACACAGTAGAAAGTCATGCTTTTTATGCTTTTAATAACTTCTATCAGAAAAATAAACAAGCTAGTGGCACTTGTGATTTCGCTGGAAGTGCACACATTGTCTCCATCGATCCTAGTATGAATATCGATATTCAACATGACTAATTTTTCTTATTAAATATATGTTTTATTACATATTGCATACATATTGGTTTATATATATTGTGTATCATTTTATCTCATATCTTCATTTTATTTTTGTGTACAGGCTTCGAAAAATGTGTATATCCATCTAATTGAAGGTATTGCGTTAAAATGTTTAGAAATTTTTTAAAATTTTCTCGTATAATACATTTTATGAGGGTGACTAATTGGTGACATTGTATATTTTTTTTTGAAGATAAATTGCTAAAAGTGTGAATTCATGGATCAAGACTTCACATATGAAGAGGCCTTCAAATAAATGAATGAAGCGCTCTTAAACTACAATGTTTCATTCTCTTGTAATTTATATTTTTTATTATGTAATGTTATTTATAAAATAAAAAATGGTAAGAATTGTATTCTTATTTACATACATATTTTAATCAATAAACAAATGTCATTATTTAGTCAAAAAAATAAAATTAGGAATTTAATGAAACTTATCCTAAATTAGATCTCCTAAGAATTGTTATTACATATGTGTAACATGGAAGAAAACACTACAATGTTGACTTCTATAGTCGTGCCCGTATAGATGGATAATATTTTTATTTAGTGATATCAAAGTCAAATATTAAAGATATTTATAAAATATATTTATAAATTTATAAACTTTAAGATTATGATGTTGTTTATGTAAAAAGTTATAGATTAATAAAAAATACTATTGTTTATCAAATGCATTGAAGATATCTTAATATTTAAGGATTATAATTGTTATGTACACGTCTTTATATTTTGAAAGTGTTAAAATTTTTATATAAACTATCAAATATATCACTTCTATATATCATTTGAAAATTTACCCCTTATACATCTACACATTTAATACTTCATAAAACAATAGCTCAAATATTTCTTACAGCTGTTGCAATTTTCCAAGACAAAAGTAACACTTGACACATAAGTAAGTACAATATTGAATAAACAATGTGACTTTTAGCTTCGTAATGGTTAAAATGTACAGTTGTGTGTGCTCTCCTTGCAAGGAAAAGAGACATAGATGCCTTAGTAAGTATATTATGATGTATGATGTCTAACTTTCTTAATAAGGAATAATAAATAAAGAGCATCAGTGTCTAAGTATTTTTTCTTTGCAAATATTAAAATAATTTGCACAGTTTACAACTTATTCATAATGTTGATGTAGTGTTTGAGTAATAATATATATAGCTTGTCATGAATCAATAGTCTTCCATGTTTATAATTTTCATTAATATAGGGCTTGGATATTTGATTTACTAATAATTTATGTATTGGGAATAACCATACTAAAATTATACTATCTGTATGAAACAATGTTTTTCATTCATTTTACTGACACATCTATCATGATGTGATATTTGAGATAATATTCTTAGTGCTAACACATAATATATGGTCTTAATCCATATGGACACAAGTGATTAATTCTTCATTTTGGCACATGTAATCACTAGTGTTGAGTATCCATGACATGTTTGTCCAGGTACACATGTACATTTTTTCTTGAGGTGTAGATGGTAAACCTTGTTCACTTTATTGCATACGATCATTTTAGACTTGAGGTCTAGGTGATCTAAGTTATTGACTTTGTCACAAATAATCATTTTTTTTCTAAGGGTATATTATCATTTCTTCTTGAACTACCATTGTACAAATTAAAAAATGGGCGCATTAGTCATATCGTATGTCACACCTACATCATATATAATTTGGATTTTAGGTACCCATATATTTTTGGGACAGTTCGGGCTAAGTGTTTTAAAAATCTAATTTTTTATTAATGAATGAAAGTTTAATTAAATATTGTATATAATATCAAAAAATTACTTTTATTAAAAATAAGATACAAGATGTGGTAGTTTGAATTCTTTTAAACGGTTTTTGTATAACTGCATGCTTATGTTCTAAAATAATATTTTTTTCTTTAAAATGTATAAAATAAAAAATTATATTTAATAACTTTTTATAAAACATTATTTTATGTATTTTAAAAATCACTTAAACATAAAACTATTTTAAATATATTTTGGGAAAAATCATTTTTAAAATATATCTTTTAGAAAATTCATGTTATTTTGATTGTGTTATAATTTTCCATAATGTATATTTATGTTGTTAGATATCAAAACTAGTTTTTTAATTTATAAAAAATAATTTTACTATTTAAATTTTTTTATTAATTTTTTAAAAAATAAATAAAGAAACTATCACTTTTCTTAACCTAAAAGTGAAAAAGATCTTTTTTGTAAAATGTAACTACAAAATTATTTTTACCTTAAATAATTTTACATCGTGTTCTATGTGTATACATATACAAATTTATAGACTCGTGATATAAAGAGCAAAATAGATACTCAAATAATTTCATAGTACTTATAAGAAATAATATTCCACCATTTCTTTTCATTTCATTCTTCAATGGCTCAATCCTATATGGTTTCAATTCAATTAATAATAACCACTGTGACAACCATGATTTTGGATAATGTGATGATTGTAAGAGGAGATAAAACATAGTGTGTGGCTAAGGTTGACGCTACTAATCTACAATTGCTTGATGCCTTAAATTATGCATGCGGAGCTGGAGCTGATTGTGACCCTATTCAACCTAATGGAAGCTGCTATAATCCAAACACAGTAGAAAGTCATGCTTCCTATGCTTTTAATAACTTCTATCAGAAAAATAAACAAGCTAGTGGCACTTGTGATTTCGCTGGAAGTGCACACATTGTCTCCATCGATCCTAGTATGAATATCGATATTCAACATGACTAATTTTTCTTATTAAATATATGTTTTATTACATATTGCATACATATTGGTTTATATATATTGTGTATCATTTTATCTCATATCTTCATTTTATTTTTGTGTACAGGCTTCGAAAAATGTGTATATCCATCTAATTGAAGGTATTGCGTTAAAATGTTTAGAAATTTTTTAAAATTTTCTCGTATAATACATTTTATGAGGGTGACTAATTGGTGACATTGTATATTTTTTTTTTGAAGATAAATTGCTAAAAGTGTGAATGCATGGATCAAGACTTCACATATGAAGAGGCCTTCAAATAAATGAATGAAGCGCTCTAAAACTACAATGTTTCATTCTCTTGTAATTTATATTTTTTATTATGTAATGTTATTTATAAAATAAAAAATGGTAAGAATTGTATTCTTATTTACATACATATTTTAATCAATAAACAAATGTCATTATTTAGTCAAAAAAATAAAATTAGGATATTTAATGAAACTTATACTAAATTAGATTTCCTAAGAATTGTTATTAAATATGTGTAACATGGAAGAAAACACTATAATGTTGACTTCTATAGTCGTGCCCGTATAGATGGATAATTTTTTTATTTAGTGATATCAAAGTCAAATATTAAAGATATTTATAAAATATATTTATAAATTTATAAACTTTAAGATTATGATGTTGTTTATGTAAAAAGTTATAGATTAATAAAAAATACTATTGTTTATCAAATGCATTGAAGATATCTTAATATTTAAGGATTATAATTATTATGTACACGTCTTTATATTTTGAAAGTGTTAAAAATTTTATATAAACTATCAAATATATCACTTCTATATATATGACCATACAATCGTTAGAAAATTTACCCCTTATACATCTACACATTTAATTCTTCATAAAACAATAGCTCAAATATTTCTTACAGCTGTTGCAATTTTCCGAGACAAAAGTAACACTTGACTCATAAGTAAGTACAATATTGAATAAACAATGTGACTTTTAGCTTCGTAATGGTTAAAATGTACAGTTGTGTGTGCTCTCATTGCAAGGAAAAGAGACATAGATGCCTTAGTAAGTATATTACGATGTATGATGTCTAACTTTCTTAATAAGGAATAATAAATAAAGAGCATCAGTGTCTAAGTATTTTTTCTTTGCAAATATTAAAATAATTTGCACAGTTTACAACTTATTCATAATGTTGATGTAGTGTTTGAGTAATAATATATATAGCTTGTCATGAATCAATAGTCTTCCATGTTTATAATTTTCATTAATATAGGGCTTGGATATTTGATTTACTAATAATTTATGTATTGGGAATAACCATACTAAAATTATACTATCTGTATGAAACAATGTTTTTCATTCATTTTACTGACACATCTATCATGATGTGATATTTGAGATAATATTCTTAGTGCTAACACATCATATATGGTCTTAATCCATATGGACACAAGTGATTAATTCTTCATTTGGGCACATGTGATCACTAGTGTTGAGTATCCATGACATGTTTGTCCAGGTACATATGTACATTTTTTCTTGAGGTGTAGATGGTAAACCTTGTTCACTTTATTGCATACGATCGTTTTAGACTTGAGGTCTAGGTGATCAAAGTTATTGACTTTGTCACAAATAATCATTGTTTTTTCTAAGGGTATATTATCATTTCTTCTTGAACTACCATTGTACAAATTAAAAAAATGGGCGCATTAGTCATATCGTATGTCACACCTACATCATATATAATTTGGATTTTATGTACCCATATATTTTTGGGACAGTTCGGGCTAAGTGTTTTAAAAATCTAATTTTTTATTAATGAATGAAAGTTTTATTAAATATTGTATATAATATCAAAAAATTACTTTTATTAAAAATAAGATACAAGATGTGGTAGTTTAAATTCTTTTAAACGGTTTTTGTATAACTGCATGCTTATGTTCTAAAATAATAGTTTTTTCTTTAAAATGTATAAAATAAAAAATTATATTTAATAAATTTTTATAAAACATTATTTTATGTATTTTAAAAATCACTTAAACATAAAACTATTTTAAATATATTTTGGGAAAAATCATTTTTAAAATATATCTTTTAGAAAATTCATGTTATTTTGACTGTGTTATAATTTACCATAATGTATATTTATGTTGTTAGATATCAAAACTAGTTTTTTAATTTATAAAAAATAGTTTTACTATTTAAAATTTTTTATTAATTTTTTAAAAAAATATATAAAGAAACTATCACTTTTCTTAACCTAAAAGTGAAAAAGATCTTTTTTGTAAAATGTAACTACAAAATTATTTTTACCTTAAATAATTTTACATCCTATTCTATGTGTATACATATACAAATTTATAGACTCGTGATATAAAGAGCAAAATAGATACTCAAATAATTTCATAGTACTTATAAGAAATAATATTCCACCATTTCTTTTCATTTCATTCTTCAATGGCTCAATCCTATATGGTTTCAATTCAATTAATAATAACCATTATGACAACCATGATTTTGGATAATGTGATGATTGTAGGAGGAGATAAAACGTAGTGTGTGGCTAAGGTTGACGCTACTAATCTACAATTGCTTGATGCCTTAAATTATGCATGCGGAGCTGGAGCTGATTGTGACCCTATTCAACCTAATGGAAGCTGCTATAATCCAAACACAGTAGAAAGTCATGCTTCTTATGCTTTTAATAACTTCTATCAGAAAAATAAACAAGCTAGTGGCACTTGTGATTTCGCTGGAAGTGCACACATTGTCTACATCGATCCTAGTATGAATATCGATATTCAACATGACTAATTTTTCTTATTAAATATATGTTTTATTACATATTGCATACATATTGGTTTATATATATTGTGTATCATTTTATCTCATATCTTCATTTTATTTTTGTGTACAGGCTTCGAAAAATGTGTATATCCATCTAATTGAAGGTATTGCGTTAAAATGTTTAGAAATTTTTTAAAATTTTCTCGTATAATACATTTTATGAGGGTGACTAATTGGTGACATTGTATATTTTTTTTTTGAAGATAAATTGCTAAAAGTGTGAATGCATGGATCAAGACTTCACATATGAAGAGGCCTTCAAATAAATGAATGAAGCGCTCTAAAACTACAATGTTTCATTCTCTTGTAATTTATATTTTTTATTATGTAATGTTATTTATAAAATAAAAAATGGTAAGAATTGTATTCTTATTTACATACATATTTTAATCAATAAACAAATGTCATTATTTAGTCAAAAAAATAAAATTAGGATATTTAATGAAACTTATACTAAATTAGATCTCCTAAGAATTGTTATTAAATATGTGTAACATGGAAGAAAACACTATAATGTTGACTTCTATAGTCGTGCCCGTATAGATGGATAATTTTTTTATTTAGTGATATCAAAGTCAAATATTAAAGATATTTATAAAATATATTTATAAATTTATAAACTTTAAGATTATGATGTTGTTTATGTAAAAAGTTATAGATTAATAAAAAATACTATTGTTTATCAAATGCATTGAAGATATCTTAATATTTAAGGATTATAATTATTATGTACACGTCTTTATATTTTGAAAGTGTTAAAAATTTTATATAAACTATCAAATATATCACTTCTATATATATGACCATACAATCGTTAGAAAATTTACCCCTTATACATCTACACATTTAATTCTTCATAAAACAATAGCTCAAATATTTCTTACAGCTGTTGCAATTTTCCGAGACAAAAGTAACACTTGACTCATAAGTAAGTACAATATTGAATAAACAATGTGACTTTTAGCTTCGTAATGGTTAAAATGTACAGTTGTGTGTGCTTTCATTGCAAGGAAAAGAGACATAGATGCCTTAGTAAGTATATTACGATGTATGATGTCTAACTTTCTTAATAAGGAATAATAAATAAAGAGCATCAGTGTCTAAGTATTTTTTCTTTGCAAATATTAAAATAATTTGCACAGTTTACAACTTATTCATAATGTTGATGTAGTGTTTGAGTAATAATATATATAGCTTGTCATGAATCAATAGTCTTCCATGTTTATAATTTTCATTAATATAGGGCTTGGATATTTGATTTACTAATAATTTATGTATTGGGAATAACCATACTAAAATTATACTATCTGTATGAAACAATGTTTTTCATTCATTTTACTGACACATCTATCATGATGTGATATTTGAGATAATATTCTTAGTGCTAACACATCATATATGGTCTTAATCCATATGGACACAAGTGATTAATTCTTCATTTGGGCACATGTGATCACTAGTGTTGAGTATCCATGACATGTTTGTCCAGGTACATATGTACATTTTTTCTTGAGGTGTAGATGGTAAACCTTGTTCACTTTATTGCATACGATCGTTTTAGACTTGAGGTCTAGGTGATCAAAGTTATTGACTTTGTCACAAATAATCATTGTTTTTTCTAAGGGTATATTATCATTTCTTCTTGAACTACCATTGTACAAATTAAAAAAATGGGCGCATTAGTCATATCGTATGTCACACCTACATCATATATAATTTGGATTTTATGTACCCATATATTTTTGGGACAGTTCGGGCTAAGTGTTTTAAAAATCTAATTTTTTATTAATGAATGAAAGTTTTATTAAATATTGTATATAATATCAAAAAATTACTTTTATTAAAAATAAGATACAAGATGTGGTAGTTTAAATTCTTTTAAACGGTTTTTGTATAACTGCATGCTTATGTTCTAAAATAATAGTTTTTTCTTTAAAATGTATAAAATAAAAAATTATATTTAATAACTTTTTATAAAACATTATTTTATGTATTTTAAAAATCACTTAAACATAAAACTATTTTAAATATATTTTGGGAAAAATCATTTTTAAAATATATCTTTTAGAAAATTCATGTTATTTTGACTGTGTTATAATTTACCATAATGTATATTTATGTTGTTAGATATCAAAACTAGTTTTTTAATTTATAAAAAATAGTTTTACTATTTAAAATTTTTTATTAATTTTTTTAAAAAATATATAAAGAAACTATCACTTTTCTTAACCTAAAAGTGAAAAAGATCTTTTTTGTAAAATGTAACTACAAAATTATTTTTACCTTAAATAATTTTACATCCTATTCTATGTGTATACATATACAAATTTATAGACTCGTGATATAAAGAGCAAAATAGATACTCAAATAATTTCATAGTACTTATAAGAAATAATATTCCACCATTTCTTTTCATTTCATTCTTCAATGGCTCAATCCTATATGGTTTCAATTCAATTAATAATAACCATTATGACAACCATGATTTTGGATAATGTGATGATTGTAGGAGGAGATAAAACGTAGTGTGTGGCTAAGGTTGACGCTACTAATCTACAATTGCTTGATGCCTTAAATTATGCATGCGGAGCTGGAGCTGATTGTGACCCTATTCAACCTAATGGAAGCTGCTATAATCCAAACACAGTAGAAAGTCATGCTTCTTATGCTTTTAATAACTTCTATCAGAAAAATAAACAAGCTAGTGGCACTTGTGATTTCGCTGGAAGTGCACACATTGTCTACATCGATCCTAGTATGAATATCGATATTCAACATGACTAATTTTTCTTATTAAATATATGTTTTATTACATATTGCATACATATTGGTTTATATATATTGTGTATCATTTTATCTCATATCTTCATTTTATTTTTGTGTATAGGCTTCGAAAAATGTGTATATCCATCTAATTGAAGGTATTGCGTTAAAATGTTTAGAAATTTTTTAAAATTTTCTCGTATAATACATTTTATGAGGGTAACTAATTGGTTACATTGTATATTTTTTTTTGAAGATAAATTGCTAAAAGTGTGAATGCATGGATCAAGACTTCACATATGAAGAGGCCTTCAAATAAATGAATGAAGCGCTCTAAAACTACAATGTTTCATTCTCTTGTAATTTATATTTTTTATTATGTAATGTTATTTATAAAATAAAAAATGGTAAGAGAGTTGTATTCTTATTTACATACATATTTTAATCAATAAACAAATGTCATTATTTAGTCAAAAAAATAAAATTAGGATATTTAATGAAACTTATACTAAATTAGATCTCCTAAGAATTGTTATTAAATATGTGTAACATGGAAGAAAACACTATAATGTTGACTTCTATAGTCGTGCCCGTATAGATGGATAATTTTTTTATTTAGTGATATCAAAGTCAAATATTAAAGATATTTATAAAATATATTTATAAATTTATAAACTTTAAGATTATGATGTTGTTTATGTAAAAAGTTATAGATTAATAAAAAATACTATTGTTTATCAAATGCATTGAAGATATCTTAATATTTAAGGATTATAATTATTATGTACACGTCTTTATATTTTGAAAGTGTTAAATTTTTTATATAAACTATCAAATATATCACTTCTATATATATGACCATACAATCGTTAGAAAATTTACCCCTTATACATCTACACATTTAATTCTTCATAAGACAATAGCTCAAATATTGAATAATATTGAATAAGACAAAAGTAACACTTGACTCATAAGTAAGAACAATATTGAATAAACAATGTGACTTTTAGCTTCGTAATGGTTAAAATGTACAGTTGTGTGTGCTCTCATTGCAAGGAAAAGAGACATAGATGCCTTAGTAAGTATATTACGATGTATGATGTCTAACTTTCTTAATAAGGAATAATAAATAAAGAGCATCAGTGTCTAAGTATTTTTTTCTTTGCAAATATTAAAATAATTTGCATAGTTTACAACTTATTCATAATGTTGATGTAGTCTTTGAGTAATAATATATATAGCTTGTCATGAATCAATAGTCTTAAATGTTTATAATTTTCATTAATATAGGGCTTGGATATTTGATTTACTAATAATTTATGTATTGGGAATAACCATATTAAAAATTATACTATCTGTATGAAACAATGTTTTTCATTCATTTTACTGACACATCTATCATGATGTGATATTTGAGATAATATTCTTAGTGCTAACACATCATATACGGTCTTAATCCATATGGACACAAGTGATTAATTCTTCATTTGGGCACATGTGATCACTAGTGTTGAGTATCCATGACATGTTTGTCCAGGTACATATGTACATTTTTTCTCGAGGTGTAGATGGTAAACCTTGTTCACTTTATTGCATACAATGGTTTTAGACTTGAGGTCTAGGTGATCAAAGTTATTGACTTTGTCACAAATAATCATTGTTTTTTCTAAGGGTATATTATCATTTCTTCTTGAACTACCATTGTACAAATTTAAAAAATGGGCGCATTAGTCATATCGTATGTCACACCTACATCATATATAATTTGGATTTTAGGTACCCATATATTTTTGGGACAGTTCGGGCTAAGTGTTTTAAAAATCTAATTTTTTATTAATGAATGAAAGTTTTATTAAATATTGTATATAATATCAAAAAATTACTTTTATTAAAAATAAGATACAAGATGTGGTAGTTTGAATTCTTTTAAACGGTTTTTGTATAACTGCATGCTTATGTTCTAAAATAATATTTTTTTCTTTAAAATGTATAAAATAAAAAATTATATTTAATAAATTTTTATAAAACATTATTTTATGTATTTTAAAAATCACTTAAACATAAAACTATTTTAAATATATTTTGGGAAAAATCATTTTTAAAATATATCTTTTAGAAAATTCATGTTATTTTGACTGTGTTATAATTTTCCATAATGTATATTTATGTTGTTAGATATCAAAACTAGTTTTTTAATTTATAAAAAATAATTTTACTATTTAAAATTTTTTATTAATTTTTTTAAAAAATAAATAAAGAAACTATCACTTTTCTTAACCTAAAAGTGAAAAAGATCTTTTTTGTAAAATGTAACTACAAAATTATTTTTACCTTAAATAATTTTACATCCTGTTCTATGTGTATACATATACAAATTTATAGACTCGTGATATAAAGAGCAAAATAGATACTCAAATAATTTCATAGTACTTATAAGAAATAATATTCCACCATTTCTTTTCATTTCATTCTTCAATGGCTCAATCCTATATGGTTTCAATTCAATTAATAATAACCATTGTGACAACCATGATTTTGGATAATGTGATGATTGTAGGAGGAGATAAAACGTAGTGTGTGGCTAAGGTTGACGCTACTAATCTACAATTGCTTGATGCCTTAAATTATGCATGCGGAGCTGGAGCTGATTGTGACCCTATTCAACCTAATGGAAGCTGCTATAATCCAAACACAGTAGAAAGTCATGCTTTTTATGCTTTTAATAACTTCTATCAGAAAAATAAACAAGCTAGTGGCACTTGTGATTTCGCTGGAAGTGCACACATTGTCTCCATCGATCCTAGTATGAATATCGATATTCAACATGACTAATTTTTCTTATTAAATATATTTTTTATTACATATTGCATACATATTGGTTTATATATATTGTGTATCATTTTATCTCATATCTTCATTTTATTTTTGTGTAGAGGCTTCCAAAAATGTGTATATCCATCTAATTGAAGGTATTGCGTTAAAATGTTTAGAAATTTTTTAAAATTTTCTCGTATAATACATTTTATGAGGGTGACTAATTGGTGACATTGTATATTTTTTTTTGAAGATAAATTGCTAAAAGTGTGAATGCATGGATCAAGACTTCACATATGAAGAGGCCTTCAAATAAATGAATGAAGCGCTCTAAAACTACAATGTTTCATTCTCTTGTAATTTATATTTTTTATTATGTAATGTTATTTATAAAATAAAAAATGGTAAGAATTGTATTCTTATTTACATACATATTTTAATCAATAAACAAATGTCATTATTTAGTCAAAAAAATAAAATTAGGATATTTAATGAAACTTATACTAAATTAAATCTCCTAAGAATTGTTATTAAATATGTGTAACATGGAAGAAAACACTATATTGTTGACTTCTATAGTCGTGCCCGTATAGATGGATAATTTTTTTATTTAGTGATATCAAAGTCAAATATTAAAGATATTTATAAAATATATTTATAAATTTATAAACTTTAAGATTATGATGTTGTTTATGTAAAAAGTTATAAATTAATAAAAAATACTATTGTTTATCAAATGCATTGAAGATATCTTAATATTTAAGGATTATAATTATTATGTACACGTCTTTATATTTTGAAAGTGTTAAATTTTTTATATAAACTATCAAATATATCACTTCTATATATATGACCATACAATCGTTAGAAAATTTACCCCTTATACATCTACACATTTAATTCTTCATAAAACAATAGCTCAAATATTTCTTACAGCTGTTGCAATTTTCCAAGACAAAAGTAACACTTGACTCATAAGTAAGTACAATATTGAATAAACAATGTGACTTTTAGCTTCGTAATGGTTAAAATGTACAGTTGTGTGTGCTCTCATTGCAAGGAAAAGAGACATAGATGCCTTAGTAAGTATATTACGATGTATGATGTCTAACTTTCTTAATAAGGAATAATAAATAAAGAGCATCAGTGTCTAAGTATTTTTTCTTTGCAAATATTAAAATAATTTGCACAGTTTACAACTTATTCATAATGTTGATGTAGTGTTTGAGTAATAATATATATAGCTTGTCATGAATCAATAGTCTTCCATGTTTATAATTTTCATTAATATAGGGCTTGGATATTTGATTTACTAATAATTTATGTATTGGGAATAACCATACTAAAATTATACTATCTGTATGAAACAATGTTTTTCATTCATTTTACTGACACATCTATCATGATGTGTTATTTGAGATAATATTCTTAGTGCTAACACATCATATATGGTCTTAATCCATATGGACACAAGTGATTAATTCTTCATTTTGGCACATGTGATCACTAGTGTTGAGTATCCATGACATGTTTGTCGAGGTACATATGTACATTTTTTCTTGAGGTGTAGATGGTAAACCTTGTTCACTTTATTGCATACGATCGTTTTAGACATGAGGTCTAGGTGATCAAAGTTATTGACTTTGTCACAAATAATCATTGTTTTTTCTAAGGGTATATTATCATTTCTTCTTGAACTACCATTGTACAAATTAAAAAAATGGGCGCATTAGTCATATCGTATGTCACACCTACATCATATATAATTTGGATTTTAGGTACCCATATATTTTTGGGACAGTTCGGGCTAAGTGTTTTAAAAATCTAATTTTTTATTAATGAATGAAAGTTTTATTAAATATTGTATATAATATCAAAAAATTACTTTTATTAAAAATAAGATACAAGATGTGGTAGTTTGAATTCTTTTAAACGGTTTTTGTATAACTGCATGCTTATGTTCTAAAATAATATTTTTTTCTTTAAAATGTATAAAATAAAAAATTATATTTAATAACTTTTTATAAAACATTATTTTATGTATTTTAAAAATCACTTAAACATAAAACTATTTTAAATATATTTTGGGAAAAATCATTTTTAAAATATATCTTTTAGAAAATTCATGTTATTTTGATTGTGTTATAATTTTCCGTAATGTATATTTATGTTGTTAGATATCAAAACTAGTTTTTTAATTTATAAAAAATAATTTTACTATTTAAAATTTTTTATTAATTTTTTTAAAAAATAAATAAAGAAACTATCACTTTTCTTAACCTAAAAGTGAAAAAGATCTTTTTTGTAAAATGTAACTACAAAATTATTTTTACCTTAAATAATTTTACATCGTGTTCTATGTGTATACATATACAAATTTATAGACTCGTGATATAAAGAGCAAAATAGATACTCAAATAATTTCATAGTACTTATAAGAAATAATATTCCACCATTTCTTTTCATTTCATTCTTCAATGGCTCAATCCTATATGGTTTCAATTAAATTAATAATAACCATTGTGACAACCATGATTTTGGATAATGTGATGATTGTAAGAGGAGATAAAACATAGTGTGTGGCTAAGGTTGACGCTACTAATCTACAATTGCTTGATGCCTTAAATTATGCATGCGGAGCTGGAGCTGATTGTGACCCTATTCAACCTAATGGAAGCTGCTATAATCCAAACACAGTAGAAAGTCATGCTTTTTATGCTTTTAATAACTTCTATCAGAAAAATAAACAAGCTAGTGGCACTTGTGATTTCGCTGGAAGTGCACACATTGTCTCCATCGATCCTAGTATGAATATCGATATTCAACATGACTAATTTTTCTTATTAAATATATGTTTTATTACATATTGCATACATATTGGTTTATATATATTGTGTATCATTTTATCTCATATCTTCATTTTATTTTTGTGTACAGGCTTCGAAAAATGTGTATATCCATCTAATTGAAGGTATTGCGTTAAAATGTTTAGAAATTTTTTAAAATTTTCTCGTATAATACATTTTATGAGGGTGACTAATTGGTGACATTGTATATTTTTTTTTGAAGATAAATTGCTAAAAGTGTGAATTCATGGATCAAGACTTCACATATGAAGAGGCCTTCAAATAAATGAATGAAGCGCTCTTAAACTACAATGTTTCATTCTCTTGTAATTTATATTTTTTATTATGTAATGTTATTTATAAAATAAAAAATGGTAAGAATTGTATTCTTATTTACATACATATTTTAATCAATAAACAAATGTCATTATTTAGTCAAAAAAATAAAATTAGGAATTTAATGAAACTTATCCTAAATTAGATCTCCTAAGAATTGTTATTACATATGTGTAACATGGAAGAAAACACTACAATGTTGACTTCTATAGTCGTGCCCGTATAGATGGATAATATTTTTATTTAGTGATATCAAAGTCAAATATTAAAGATATTTATAAAATATATTTATAAATTTATAAACTTTAAGATTATGATGTTGTTTATGTAAAAAGTTATAGATTAATAAAAAATACTATTGTTTATCAAATGCATTGAAGATATCTTAATATTTAAGGATTATAATTGTTATGTACACGTCTTTATATTTTGAAAGTGTTAAAATTTTTATATAAACTATCAAATATATCACTTCTATATATCATTTGAAAATTTACCCCTTATACATCTACACATTTAATACTTCATAAAACAATAGCTCAAATATTTCTTACAGCTGTTGCAATTTTCCAAGACAAAAGTAACACTTGACACATAAGTAAGTACAATATTGAATAAACAATGTGACTTTTAGCTTCGTAATGGTTAAAATGTACAGTTGTGTGTGCTCTCCTTGCAAGGAAAAGAGACATAGATGCCTTAGTAAGTATATTATGATGTATGATGTCTAACTTTCTTAATAAGGAATAATAAATAAAGAGCATCAGTGTCTAAGTATTTTTTCTTTGCAAATATTAAAATAATTTGCACAGTTTACAACTTATTCATAATGTTGATGTAGTGTTTGAGTAATAATATATATAGCTTGTCATGAATCAATAGTCTTCCATGTTTATAATTTTCATTAATATAGGGCTTGGATATTTGATTTACTAATAATTTATGTATTGGGAATAACCATACTAAAATTATACTATCTGTATGAAACAATGTTTTTCATTCATTTTACTGACACATCTATCATGATGTGATATTTGAGATAATATTCTTAGTGCTAACACATAATATATGGTCTTAATCCATATGGACACAAGTGATTAATTCTTCATTTTGGCACATGTAATCACTAGTGTTGAGTATCCATGACATGTTTGTCCAGGTACACATGTACATTTTTTCTTGAGGTGTAGATGGTAAACCTTGTTCACTTTATTGCATACGATCATTTTAGACTTGAGGTCTAGGTGATCTAAGTTATTGACTTTGTCACAAATAATCATTTTTTTTCTAAGGGTATATTATCATTTCTTCTTGAACTACCATTGTACAAATTAAAAAATGGGCGCATTAGTCATATCGTATGTCACACCTACATCATATATAATTTGGATTTTAGGTACCCATATATTTTTGGGACAGTTCGGGCTAAGTGTTTTAAAAATCTAATTTTTTATTAATGAATGAAAGTTTTATTAAATATTGTATATAATATCAAAAAATTACTTTTATTAAAAATAAGATACAAGATGTGGTAGTTTGAATTCTTTTAAACGGTTTTTGTATAACTGCATGCTTATGTTCTAAAATAATATTTTTTTCTTTAAAATGTATAAAATAAAAAATTATATTTAATAACTTTTTATAAAACATTATTTTATGTATTTTAAAAATCACTTAAACATAAAACTATTTTAAATATATTTTGGGAAAAATCATTTTTAAAATATATCTTTTAGAAAATTCATGTTATTTTGATTGTGTTATAATTTTCCATAATGTATATTTATGTTGTTAGATATCAAAACTAGTTTTTTAATTTATAAAAAATAATTTTACTATTTAAATTTTTTTATTAATTTTTTAAAAAATAAATAAAGAAACTATCACTTTTCTTAACCTAAAAGTGAAAAAGATCTTTTTTGTAAAATGTAACTACAAAATTATTTTTACCTTAAATAATTTTACATCGTGTTCTATGTGTATACATATACAAATTTATAGACTCGTGATATAAAGAGCAAAATAGATACTCAAATAATTTCATAGTACTTATAAGAAATAATATTCCACCATTTCTTTTCATTTCATTCTTCAATGGCTCAATCCTATATGGTTTCAATTCAATTAATAATAACCACTGTGACAACCATGATTTTGGATAATGTGATGATTGTAAGAGGAGATAAAACATAGTGTGTGGCTAAGGTTGACGCTACTAATCTACAATTGCTTGATGCCTTAAATTATGCATGCGGAGCTGGAGCTGATTGTGACCCTATTCAACCTAATGGAAGCTGCTATAATCCAAACACAGTAGAAAGTCATGCTTCCTATGCTTTTAATAACTTCTATCAGAAAAATAAACAAGCTAGTGGCACTTGTGATTTCGCTGGAAGTGCACACATTGTCTCCATCGATCCTAGTATGAATATCGATATTCAACATGACTAATTTTTCTTATTAAATATATGTTTTATTACATATTGCATACATATTGGTTTATATATATTGTGTATCATTTTATCTCATATCTTCATTTTATTTTTGTGTACAGGCTTCGAAAAATGTGTATATCCATCTAATTGAAGGTATTGCGTTAAAATGTTTAGAAATTTTTTAAAATTTTCTCGTATAATACATTTTATGAGGGTGACTAATTGGTGACATTGTATATTTTTTTTTTGAAGATAAATTGCTAAAAGTGTGAATGCATGGATCAAGACTTCACATATGAAGAGGCCTTCAAATAAATGAATGAAGCGCTCTAAAACTACAATGTTTCATTCACTTGTAATTTATATTTTTTATTATGTAATGTTATTTATAAAATAAAAAATGGTAAGAATTGTATTCTTATTTACATACATATTTTAATCAATAAACAAATGTCATTATTTAGTCAAAAAAATAAAATTAGGATATTTAATGAAACTTATACTAAATTAGATCTCCTAAGAATTGTTATTAAATATGTGTAACATGGAAGAAAACATTATAATGTTGACTTCTATAGTCGTGCCCGTATAGATGGATAATTTTTTATTTAGTGATATCAAAGTCAAATATTAAAGATATTTATAAAATATATTTATAAATTTATAAACTTTAAGATTAGGATGTTGTTTATGTAAAAAGTTATAGATTAATAAAAAATACTATTGTTTATCAAATGCATTGAAGATATCTTAATATTTAAGGATTATAATTATTATGTACACGTCTTTATATTTTGAAAGTTTTAAAAATTTTATATAAACTATCAAATATATCACTTCTATATATATGACCATACAATCGTTAGAAAATTTACCCCTTATACATCTACACATTTAATTCTTCATATAACAATAGCTCAAATATTTCTTACAGCTGTTGCAATTTTACAAGACAAAAGTAACACTTGACTCATAAGTAAGTAAAATATTGAATAAACAATGTGACTTTTAGCTTCGTAATGGTTTAAATGTACAGTTGTGTGTGCTCTCATTGCAAGGAAAAGAGACATAGATGCCTTAGTAAGTATATTACGATGTATGATGTCTAACTTTCTTAATAAGGAATAATAAATAAAGAGCATCAGTGTCTAAGTATTTTTTCTTTGCAAATATTAAAATAATTTGCACAGTTTACAACTTATTCATAATGTTGATGTAGTGTTTGAGTAATAATATATATAGCTTGTCATGAATCAATAGTCTTCCATGTTTATAATTTTCATTAATATAGGGCTTGGATATTTGATTTACTAATAATTTATGTATTGGGAATAAGCATACTAAAATTATACTATCTGTATGAAACAATGTTTTTCTTTCATTTTACTGACACATCTATCATGATGTGATATTTGAGATAATATTCTTAGTGCTAACACATCATATATGGTCTTAATCCATATGGACACAAGTGATTAATTCTTCATTTGGGCACATGTGATCACTAGTGTTGAGTATCCATGACATGTTTGTCCAGGTACACATGTACATTTTTTCTTGAGGTGTAGATGGTAAACCTTGTTCACTTTATTGCATACGATCGTTTTAGACTTGAGGTCTAGGTGATCAAAGTTATTGACTTTGTCACAAATAATCATTTTTTTTTCTAAGGGTATATTATCATTTCTTCTTGAACTACCATTGTACCAATTAAAAAAATGGGCGCATTAGTCATATCGTATGTCACACCTACATCATATATAATTTGGATTTTAGGTACCCATATATTTTTGGGACAGTTCGGGCTAAGTGTTTTAAAAATCTAATTTTTTATTAATGAATGAAAGTTTTATTAAATATTGTATATAATATCAAAAAATTACTTTTATTAAAAATAAGATACAAGATGTGGTAGTTTGAATTCTTTTAAACGGTTTTTGTATAACTGCATGCTTATGTTCTAAAATAATATTTTTTTCTTTAAAATGTATAAAATAAAAAAATATATTTAATAAATTTTTATAAAACATTATTTTATGTATTTTAAAAATCACTTAAACATAAAACTATTTTAAATATATTTTGGGAAAAATCATTTTTAAAATATATCTTTTAGAAAATTCATGTTATTTTGACTGTGTTATAATTTTCCATAATGTATATTTATGTTGTTAGATATCAAAACTAGTTTTTTAATTTATAAAAAATAATTTTACTATTTAAAATTTTTTATTAATTTTTTTAAAAAATAAATAAAGAAACTATCACTTTTCTTAACCTAAAAGTGAAAAAGATCTTTTTTGTAAAATGTAACTACAAAATTATTTTTACCTTAAATAATTTTACATCCTGTTCTATGTGTATACATATACAAATTTATAGACTCGTGATATAAAGAGCAAAATAGATACTCAAATAATTTCATAGTACTTATAAGAAATAATATTCCACCATTTCTTTTCATTTCATTCTTCAATGGCTCAATCCTATATGGTTTCAATTCAATTAATAATAACCACTGTGACAACCATGATTTTGGATAATGTGATGATTGTAAGAGGAGATAAAACATAGTGTGTGGCTAAGGTTGACGCTACTAATCTACAATTGCTTGATGCCTTATATTATGCATGCAGAGCTGGAGCTGATTGTGACCCTATTCAACCTAATGGAAGCTGCTATAATCCAACCACAGTAGAAAGTCATGCTTCCTATGCTTTTAATAACTTCTATCATAAAAATAAACAAGCTAGTGGCACTTGTGATTTCGCTGGAAGTGCACACATTGTCTCCATCGATCCTAGTATGAATATCGATATTCAACATGACTAATTTTTCTTATTAAATATATGTTTTATTACATATTGCATACATATTGGTTTATATATATTGTGTATCATTTTATCTCATATCTTCATTTTATTTTTGTGTACAGGCTTCGAAAAATGTGTATATCCATCTAATTGAAGGTATTGCGTTAAAATGTTTAGAAATTTTTTAAAATTTTCTCGTATAATACATTTTATGAGGGTGACTAATTGGTGACATTGTATATATTTTTTTTGAAGATAAATTGCTAAAAGTGTGAATGCATGGATCAAGACTTCACATATGAAGAGGTCTTCAAATAAATGAATGAAGCGCTCTAAAACTACAATGTTTCATTCTCTTGTAATTTATATTTTTTATTATGTAATGTTATTTATAAAATAAAAAATGGTAAGAATTGTATTCTTATTTACATACATATTTTAATCAATAAACAAATGTCATTATTTAGTCAAAAAAATAAAATTAGGATATTTAATGAAACTTATACTAAATTAGATCTCCTAAGAATTGTTATTAAATATGTGTAACATGGAAGAAAACACTATAATGTTGACTTCTATAGTCGTGCCCGTATAGATAGATAATTTTTTTATTTAGTGATATCAAAGTCAAATATTAAAGATATTTATAAAATATATTTATAACTTTATAAACTTTAAGATTAGGATGTTGTTTATGTAAAAAGTTATAGATTAATAAAAAATACTATTGTTTATCAAATGCATTGAAGATATCTTAATATTTAAGGATTATAATTATTATGTACACGTCTTTATATTTTGAAAGTGTTAAAAAATTTATATAAACTATCAAATATATCACTTCTATATATATGACCATACAATCGTTAGAAAATTTACCCCTTATACATCTACACATTTAATTCTTCATATAACAATAGCTCAAATATTTCTTACAGCTGTTGCAATTTTCCAAGACAAAAGTAACACTTGATTCATAAGTAAGTACAATATTGAATAAACAATGTGACTTTTAGCTTCGTAATGGTTAAAATGTACAGTTGTGTGTGCTCTCATTGCAAGGAAAAGAGACATAGATGCCTTAGTAAGTATATTACGATGTATGATGTCTAACTTTCTTAATAAGGAATAATAAATAAAGAGCATCAGTGTCTAAGTATTTTTTCTTTGCAAATATTAAAATAATTTGCACAGTTTACAACTTATTCATAATGTTGATGTAGTGTTTGAGTAATAATATATATAGCTTGTCATGAATCAATAGTCTTAAATGTTTATAATTTTCATTAATATAGGGCTTGGATATTTGATTTACTAATAATTTATGTATTGGGAATAACCATATTAAAAATTATACTATGTGTATGAAACAATGTTTTTCATTCATTTTACTGACACATCTATCATGATGTGATATTTGAGATAATATTCTTAGTGCTAACACATCATATACGGTCTTAATCCATAAGGACACAAGTGATTAATTCTTCATTTGGGCACATGTGATCACTAGTGTTGAGTATCCATGACATGTTTGTCCAGGTACATATGTACATTTTTTCTCGAGGTGTAGATGGTAAACCTTGTTCACTTTATTGCATACGATCGTTTTAGACTTGAGGTCTAGGTGATCAAAGTTATTGACTTTGTCACAAATAATCATTGTTTTTTCTAAGGGTATATTATCATTTCTTCTTGAACTACCATTGTACAAATTAAAAAAATGGGCGCATTAGTCATATCGTATGTCACACCTACATCATATATAATTTGGATTTTAGGTACCCATATATTTTTGGGACAGTTCGGGCTAAGTGTTTTAAAAATCTAATTTTTTATTAATGAATGAAAGTTTTATTAAATATTGTATATAATATCAAAAAATTACTTTTATTAAAAATAAGATACAAGATGTGGTAGTTTGAATTCTTTTAAACGGTTTTTGTATAACTGCATGCTTATGTTCTAAAATAATATTTTTTTCTTTAAAATGTATAAAATAAAAAATTATATTTAATAACTTTTTATAAAACATTATTTTATGTATTTTAAAAATCACTTAAACATAAAACTATTTTAAATATATTTTGGGAAAAATCATTTTTAAAATATATCTTTTAGAAAATTCATGTTATTTTGACTGTGTTATAATTTTCCATAATGTATATTTATGTTGTTAGATATCAAAACTAGTTTTTTAATTTATAAAAATTAATTTTACTATTTAAAATTTTTTATTAATTTTTTAAAAAAATAAATAAAGAAACTATCACTTTTCTTAACCTAAAAGTGAAAAAGATCTTTTTTGTAAAATGTAACTACAAAATTATTTTTACCTTAAATAATTTTACATCCTGGTATATGTGTATACATATACAAATTTATAGACTCGTGATATAAAGAGCAAAATAGATACTCAAATAATTTCATAGTACTTATAAGAAATAATATTCCACCATTTCTTTTCATTTCATTCTTCAATGGCTCAATCCTATATGGTTTCAATTCAATTAATAATAACCATTGTGACAACCATGATTTTGGATAATGTGATGATTGTAGGAGGAGATAAAACGTAGTGTGTGGCTAAGGTTGACGCTACTAATCTACAATTGCTTGATGCCTTAAATTATGCATGCGGAGCTGGAGCTGATTGTGACCCTATTCAACCTAATGGAAGCTGCTATAATCCAAACACAGTAGAAAGTCATGCTTCTTATGCTTTTAATAACTTCTATCAGAAAAATAAACAAGCTAGTGGCACTTGTGATTTCGCTGGAAGTGCACACATTGTCTCCATCGATCCTAGTATGAATATCGATATTCAATATGACTAATTTTTCTTATTAAATATATGTTTTATTACATATTGCATACATATTGGTTTATATATATTGTGTATCATTTTATCTCATATCTTCATTTTATTTTTGTGTACAGGCTTCGAAAAATGTGTATATCCATCTAATTGAAGGTATTGCGTTAAAATGTTTAGAAATTTTTTAAAATTTTCTCGTATAATACATTTTATGACGGTGACTAATTAGTTACATTGTATATTTTTTTTTGAAGATAAATTGCTAAAAGTGTGAATGCATGGATCAAGACTTCACATATGAAGAGGCCTTCAAATAAATGAATGAAGCGCTCTAAAACTACAATGTTTCATTCTCTTGTAATTTATATTTTTTATTATGTAATGTTATTTATAAAATAAAAAATGGTAAGAGAGTTGTATTCTTATTTACATACATATTTTAATCAATAAACAAATGTCATTATTTAGTCAAAAAAATAAAATTAGGATATTTAATGAAACTTATACTAAATTAGATCTCCTAAGAATTGTTATTAAATATGTGTAACATGGAAGAAAACACTATAATGTTGACTTCTATAGTCGTGCCCGTATAGATAGATAATTTTTTTATTTAGTGATATCAAAGTCAAATATTAAAGATATTTATAAAATATATTTATAAATTATTAAACTTTAAGATTATGATGTTGTTTATGTAAAAAGTTATAGTTAATAAAAAATACTATTGTTTATCAAATGCATTGAAGATATCTTAATATTTAAGGATTATAATTATTATGTACACGTCTTTATATTTTGAAAGTGTTAAAATTTTTATATAAACTATCAAATATATCACTTCTATATATATGACCATACAATCGTTAGAAAATTTACCCCTTATACATCTACACATTTAATTCTTCATAAGACAATAGCTCAAATATTTCTTACAGCTGTTGCAATTTTCCAAGACAAAAGTAACACTTGACTCATAAGTAAGTACAATATTGAATAAACAATGTGACTTTTAGCTTCGTAATGGTTAAAATGTACAGTTGTGTGTGCTCTCATTGCAAGGAAAAGAGACATAGATGCCTTAGTAAGTATATTACGATGTATGATGTCTAACTTTCTTAATAAGGAATAATAAATAAAGAGCATCAGTGTCTAAGTATTTTTTCTTTGCAAATATTAAAATAATTTGCATAGTTTACAACTTATTCATAATGTTGATGTAGTGTTTGAGTAATAATATATATAGCTTGTCATGAATCAATAGTCTTAAATGTTTATAATTTTCATTAATATAGGGCTTGGATATTTGATTTACTAATAATTTATGTATTGGGAATAACCATATTAAAAATTATACTATCTGTATGAAACAATGTTTTTCATTCATTTTACTGACACATCTATCATGATGTGATATTTGAGATAATATTCTTAGTGCTAACACATCATATATGGTCTTAATCCATAAGGACACAAGTGATTAATTCTTCATTTGGGCACATGTGATCACTAGTGTTGAGTATCCATGACATGTTTGTCCAGGTACATATGTACATTTTTTCTCGAGGTGTAGATGGTAAACCTTGTTCACTTTATTGCATACGATCGTTTTAGACTTGAGGTCTAGGTGATCAAAGTTATTGACTTTGTCACAAATAATCATTGTTTTTTCTAAGGGTATATTATCATTTCTTCTTGAACTACCATTGTACAAATTAAAAAAATGGGCGCATTAGTCATATCGTATGTCACACCTACATAATATATAATTTGGATTTTAGGTACCCATATATTTTTGGGACAGTTCGGGCTAAGTTTTTTAAAAATCTAATATTTTATTAATGAATGAAAGTTTTATTAAATATTGTATAGAATATCAAAAAATTACTTTTATTAAAAATAAGATACAAGATGTGGTAGTTTGAATTCTTTTAAACGGTTTTTGTATAACTGCATGCTTATGTTCTAAAATAATATTTTTTTCTTTAAAATGTATAAAATAAAAAATTATATTTAATAACTTTTTATAAAACATTATTTTATGTATTTTAAAAATCACTTAAACATAAAACTATTTTAAATATATTTTGGGAAAAATCATTTTTAAAATATATCTTTTAGAAAATTCATGTTATTTTGACTGTGTTATAATTTTCCATAATGTATATTTATGTTGTTAGATATCAAAACTAGTTTTTTAATTTATAAAAAATAATTTTACTATTTAAAATTTTTTATTAATTTTTTTAAAAAATAAATAAAGAAACTATCACTTTTCTTAACCTAAAAGTGAAAAAGATCTTTTTTGTAAAATGTAACTACAAAATTATTTTTACCTTAAATAATTTTACATCCTGGTATATGTGTATACATATACAAATTTATAGACTCGTGATATAAAGAGCAAAATAGATACTCAAATAATTTCATAGTACTTATAAGAAATAATATTCCACCATTTCTTTTCATTTCATTCTTCAATGGCTCAATCCTATATGGTTTCAATTCAATTAATAATAACCATTGTGACAACCATGATTTTGGATAATGTGATGATTGTAGGAGGAGATAAAACGTAGTGTGTGGCTAAGGTTGACGCTACTAATCTACAATTGCTTGATGCCTTAAATTATGCATGCAGAGCTGGAGCTGATTGTGACCCTATTCAACCTAATGGAAGCTGCTATAATCCAAACACAGTAGAAAGTCATGCTTCTTATGCTTTTAATAACTTCTATCAGAAAAATAAACAAGCTAGTGGCACTTGTGATTTCGCTGGAAGTGCACACATTGTCTCCATCGATCCTAGTATGAATATCGATATTCAATATGACTAATTTTTCTTATTAAATATATGTTTTATTACATATTGCATACATATTGGTTTATATATATTGTGTATCATTTTATCTCATATCTTCATTTTATTTTTGTGTACAGGCTTCGAAAAATGTGTATATCCATCTAATTGAAGGTATTGCGTTAAAATGTTTAGAATTTTTTTAAAATTTTCTCGTATAATACATTTTATGACGGTGACTAATTAGTTACATTGTATATTTTTTTTTGAAGATAAATTGCTAAAAGTGTGAATGCATGGATCAAGACTTCACATATGAAGAGGCCTTCAAATAAATGAATGAAGCGCTCTAAAACTACAATGTTTCATTCTCTTGTAATTTATATTTTTTATTATGTAATGTTATTTATAAAATAAAAAATGGTAAGAGAGTTGTATTCTTATTTACATACATATTTTAATCAATAAACAAATGTCATTATTTAGTCAAAAAAATAAAATTAGGATATTTAATGAAACTTATACTAAATTAGATCTCCTAAGAATTGTTATTAAATATGTGTAACATGGAAGAAAACACTATAATGTTGACTTCTATAGTCGTGCCCGTATAGATAGATAATTTTTTTATTTAGTGATATCAAAGTCAAATATTAAAGATATTTATAAAATATATTTATAAATTATTAAACTTTAAGATTATGATGTTGTTTATGTAAAAAGTTATAGTTAATAAAAAATACTATTGTTTATCAAATGCATTGAAGATATCTTAATATTTAAGGATTATAATTATTATGTACACGTCTTTATATTTTGAAAGTGTTAAAATTTTTATATAAACTATCAAATATATCACTTCTATATATATGACCATACAATCGTTAGAAAATTTACCCCTTATACATCTACACATTTAATTCTTCATAAGACAATAGCTCAAATATTTCTTACAGCTGTTGCAATTTTCCAAGACAAAAGTAACACTTGACTCATAAGTAAGTACAATATTGAATAAACAATGTGACTTTTAGCTTCGTAATGGTTAAAATGTACAGTTGTGTGTGCACTCATTGCAAGGAAAAGAGACATAGATGCCTTAGTAAGTATATTACGATGTATGATGTCTAACTTTCTTAATAAGGAATAATAAATAAAGAGCATCAGTGTCTAAGTATTTTTTCTTTGCAAATATTAAAATAATTTGCATAGTTTACAACTTATTCATAATGTTGATGTAGTGTTTGAGTAATAATATATATAGCTTGTCATGAATCAATAGTCTTAAATGTTTATAATTTTCATTAATATAGGGCTTGGATATTTGATTTACTAATAATTTATGTATTGGGAATAACCATATTAAAAATTATACTATCTGTATGAAACAATGTTTTTCATTCATTTTACTGACACATCTATCATGATGTGATATTTGAGATAATATTCTTAGTGCTAACACATCATATATGGTCTTAATCCATAAGGACACAAGTGATTAATTCTTCATTTGGGCACATGTGATCACTAGTGTTGAGTATCCATGACATGTTTGTCCAGGTACATATGTACATTTTTTCTCGAGGTGTAGATGGTAAACCTTGTTCACTTTATTGCATACGATCGTTTTAGACTTGAGGTCTAGGTGATCAAAGTTATTGACTTTGTCACAAATAATCATTGTTTTTTCTAAGGGTATATTATCATTTCTTCTTGAACTACCATTGTACAAATTAAAAAAATGGGCGCATTAGTCATATCGTATGTCACACCTACATAATATATAATTTGGATTTTAGGTACCCATATATTTTTGGGACAGTTCGGGCTAAGTGTTTTAAAAATCTAATATTTTATTAATGAATGAAAGTTTTATTAAATATTGTATATAATATCAAAAAATTACTTTTATTAAAAATAAGATACAAGATGTGGTAGTTTGAATTCTTTTAAACGGTTTTTGTATAACTGCATGCTTATGTTCTAAAATAATATTTTTTTCTTTAAAATGTATAAAATAAAAAATTATATTTAATAACTTTTTATAAAACATTATTTTATGTATTTTAAAAATCACTTAAACATAAAACTATTTTAAATATATTTTGGGAAAAATCATTTTTAAAATATATCTTTTAGAAAATTCATGTTATTTTGACTATGTTATAATTTTCCATAATGTATATTTATGTTGTTAGATATCAAAACTAGTTTTTTAATTTATAAAAAATAATTTTACTATTTAAAATTTTTTATTAATTTTTTTAAAAAATAAATAAAGAAACTATCACTTTTCTTAACCTAAAAGTGAAAAAGATCTTTTTTGTAAAATGTAACTACAAAATTATTTTTACCTTAAATAATTTTACATCGTGTTCTATGTGTATACATATACAAATTTATAGACTCGTGATATAAAGAGCAAAATAGATACTCAAATAATTTCATAGTACTTATAAGAAATAATATTCCACCATTTCTTTTCATTTCATTCTTCAATGGCTCAATCCTATATGGTTTCAATTAAATTAATAATAACCATTGTGACAACCATGATTTTGGATAATGTGATGATTGTAAGAGGAGATAAAACGTAGTGTGTGGCTAAGGTTGACGCTACTAATCTACAATTGCTTGATGCCTTAAATTATGCATGCGGAGCTGGAGCTGATTGTGACCCTATTCAACCTAATGGAAGATTCTATAATCCAAACACAGTAGAAAGTCATGCTTCCTATGCTTTTAATAACTTCTATCAGAAAAATAAACAACCTAGTGGCACTTGTGATTTCGCTGGAAGTGCACACATTGTCTCCATCGATCCTAGTATGAATATCGATATTCAACATGACTAATTTTTCTTATTAAATATATGTTTTATTACATATTGCATACATATTGGTTTATATATATTGTGTATCATTTTATCTCATATCTTCATTTTATTATTGTGTACAGGCTTCGAAAAATGTGTATATCCATCTAATTGAAGGTATTGCGTTTAAATGTTTAGAAATTTTTTAAAATTTTCTCGTATAATACATTTTATGAGGGTGACTAATTGGTGACATCGTATATTTTTTTTTGAAGATAAATTGCTAAAAGTGTGAATGCATGGATCAAGACTTCACATATGAAGAGGCCTTCAAATAAATGAATGAAGCGCTCTAAAACTACAATGTTTCATTCTCTTGTAATTTATATTTTTTATTATGTAATGTTATTTATAAAATAAAAAATGGTAAGAATTGTATTCTTATTTACATACATATTTTAATCAATAAACAAATGTCATTATTTAGTCAAAAAAATAAAATTAGGATATTTAATGAAACTTATACTAAATTAGATCTCCTAAGAATTGTTATTAAATATGTGTAACATGGAAGAAAACACTATAATGTTGACTTCTATAGTCGTGCCCGTATAGATGGATAATTTTTTTATTTAGTGATATCAAAGTCAAATATTAAAGATATTTATAAAATATATTTATAAAATTATAAACTTTAAGATTATGATGTTGTTTATGTAAAAAGTTATAGATTAATAAAAAATACTATTGTTTATCAAATGCATTGAAGATATCTTAATATTTAAGGATTATAATTATTATGTACACGTCTTTATATTTTGAAAGTGTTAAAATTTTTATATAAACTATCAAATATATCACTTCTATATATATGACCATACAATCGTTAGAAAATTTACCCCTTATACATCTACACATTTAATTCTTCATATAACAATAGCTCAAATATTTCTTACAGCTGTTGCAATTTTACAAGACAAAAGTAACACTTGACTCATAAGTAAGTACAATATTGAATAAACAATGTGACTTTTAGCTTCGTAATGGTTTAAATGTACAGTTGTGTGTGCTCTCATTGCAAGGAAAAGAGACATAGATGCCTTAGTAAGTATATTACGATGTATGATGTCTAACTTTCTTAATAAGGAATAATAAATAAAGAGCATCAGTGTCTAAGTATTTTTTCTTTGCAAATATTAAAATAATTTGCACAGTTTACAACTTATTCATAATGTTGATGTAGTGTTTGAGTAATAATATATATAGCTTGTCATGAATCAATAGTCTTCCATGTTTATAATTTTCATTAATATAGGGCTTGGATATTTGATTTACTAATAATTTATGTATTGGGAATAACCATACTAAAATTATACTATCTGTATGAAACAATGTTTTTCATTCATTTTACTGACACATCTATCATGATGTGATATTTGAGATAATATTCTTAGTGCTAACACATCATATATGGTCTTAATCCATATGGACACAAGTGATTAATTCTTCATTTGGGCACATGTGATCACTATTGTTGAGTATCCATGACATGTTTGTCCAGGTACATATGTACATTTTTTCTTGAGGTGTAGATGGTAAACCTTGTTCACTTTATTGCATACGATCGTTTTAGACTTGAGGTCTAGGTGATCAAAGTTATTGACTTTGTCACAAATAATCATTGTTTTTTCTAAGGATATATTATCATTTCTTCTTGAACTACCGTTGTACAAATTAAAAAAATGGGCGCATTAGTCATATCGTATGTCACACCTACATCATATATAATTTGGATTTTAGGTACCCATATATTTTTGGGACAGTTCGGGCTAAGTGTTTTAAAAATCTAATTTTTTATTAATGAATGAAAGTTTTATTAACTATTGTATATAATATCAAAAAATTACTTTTATTAAAAATAAGATACAAGATGTGGTAGTTTGAATTCTTTTAAACGGTTTTTGTATAACTGCATGCTTATGTTCTAAAATAATATTTTTTTCTTTAAAATGTATAAAATAAAAAATTATATTTAATAACTTTTTATAAAACATTATTTTATGTATTTTAAAAATCACTTAAACATAAAACTATTTTAAATATATTTTGGGAAAAATCATTTCTAAAGTATATCTTTTAGAAAGTTCATGTGATTTTGACCGTGTTATAATTTTCCATAATGTATATTTATGTTGTTAGATATCAAAACTAGTTTTTTAATTTATAAAAAATAATTTTACTATTTAAAATTTTTTATTAATTTTTTAAAAAAATAAATAAAGAAACTATCACTTTTCTTAACCTAAAAGTGAAAAAGATCTTTTTTGTAAAATGTAACTACAAAATTATTTTTACCTTAAATAATTTTACATCGTGTTCTATGTGTATACATATACAAATTTATAGACTCGTGATATAAAGAGCAAAATAGATACTCAAATAATTTCATAGTACTTATAAGAAATAATATTCCACCATTTCTTTTCATTTCATTCTTCAATGGCTCAATCCTATATGGTTTCAATTAAATTAATAATAACCATTGTGACAACCATGATTTTGGATAATGTGATGATTGTAAGAGGAGATAAAACGTAGTGTGTGGCTAAGGTTGACGCTACTAATCTACAATTGCTTGATGCCTTAAATTATGCATGCGGAGCTGGAGCTGATTGTGACCCTATTCAACCTAATGGAAGCTTCTATAATCCAAACACAGTAGAAAGTCATGCTTCCTATGCTTTTAATAACTTCTATCAGAAAAATAAACAAGCTAGTGGCACTTGTGATTTCGCTGGAAGTGCACACATTGTCTCCGTCGATCCTAGTATGAATATCGATATTCAACATGACTAATTTTTCTTATTAAATATATGTTTTATTACATATTGTATACATATTGGTTTATATATAATGTGTATCATTTTATCTCATATCTTCATTTTATTATTGTGTACAGGCTTCGAAAAATGTGTATATCCATCTAATTGAAGGTATTGCGTTAAAATGTTTAGAAATTTTTTAAAATTTTCTCGTATAATACATTTTATGAGGGTGACTAATTGGTGACATTGTATATTTTTTTTTGAAGATAAATTGCTAAAAGTGTGAATGCATGGATCAAGACTTCACATATGAAGAGGCCTTCAAATAAATGAATGAAGCGCTCTAAAACTACAATGTTTCATTCTCTTGTAATTTATAATTTTTATTATGTAATGTTATTTATAAAATAAAAAATGGTAAGAGAGTTGTATTCTTATTTACATACATATTTTAATCAATAAACAAATGTCATTATTTAGTCAAAAAAATAAAATTAGGATATTTAATGAAACTTATACTAAATTAGATCTCCTAATAATTGTTATTAAATATGTGTAACATGGAAGAAAACACTACAATGTTGACTTCTATAGTCGTGCCCGTATAGATGGATAATTTTTTTATTTAGTGATATCAAAGTCAAATATTAAAGATATTTATAAAATATATTTATAAATGTATAAACTTTAAGATTATGATGTTGTTTATGTAAAAAGTTATAGATTAATAAAAAATACTATTGTTTATCAAATGCATTGAAGATATCTTAATATTTAAGGATTATAATTATTATGTACACGTCTTTATATTTTGAAAGTGTTAAAATTTTTATATAAACTATCAAATATATCACTTATATATATATATATATATATATATATATATATATATATATATATATATATATATATATATATATATATATATATGACCATACAATCGTTAGAAAATTTACCCCTTATACATCTACACATTTAATTCTTCATAAGACAATAGCTCAAATATTTCTTACAGCTGTTGCAATTTACCAAGACAAAAGTAACACTTGACTCATAAGTAAGTACAATATTGAATAAACAATGTGACTTTTAGCTTCGTAATGGTTAAAATGTACAGTTGTGTGTGCTCTCCTTGCAAGGAAAAGAGACATAGATGCCTTAGTAAGTATATTACGATGTATGATGTCTAACTTTCTTAATAAGGAATAATAAATAAAGAGCATCAGTGTCTAAGTATTTTTTCTTTGCAAATATTAAAATAATTTGCACAGTTTACAACTTATTCATAATGTTGATGTAGTGTTTGAGTAATAATATATATAGCTTTTCATGAATCAATAGTCTTCCATGTTTATAATTTTCATTAATATAGGGCTTGGATATTTGATTTACTAATAATTTATGTATTGGGAATAACCATACTAAAATTATACTATCTGTATGAAACAATGCTTTTCATTCATTTTACTGACACATCTATCATGATGTGATATTTGAGATAATATTCTTAGTGCTAACACATCATATATGGTCTTAATCCATATGGACACAAGTGATTAATTCTTCATTTGGGCACATGTGATCACTAGTGTTGAGTATCCATGACATGTTTGTCCAGGTACATATGTACATTTTTTCTTGAGGTGTAGATGGTAAACCTTGTTCACTTTATTGCATACGATCGTTTTAGACTTGAGGTCTAGGTGATCAAAGTTATTGACTTTGTCACAAATAATCATTGTTTTTTCTAAGGGTACATTATCATTTCTTCTTGAACTACCATTGTACAAATTAAAAAATGGGCGCATTAGTCATATCGTATGTCACACCTACATCATATATAATTTGGATTTTAGGTACCCATATATTTTTGGGTCAGTTCGGGCTAAGTGTTTTAAAAATCTAATTTTTTATTAATGAATGAAAGTTTTATTAAATATTGTATATAATATCAAAAAATTACTTTTATTAAAAATAAGATACAAGATGTGGTAGTTTGAATTCTTTTAAACGGGTCTTGTATAACTGCATGCTTATGTTCTAAAAAAATATTTTTTTCTTTAAAATGTATAAAATAAAAAATTATATTTAATAACTTTTTATAAAACATTATTTTATGTATTTTAAAAATCACTTAAACATAAAACTATTTTAAATATATTTTGGGAAAAATCATTTTTAAAATATATCTTTTAGAAAATTCATGTTATGTTGACTGTGTTATAATTTTCCATAATGTATATTTATGTTGTTAGATATCAAAACTAGTTTTTTAATTTATAAAAAATAATTTTACTATTTAAAATTTTTTATTAATTTTTTTAAAAAATAAATAAAGAAACTATCACTTTTCTTAACCTAAAAGTGAAAAAGATCTTTTTTGTAAAATGTAACTACAAAATTATTTTTACCTTAAATAATTTTACATCGTGTTCTATGTGTATACATATACAAATTTATAGACTCGTGATATAAAGAGCAAAATACATACTCAAATAATTTCATAGTACTTATAAGATATAATATTCCACCATTTCTTTTCATTTCATTCTTCAATGGCTCAATCCTATAAGGTTTCAAATAAATTAATAATAACCATTGTGACAACCATGATTTTGGCTAATGTGATGATTGTAAGAGGAGATAAAACGTAGTGTGTGGCTAAGGTTGATGCTACTAATCTACAATTGCTTGATGCCTTAAATTATGCATGCGGAGCTGGAGCTGATTGTGACCCTATTCAACCTAATGGAAGCTGCTATAATCTAAACACAGTAGAAAGTCATGCTTCCTATGCTTTTAATAACTTCTATCAGAAAAATAAACAAGCTAGTGGCACTTGTGATTTCGCTGGAAGTGCACACATTGTCTCCATCGATCCTAGTATCAATATCGATATTCAACATGACTAATTTTTCTTATTAAATATATGTTTTATTACATATTGCATACATATTGGTTTATATATATTGTGTATCATTTGATCTCATATATTCAATTTATTTTTATGTACAGGCTTCGAAAAATGTGTATATCCATCTAATTGAAGGTATTGCGTTAAAATCTTTAGAAATTTTTTAAAATTTTGTTGTATAATACATTTTATGAGGGTGACTAATTGGTGACATTGTATATTTTATTTTGAAGATAAATTGCTAAAAGTGTGAATGCATGGATCAAGACTTCACATATGAAGAGGCCTTCGAATAAATGAATGAAGCGCTCTAAAACTACAATGTTTCATTCTCTTGTAATTCATACGTTTTATTATGTAATGTTATTTATAAAATAAAAAATTATAAGAATTATATTCTTATTTACATACATATTTTAATCAATAAACAAATATCATTATTTAGTCAAAAAATAAAATTATGATATTTAATGAAACTTATACTAAATTAGATCTCCTAAGAATTGTCATTAAATATGTGTAACATGGAAGAAAATACTACAATGTTGCCTTCTATAGTCGTGCCCGTATAGATGGATAATTTTTTTATTTAGTGATATCAAAGTCAAATATTAAAAATATATATAAAATATATTTATAAATTTATAAACTTTAAGATTATGATGTTGTTTATGTAAAAATTTATAGATTATAAAAATTATACAATTATTTATCAAATGAATTAAAGATATCTTAATATTTAAGGGTTATAATTATTCTCTACACTTCTTCATATTTTGAAATTATTGAAATTTTTATATAAACTATCAAATATATCGCTTCTATATATATGAACATACAATCGTTAGAAAATTTACCCCTTATACATCTACACATTTAATTCTTCATAAAACAATAGCTCAAATACTTCTTACAGCTGTTGCAATTTTCCAAGACAAAAGAGTAACACTAGTTTCATAAGTAAGTACAATATTGAATAAGCAATGTGACTTTTAGCTTCATAATGGTCAAAATGTACAGTTGTGTGTGCTCTCCTTGCAAGGAAAAGAGACATAGATGTCTTAGTAAGTATATTACGATGTATGATGTATAACTTTCTTAATAAGGAATAATAAATGAAAGAGCATCAGTGTCTGGGTATTTTTCTTTGCAAATATTAAAATAATTTTCAAAGGTTACAACTTATTCATAATGTTGATGTAGTGTTTGAGTAATAATATATAAAGCTAGTCATGAATCAATAGTCTTCAATATTTGTAATTTTCATTATTATAGGGCTTGGATATTTGATTTGCTAATAATTTATGTATTAGGAATAAGCATGCTAAAATTATACTATCTGTATGAAATGATGCTTTTCATTCATTGTACTAACACATATATCATGATGTGACATTTGAGATAACATTCTTAGTGTTAACACATCATATATGGTCTTAATCCATATGGACACAAGTGATTAATTCTTCATTGGGGTACAAGTGATCACTAGTGTTGAGTATACATAACATGTTTGTCCAGGTACATATGTACATTTTTTCTTGAGGTGTAGATGGTAAACCTTGTTCACTTTATTTCATACGATCGTTTTAGACTTGAGGTCTAGGTGATCAAACTTGTTGACGTTGTCACGAATAATCATTATTTTTTCTAAGGGTATATTATCATTTCTTCTTGAACTACCATTGTACAAATTAAAAAATGGGTGCATTAGTCATATCGTATGTCACACCTACATAATATATAATTTGGATTTTAGGTACCCATATATTTTTGGGACAGTTCGGGCTAAGTGTTTTAAAAATATAATTTTTTATTAATGAATGAAATTTTTTGTAAATATTGTATCTTATGTCATAAAATTACTTCTATAAAAAATAAGATACAAGATGTGGTAGTTTGAATTCTTTTAAATGGTTTTTGTATAACTGCATGCTTATGTTCTAAAAAAATATATATTATTTTTTAAAAATGTATAAAATAAAAAATAAGATTCAATAAATGTTTATAAAACATTATTTTATGTATTTTAAAAATCACTTAAACATAAAACTATTTTAAATATATTTTGGTAAAAATCATTTCTAAAGTATATCTTTTAGAAAGTTCATGTGATTTTGACCGTGTTATAATTTTCCATAATGTATATTTATGTTGTTAGATATCAAAGCTAGTTTTTTTAATTTATAAAAAATAATTTTACTATTTAAAATTTTTTATTAATTTTTTTAAAAAATAAATAAAGAAAATATCACTTTTCTTAACTTAAAAGTGAAAAAGATCATTTTTGTAAAATGTAACTTCAAAATTATTTTTACCTTAAATAATTTTACATCGTGTTCTATATATATATATATATATATATATATATATATATATATATATATATATATATATATATATATATATATATATATATATATATATATATATATATATATATATATAGACTCGTGATATATAGAGCAAAATAGATACTCAAATAATCTCATAGTACTTATAAGAAATAATATTCCACCATTTCTTTTCATTTCATTCTTCAATGGCTCAATCCTATAAGGTTTCAATTAAATTAATAATAACCATTGTGACAACCATGATTTTGGCTAATGTGATGATTGTAAGAGGAGATAAAACGTAGTGTGTGGCTAAGGTTGATGCTACTAATCTACAATTGCTTGATGCCTTAAATTATGCATGCGGAGCTGGAGCTGATTGTGACCCTATTCAACCTAATGGAAGCTGCTATAATCTAAACACAGTAGAAAGTCATGCTTCCTATGCTTTTAATAACTTCTATCAGAAAAATAAACAAGCTAGTGGCACTTGTGATTTCGCTGGAAGTGCACACATTGTCTGCATCGATCCTAGTATCAATATCGATATTCAACATGACTAATTTTTCTTATTAAATATATGTTTTATTACATATTGCATACATATTGGTTTATATATATTGTGTATCATTTGATCTCATATATTCAATTTATTTTTATGTACAGGCTTCGAAAAATGTGTATATCCATCTAATTGAAGGTATTGCGTTAAAATGTTTAGAAATTTTTTAAAATTTTCTCGTATAATACATTTTATGAGGGTGACTAATTGGTGACATTGTATATTTTTTTTTTGAAGATAAATTGCTAAAAGTGTGAATGCATGGATCAAGACTTCACATATGAAGAGGCCTTCGAATAAATGAATGAAGCGCTCTAAAACTACAATGTTTCATTCTCTTGTAATTCATACGTTTTATTATGTAATGTTATTTATAAAATAAAAAATTATAAGAATTATATTCTTATTTACATACATATTTTAATCAATAAACAAATATCATTATTTAGTCAAAAAATAAAATTATGAAATTTAATGAAACTTATACTAAATTAGATCTCCTAAGAATTGTCATTAAATATGTGTAACATGGAAGAAAATACTACAATGTTTCCTTCTATAGTCGTGCCCGTATAGATGGATAATTTTTTTATTTAGTGATATCAAAGTCAAATATTAAAAATATATTTATAAATTTATAAACTTTAAGATTATGATGTTGTTTATGTAAAAATTTATAGATTATAAAAATTATACTATTATTTATCAAATGAATTAAAGATATCTTAATATTTAAGGGTTATAATTATTCTCTACACTTCTTCATATTTTTAAATTATTGAAATTTTTATATAAACTATCAAATATATCGCTTCTATATATATGACCATACAATCGTTAGAAAATTTACCCCTTATACATCTACACATTTAATTCTTCATAAAACAATAGCTCAAATACTTCTTACAGCTGTTGCAATTTTCCAAGACAAAAGAGTAACACTAGTTTCATAAGTAAGTACAATATTGAATAAGCAATGTGACTTTTAGCTTCATAATGGTCAAAATGTACAGTTGTGTGTGCTCTCCTTGCAAGGGAAAGAGACATAGATGTCTTAGTAAGTATATTACGATGTATGATGTATAACTTTCTTAATAAGGAATAATAAATGAAAGAGTATCAGTGTCTAGGTATTTTTTCTTTGCAAATATTAAAATAATTTGTAAAGGTTACAACTTATTCATAATGTTGATGTAGTGTTTGAGTAATAATATATAAAGTTTGTCATGAATCAATAGTCTACAATATTTTTAATTTTCATTAATATAGGGCTTAGATATTTGATTTACTAATAATTTATGTATTGGGAATAAGCATGCCAAAATTATACTATCTGTATGAAATGATGCTTTTCATTCATTGTACTAGCACATCTATCATGATGTGACATTTGAGATAACATTCTTAGTGTTAACACATCATATATGGTCTTAATCCATATGGACACAAGTGATTAATTCTTCATTTGGGCACATGTGATCACTAGTGTTGAGTATACATAACATGTTTGTCCAGGTACATATGTACATTTTTTCTTGAGGTGTAGATGGTAAACCTTGTTCACTTTATTTCATACGATCGTTTTAGACTTGAGGTCTAGGTGATCAAACTTGTTGACGTTGTCACGAATAATAATTATTTTTTCTAAGGGAATATTATCATTTCTTCTTGAACTACCATTGTACAAATTAAAAAATGGGCCAATTAGTCTTATCGTATGTCACACCTACATAATATATAATTTGGATTTTAGGTACCCATATATTTTTGGGACAGTTCGGGCTAAGTGTTTTAAAAATATAATTTTTTATTAATGAATGAAATTTTTTGTAAATATTGTATCTTATGAAATAAAATTACTTCTATAAAAAATAAGATACAAGATGTGGTAGTTTGAATTCTTTTAAATGGTTTTTGTATAACTGCATGCTTATGTTCTAAAAAAATATATATTATTTTTTAAAAATGTATAAAATAAAAAATAAGATTCAATAAATGTTTATAAAACATTATTTTATGTATTTTAAAAATCACTTAAACATAAAACTATTTTAAATATATTTTGGTAAAAATCATTTCTAAAGTATATCTTTTAGAAAGTTCATGTGATTTTGACCGTGTTATAATTTTCCATAATGTATATTTATGTTGTTAGATATCAAAGCTAGTTTTTTTAATTTATAAAAAATAATTTTACTATTTAAAATTTTTTATTAATTTTTTTAAAAAAATAAATAAAGAAAATATCACTTTTCTTAACTTAAAAGTGAAAAAGATCATTTTTGTAAAATGTAACTTCAAAATTATTTTTACCTTAAATAATTTTACATCGTGTTCTATGCATATATATATATATATATATATATATATATATATATATATATATATATATATATATATATATATATATATATATATATATATATATATATATATATATATATATATATATATATATATATATATATATATATATATATATATATATATATATATATATATATATACAATCGTGATATATAGAGCAAAATAGATACTCAAATAATCTCATAGTACTTATAAGAAATAATATTCCACCATTTCTTTTGATTTCATTCTTCAATGGCTCAATCATATATGGTTTCAATTAAATTAATAATAACAATTGTGACAACCATGATTTTGGCTAATGTGATGATTGTAAGAGGAGATAAAACATGGTGTGTGGCTAAGGTTGACGCTACTAATCAACAATTGCTTGATGCTTTAAATTATGCATGCGGAGCTGGAGCTGATTGTGACCCTATTCAACCTAATGGAAGCTGCTATAATCCAAACACAGTAGAAAGTCATGCTTCCTATGCTTTTAATAGCTTCTATCAGAAAAATAAACAAGCTAGTGGCACTTGTGTTTTCGCTGGAAGTGCACACGTTATCACCATCGATCCTAGTATGAATATAGATATTCAACATGACTAATTTTTCTTATTAAATATATGTCTTATTACATATTGCATACATATTGGTTTATATATATTGTGGATTACTTTTATTTGATCTCATATATTCAATTTATTTTTATGTACAGGCTTCGAAAAATGTGTATATCCATCTAATTGAAGGTATTGCGTTAAAATGTTTAGAAATTTTTTAAAATTTTGTTGTATAATACATTTTATGAGGGTGACTAATTGGTGACAATTGTATATTTTATTTTGAAGATAAATTGCTAAAAGTGTGAATGCATGGATCAAGACTTCACATATGAAGAGGCCTTCGAATAAATGAATGAAGCGCTCTAAAACTACAATGTTTCATTCTCTTGTAATTCATACGTTTTATTATGTAATGTTATTTATAAAATAAAAAATTATAAGAATTATATTCTTATTTACATACATATTTTAATCAATAAACAAATATCATTATTTAGTCAAAAAATAAAATTATGATATTTAATGAAACTTATACTAAATTAGATCTCCTAAGAATTGTCATTAAATATGTGTAACATGGAAGAAAATACTACAATGTTTCCTTCTATAGTCGTGCCCGTATAGATGGATAATTTTTTATTTAGTGATATCAAAGTCAAATATTAAAAATATATTTATAAATTTATAAACTTTAAGATTATGATGTTGTTTATGTAAAAATTTATAGATTATAAAAAATTATACTATTATTTATCAAATGAATTAAAGATATCTTAATATTTAAGGGTTATAATTATTCTCTACACTTCTTCATATTTTTAAATTATTGAAATTTTTATATAAACTATCAAATATATCGCTTCTATATATATGACCATACAATCGTTAGAAAATTTACCCCTTATACATCTACACATTTAATTCTTCATAAAACAATAGCTCAAATACTTCTTACAGCTGTTGCAATTTTCCAAGACAAAAGAGTAACACTAGTTTCATAAGTAAGTACAATATTGAATAAGCAATGTGACTTTTAGCTTCATAATGGTCAAAATGTACAGTTGTGTGTGCTCTCCTTGCAAGGGAAAGAGACATAGATGTCTTAGTAAGTATATTACGATGTATGATGTATAACTTCTTAATAAGGAATAATAAATGAAAGAGCATCAGTGTCTAGGTATTTTTTCTTTACAAATATTAAAATAATTTGTAAAGGTTACAACTTATTCATAATGTTGATGTAGTGTTTGAGTAATAATATATAAAGTTTGTCATGAATCAATAGTCTTCAATATTTGTAATTTTCATTAATATAGGGCTTGGATATTTGATTTACTAATAATTTATGTATTGGGAATAAGCATGCTAAAATTATACTATCTGTATGAAATTATGCTTTTCATTCATTGTACTAGCACATCTATCATGATGTGACATTTGAGATAACATTCTTAGTGTTAACACATCATATATGGTCTTAATCCATATGGACACAAGTGATTAATTCTTCATTTGGACACATGTGATCACTAGTGTTGAGTATACATAACATGTTTGTCCAGGTACATATGTACATTTTTTCTTGAGGTGTAGATGGTAAACCTTGTTCACTTTATTTCATACGATCGTTTTAGACTTGAGGTCTAGGTGATCAAACTTATTGACGTTGTCACGAATAATCATTATTTTTTCTAAGGGTATATTATCATTTCTTCTTGAACTACCATTGTACAAATTAAAAAATGGGCGCATTAGTCTTATCGTATGTCACACCTACATAATATATAATTTGGATTTTAGGTACCCATATATTTTTGGGACAGTTCGGGCTAAGTGTTTTAAAAATATAATTTTTTATTAATGAATGAAATTTTTTGTAAATATTGTATCTTATGTCATAAAATTACTTCTATAAAAAATAAGATACAAGATGTGGTAGTTTGAATTCTTTTAAATGGTTTTTGTATAACTGCATGCTTATGTTCTAAATAAATATATATTATTTTTTAAAAATGTATAAAATAAAAAATAAGATTCAATAAATGTTTATAAAACATTATTTTATGTATTTTAAAAATCACTTAAACATAAAACTATTTTAAATATATTTTGGTAAAAATCATTTCTAAAGTATATCTTTTAGAAAGTTCATGTGATTTTGACCGTGTTATAATTTTCCATAATGTATATTTATGTTGTTAGATATCAAAGCTAGTTTTTTTAATTTATAAAAAATAATTTTACTATTTAAAATTTTTTATTAATTTTTTAAAAAAATAAATAAAGAAAATATCACTTTTCTTAACTTAAAAGTGAAAAAGATCATTTTTGTAAAATGTAACTTCAAAATTATTTTTACCTTAAATAATTTTACATCGTGTTCTATGCATATATATATGTATATATATATATATATATAATATATATATATATATATATATATATATATATATATATATATATATATATATATATATATAGAATCGTGATATATAGAGCTAAATAAATACTCAAATAATCTCATAGTACTTATAAGAAATAATATTCCACCATTTCTTTTGATTTCATTCTTCAATGGCTCAATCATATATGGTTTCAATTAAATTAATAATAACAATTATGACAACCATGATTTTGGCTAATGTGATGATTGTAAGAGGAGATAAAACATGGTGTGTGGCTAAGGTTGACGCTACTAATCAACAATTGCTTGATGCTTTAAATTATGCATGCGGAGCTGGAGCTGATTGTGACCCTATTCAACCTAATGGAAGCTGCTATAATCCAAACACAGTAGAAAGTCATGCTTCCTATGCTTTTAATAGCTTCTATCAGAAAAATAAACAAGCTAGTGGCACTTGTGTTTTCGCTGGAAGTGCACACGTTATCACCATCGATCCTAGTATGAATATAGATATTCAACATGACTAATTTTTCTTATTAAATATATGTTTTATTACATATTGCATACATATTGGTTTATATATATTGTGGATTACTTTATTTGATCTCATATATTCAATTTATTTTTATGTACAAGCTTCGAAAAATGTGTATATCCATCTAATTGAAGGTATTGCGTTAAAATGTTTAGAAATTTTTAAAATTTTGTTGTATAATACATTTTATGAGGGTGACTAATTGGTGACATTGTATATTTTATTTTGAAGATAAATTGCTAAAAGTGTGAATGCATGGATCAAGACTTCACATATGAAGAGGCCTTCGAATAAATGAATGAAGCGCTCTAAAACTACAATGTTTCATTCTCTTGTAATTCATACGTTTTATTATGTAATGTTATTTATAAAATAAAAAATTATAAGAATTATATTCTTATTTACATACATATTTAAATCAATAAACAAATATCATTATTTAGTCAAAAATAAAATTATGATATTTAATGAAACTTATACTAAATTAGATCTCCTAAGAATTGTCATTAAATATGTGTAACATGGAAGAAAATACTACAATGTTTCCTTCTATAGTCGTGCCCGTATAGATGGATAATTTTTTTATTTAGTGATATCAAAGTCAAATATTAAAAATATATATAAAATATATTTATAAATTTATAAACTTTAAGATTATGATGTTGTTTATGTAAAAATTATAGATTATAAAAATTATACTATTATTTATCAAATGAATTAAAGATATCTTAATATTTAAGGGTTATAATTATTCTCTACACTTCTTCATATTTTGAAATTATTGAAATTTTTATATAAACTATCAAATATATCGCTTCTATATATATGACCATACAATCGTTAGAAAATTTACCACTTATACATCTACACATTTAATTCTTCATAAAGCAATAGCTCAAATACTTCTTACAGCTGTTGCAATTTTCCAAGACAAAAGAGTAACACTAGTTTCATAAGTAAGTACAATATTGAATAAGCAATGTAACTTTTAGCTTCATAATGGTCAAAATGTACAGTTGTGTGTGCTCTCCTTGCAAGGAAAAGAGACATAGATGTCTTAGTAAGTATATTACGATGTATGATGTATAACTTTCTTAATAAGGAATAATAAATGAAAGAGCATCAGTGTCTAGGTATTTTTCTTTGCAAATATTAAAATAATTTGTAAAGGTTACAACTTATTCATAATGTTGATGTAGTGTTTGAGTAATAATATATAAAGTTTGTCATGAATCAATAGTCTTCAATATTTGTAATTTTCATTAATATAGGGCTTAGATATTTGATTTACTAATAATTTATGTATTGGGAATAAGCATGCTAAAATTATACTATCTGTATGAAATGATGCTTTTCATTCATTGTACTAGCACATCTATCATGATGTGACATTTGAGATAACATTCTTAGTGTTAACACATCATATATGGTCTTAATCCATATGGACACAAGTGATTAATTCTTCATTTGGGCACATGTGATCACTAGTGTTGAGTATACATAACATGTTTGTCCAGGTACATATGTACATTTTTTCTTGAGGTGTAGATGGTAAACCTTGTTCACTTTATTTCATACGATCGTTTTAGACTTGAGGTCTAGGTGATCAAACTTGTTGAAGTTGTCACGAATAATCATTTTTTTTTCTAAGGGTATATTATCATTTCTTCTTGAACTACCATTGTACAAATTAAAAAATGGGCGCATTAGTCATATCGTATGTCACACCTACATAATATATAATTTGGATTTTAGGTACTCATATATTTTTGGGACAGTTCGGGCTAAGTGTTTTAAAAATATAATTTTTTATTAATGAATGAAATTTTTTGTAAATATTGTATCTTATGTGATAAAATTACTTCTATAAAAAATAAGATACAAGATGTGGTAGTTTGAATTCTTTTAAATGGTTTTTGTATAACTGCATGCTTATGTTCTAAAAATATATATATTATTTTTTAAAATGTATAAAATAAAAAATAAGATTCAATAAATGTTTATAAAACATTATTTTATGTATTTTAAAAATCAGTTAAACATAAAACTATTTTAAATATATTTTGGTAAAAATCATTTCTAAAGTATATCTTTAGAAAGTTCATGTGATTTTGACCGTATTATAATTTTCCATAATGTATATTTATGTTGTTAGATATCAAAGCTAGATTTTTTAATTTATAAAAAATAATTTTATTATTTAAAATTTTTTATTAATTTTTTTTAAAAAATAAATAAAGAAAATATCACTTTTCTTAACTTAAAAGTGAAAAAGATGATTTTTGTAAAATGTAACTTCAAAATTATTTTTACCTTAAATAATTTTACATCGTGTTCTATGATATATATATATATATATATATATATATATATATATATATATATATATATATATATATATATATATATATATATATATATATATATATATATATATATATATATATATATATATATATATATATATATATATATATATATATATATATATATATATATATATATATATATATATATATATAGACTCGTGATATATAGAGCAAAATAGATACTCAAATAATCTCATAGTACTTATAAGAAATAATATTCCACCATTTCTTTTGATTTCATTCTTCAATGGCTCAATCATATATGGTTTCAATTAAATTAATAATAACAATTGTGACAACCATGATTTTGGCTAATGTGATGATTGTAAGAGGAGATAAAACATGGTGTGTGGCTAAGGTTGACGCTACTAATCAACAATTGCTTGATGCTTTAAATTATGCATGCGGAGCTGGAGCTGATTGTGACCCTATTCAACCTAATGGAAGCTGCTATAATCCAAACACAGTAGAAAGTCATGCTTCCTATGCTTTTAATAGCTTCTATCAGAAAAATAAACAAGCTAGTGGCACTTGTGTTTTCGCTGGAAGTGCACACGTTATCACCATCGATCCTAGTATGAATATAAATATTCAACATGACTAATTTTTCTTATTAAATATATGTTTTATTACATATTGCATACATATTGGTTTATATATATTGTGGATTACTTTTATTTGATCTCATGTATTCAATTTATTTTTATGTACAGGCTTCGAAAAATGTGTATATCCATCTAATTGAAGGTATTGCGTTAAAATGTTTAGAAAGTTTTTAAAATTTTGTTGTATAATACATTTTATGAGGGTGACTAATTGGTGACACTGTATATTTTATTTTGACGATAAATTGCTAAAAGTGTGAATGCATGGATCAAGACTTCACATATGAAGAGGCCTTCGAATAAATGAATGAAGCGCTCTAAAACTACAATGTTTCATTCTCTTGTAATTCATAAGTTTTATTATGTAATGTTATTTATAAAATAAAAAATGATAAGAATTATATTCTTATTTACATACATATTTTAATCAATAAACAAATATCATTATTTAGTCAAAAAAATAAAATTATGATATTTAATGAAACTTATACTAAATTAGATCTCCTAAGAATTGTCATTAAATATGTGTAACATGGAAGAAAACACTACAATGTTGCCTTCTATAGTTGTGCCCGTATAGATGGATAATTTTTTTATTTAGTGATATCAAAGTCAAATATTAAAAATATATATAAAATATATTTATAAATTTATAAACTTTAAGATTATGATGTTGTTTATGTAAAAATTTATAGATTATAAAAATTATACTATTATTTATCAAATGAATTAAAGATATCTTAATATTTTAGGATTATAATTATTCTCTACACTTCTTCATAT
>CATIWC010002755.1:0-117238 GCA_948472305.1 Vicia faba | reverse complement strand
AATATTTCTTTTTATTAATTAATTTATTTCTTTTCTTAATTCATTAAGACAAAAAACCATTTTTTAAACAAGTCCTTTTTCTTTCTTGCATTGTACATTTAAATATGGTTGTAATAGTCAATTAGGATTTAAATTCTTGCAACCTCTCATTGGTAAAATTTGTACCCCCATCCCCTTAATGGTGTAATAGTGTAGGACTTTACTTTTCCCGCAATTTTATTGCTTTCATATATTGTTAGTAATTAGGGTGTGTATGGCAAGATAAAAACAACAAATAGACAACCCAAAAATCAAAGACTAAAATGCATGCAATCAAACGCACTATTCACACATGCACCCTTAGGGTAATCTCACTTGTTGCCTATCGGAAAATGGTCATATCCCTCGAATATGGGCGTTTAAGCAAAAACCCTCGATAAAAGATCGTAGTCCCTCGATGTCCCTCGATGTTTCCTTTGATAAAACGATCTAGTCCCTTACGATATTGCTAAAATGTTCCATAGTGTGATACGGGTGGCAGAAACTGACTGTTTTTACTGGTTTGTGTTTTACATTTTTTGTTGCAAAATATCGCGGTAAGCAAGAGTCGCCACCGACTTTTATTTCATCCAATCATGGAAAAGGAAAAAAGAACAGAAAAAACATTTTTTCGAGATATTCTGAGTACGGGGGGGGGGGGGGGGGGGGGGGGGTAGATTATAGAAAGGGAAGGTGTTAGCACCCTTTCTATCCGTGGTTTTCCACGGGCTCTTAGGTACTTGCTCCTCTTTTTTAAAATTGCTTGTGTGTGTGCTTGTTTTGAAAATGTTTTACTTCGTGATAACCCTTGTATCAGTCCTCAAGGATGTGACAAAGTAGTTTTGAAAATTGTTTTGAAAGGTGTTTATGTAAAAGTTTTGTTTGAGCAAGTACTTAAAAGTTAATCTACCTACTCGAAAAAAGATTGTTCGTTCTCGCTTCCTTTAGACAACGCTGTCCTACTATTAAGGAGTAGGTAGCCTCATCGTTGGAGTTTATAAGGGGACGTTCAAAAGGGACAAGTATAGTCACAAAAGCAACGGGTTGGAATTTTAGTGGTAACCCTAGAGTCTTAAGATCTTTCCGAGGGCAACATTCGAATGGGACATTTTGATCTTTTAGACTGGAGGGCAGCCACTAAAATCTCCTATGCTTAATAACTGTTTACCGAAGGCAACCGAAGTGAGGAAAACCCTAGGAGTGGATATGTGCATGTGAATTTTTTCAGTTAATTAGTCTTTGCACATTAGGTTATCTACCGTTTTAATTTTCAGATATTCTTTCCATACAATCCTATTAGCCATGTATCTAGACAGTTAAAGATTTGCAAGAATTTAAAGTGCGAGAAAATAACCTAGCTATTATAGGGCTTTGGCAGTTACATAATCATCTTGACTGAAAATAAAAATGCGAAAGTTTAAAACCCTAATTACTATTACAATCCCGGAGCAGTTACAATAATAATAAAAGAATTAAAATGCGCGCGACAAATTGAATGCGAGAAAAATTGAAATCCCTAAAATCTAATTAAAAAAATATTTAAGTTATTTTTTGAGGAAAAAATTAATTAAGTTATGTACAATTAAAACCCTAATTCTAATTATTTTTAATTATAAAAAAAAGATTAAATTGCCCTAAGTTAATTAAACTAAATTAATTAAGAAATATTCTTTTATGAAAAAAAAATGATTTTGGTGTTTTTTTTGATAAAAAAATGATTTTAGATATTATTTGTGAAAAGAAAAGTAATTAAGAAAATAAATAAAATAAATTAAAAAATCAGAGAAAGAGAGGAATTGGGCATGTGTTGGGCTGAATGAGGGGGGTGCTATGTTGAATTTCCCGAGCCCATTAGCCATCCAAGCCCAGTCAGCGCTTGGTTCCATGTGGCGTTGACCTGAGGGTGTACCATGGGTCCTTCATTGCTATGCGTTGGATCTGGTTGACTATGAATCTGAAGGATGGATGGTTGATAGCGCACGGTGAACGCTAGGGTAGGTGATGCACATGATCTGCAAATGGAAAAGAAAATAAAGTTTGGCTGGGACCTGGGATCGAACCCAGGTCCTTATACTCCCCACCAACGCGCTCTTCCATTGGGTCAACTTGCTTAGTTATTATTATACTGAAAATAAAACATAATATGGAAAAAAATGGTCAGTGGACAAAAACGCGCGGAATTTCAAATGGCCCAATGGTTGGTTGCCACATGATCTTCTTCTTCATTTTCCGGCGTGTTAGGTAAAGACCTTTTACCTACAGTCACATGTTCGTAGCTATAGCCCCTACAAATTTCAAAAATGTACAATACACATGATAAATTACTTCCCACTACATGGATCAATTCGTCTTGATCTCGTGAACATCATGGTGTTCCTCCCTTGGCCCAATTTAACCTATAGAACAAACCCCTAAAATGCACACGAAAACCCTAGCAATGGCAAACACCCATATATACGTCAAAACATTAATTAAACTATTCAGTCAACTTGCAATCATGTCAAATATCAAAATATGCCAATCAAATGTGCTAATAATGCAGGAATTACAATAATCGATTTTGGAAAAAAGAGCATGATTCTTGATGCTTCAGGCCTTGCAAATGATTGGGATGGCTTCTTGAGTCGTCCAACAATTGATTGGCAATGCTAGGATGGCTTGAGATGGCCTGTGGAGTGAAAATCGATTCACACTTTTTTGCAAGAAATTTGGAATTTGTTCTTGTGCTTTCTCTACTGCCAAACCTTGTCTTATGCCTTGTACATGTTCATTATATATCCTAGAACGAATCAGGGTTATAAAAATGGCTTGTATATTTGCAATTATGGAAGATTTGATTTGATTTCCATGCATATGCAAACTTTCTATATTGATCCAAATTATCTCTTTCTTGTACCATCATGCTTGATTCGATTTGGCCTTGATATTTCAGCATATTTTGATTGCAAACCTGTCAAAAATCATATCAAAACAGATCTTTGATATTATTTACCAATTATTTGATTTAATTCAATTTTTAATTAATAAAAAATCACAATAAAATGGAAAATGAAGCAAATAACATGGTGGATGGATGTTTGGGTCGTGGATCATGTTATAAGTGAGGTGCAATCATGAAATGCTAGGCCCATTTAGTAAAAAAAATGCATTTTTGAGCATATTTGACTTTTGGCAATTTTGCAAAAAAAGGTCAACTTTGACAAGGCATATCTTTTCCAATTTTTAACCCTAGAGAGGTGGTATTTGACTTTTTAGAAAGCTTAGGATGTACCCTAATCAACCCTTTTGGTATCATCTTAATTGAGTCTTCCATGTTCATGTAAGAAGCTTTGACCCAAAAGGTATTTTTGTTGACTTTTCAAAAGGACCCATAATGTGAAAATTCATATCTTTTTATGAGTGCATATTTTGAACTTGTGATATGAAGATGAGTTGTAGGGAATTTCATCCTCTTCAAAATGAGCCTTGGATGGAAAATTTCTGATAAATCATGTGAAAGTTATGCTTGGTCAAAGTTTGGTTGACTTTTCTTGAGAAACCCTAATTTAGCAACTTTTGGGTTTTGATGAATTTAGGGAATTCCTTGAAGAATCATGATAAACCCTTGATAAAATGATGGAGATCACTTCAAAATGTTTATGTTGACCAAAAATATTGAATTTTGACTGTATGTGGGCCACAATTGACTTTTGACCTAATACAGTCGATTCTCAAGCATCTGAGCAGTTGACTGAGCAAACTTCTTGTGCAGTGCTTGAAACTTGACATGGAGGGTCTTGAGAACACATTAGGACCATGGAGAGAATATGAGGTCTTTGGAGTCCACCTATCTTTATGAAAATGGAAACCCTAATTTGAGACACACTACCTTAGGAGAGAGTTTGTCTGGTCAACTCTTGGGCAACTTGAGCAAATTGAGGATCTCTATGGGCATGTGTTGAGTAAAATAAGAGGGCAAATTTTGGGATACAACAACTTCCCCTGTTCAATCTTCTTAAACCTAAGGGTGTAGATTGGCTCGTCTGCCTTTCGTGATCTGAAGGTGGAAGATGATTGAACACTAGAGTGCCCGGAAATTTGCACTCGCATGAAGGGATACTTGATTTGTGATATTGGGAATGGGCTTATAGATTCCATTTGGAAGTTGCTATAGAATTTTAGGAGATGGGCTTAAATATGCTATCCAAGGTGTGACGGAGTACCGTCGGAGATGGGATTAAAGATGCCATCTAGAGGATGTTGAGTTCCTGAGACATTCCTTCAATGAGAGTTCCTATTCCTATTGTTGATGAGGAATCTGCCGAGGAATGTTGGTATCTGTCTTGGGAGAAATATAATTTTAGAAGCTTCAGTTGTCCGTTACTCTACTGGGGGAATAACTCCTGCTTAAGGAAGCGGAAGTGAACTGCATATCTAGTCAAGGTACAAGCTGCACCACGACTTACTGGGGAAATGCGAAACCAATCGTGTTTGATCGGGTCCCAGTCTTATAGTGTTATGGAGTGCTGTATGGAAACCTAGATGGTAAGGTTATGAGAAGGAACCTGGATAATAGGGTTACTTCAAAATGAAAGCCTGGATAGTAGGGTTGTGAGAAGGAACCTGGATCGTAGGGTTACTTCGATATGAAAGCCTGGATAGTAGGGATGTGAGAAGGAACCTGGGTCGTAGGGTTACTTCGATATGAAAGCCTGGATAGTAGGGCTGTGAGAAGGAACCTGGATAGTAGGGTTACTTTGATATGAAAGCCTGGATAGTAGGTGTGATCGGTGGGAATGAGAATTGACTATTTTGGAATGCTGGTTCGCGTTTGCGTTTGTTTTCACAAAATGTCACGGTAAGCAAGAGTCGCCACCGTCTTTTATTTTATCCAACAAGGAAAGGACAAAAGCACAGAAAAATTCCTTTTCGCGATGTTTCTCGGGTTCGGGAGGTAGATTATAGAAAGGGAAGGTGTTAGCACCCTTTCTATCCGTGGTTATCCACGGGTGTGATACGGTGGGATAACTGACTATGAGTTTTGCGTTTGTATTCACACTTGTTCGGTTGAGCAAGAGTCGCCACCGACTTTTTATTTTATCCTAAGGAAAGGTTAAAAAGCACAGCAAAAACCTTTGAGATTATTTCCTTGGGTTCGGGGAGTAGATTATAGAAAGGGAAGGTATTAGCACCCTTTCTATCCATGGTTATCCATGGGCTCTTAGTTACTTGCTTAGATCAACTTGCCTTGGTTTTCAATTGTTTGAAATGGTGCTTTGTGCGTGGTTTTGAAAATGTTTTGAAAAAGATGCCTTGTCTAGGCTACCCTTGTAACAATTCTTTACTCGAATGTTTTACAAAAGGTGTTTGTCTTTTTGAAAAGATGTTTCAAGGTTTTTTGAAAGTTTATGTTGAAAGTGTTTGTGATGTGTGGTTTGAAAAAATAGGCAAGTGTTTTTGTTTTGCAAGTTGACAAGTACTTAAGAGCCATCTACCCTAAAGTTCTCAAAGATTTTTGCTTATGTTTTAACCCTTTTAACAATTTTGTTCCACCATTGCATTTGGTGGACAATCTTGTGTTAGGAGGTGAAAGGGACGGGCGCGGGTCATCGTTTAGACCGTAATTGCAATAGTGCCAAGTATCTTTGGGCAATGTTTTCTTTAAGGGACTTGATCATTTTTTAGGCAACTTTCGAAAGCGTCATCGAGGGACTATGATCATTTGATTGTTTTGTTTTGCCCAAAGAGACCTAACATGCAATATGGCCCATTTATTGAAGGCAACAAGTGGAATACCCTAGGGGTGCAAGTGTGATTAGTGTTGTCCATTTTCATGCTTGTTTATCTTGAAATTAGGTCAAACTATTTTTGTTGTTTTTGATTCGCATACAAACCCTAATTCTAACATGGTATATTTAGAAAGCATTAAAGTGCGAAATTTAAAGTCCTAAACTATTACAACACAATATATGGGAAGGGGGGGTACAAATGTTCAAATGGGGGTATTTTGACAAGGAATTTAAACCTAGACTATTACATCAAATTGAGAATTATACAAATTATTTAATGTACAATAATTAAATAAAATAAGAATAAACATGCAAGATGCAAAAAATGTTTTTTATATGTATGAAAAAAAAGGTATTTTTATATGTCAAATAAACAAAATAAAAAGTAATATTTTTTGGAGTTTTTATGTATTTAGGGCAAAACCCTAATTTATTAAATAAAAGGTATTAATTATTTAATATATACAATATTTAATAATTATGTACAAAAATAAAATAAAAATGAAGTATATTTATAAAAAAGGTATTTTTAATAACAAATATTAATAAAATAAAAATGTATATATTTTTTTTTGTATTTTTGTCCTAAATATTCTAATAAATATATATATATATATATATATATATTTGTATTATATGATAAATATATTAAATATGTGTAAAAATATAATATTTAATATTTACAAAAAAAGTAGTTTTGATATAAAATGTTTTCAAGAGAGAAAATAAAATGAAAATCAGAAATAAAATAAGTTTGCATTATTTTTGGTATTTTTAAATAAAAGTGTTTATGTATTTATTTATGTACAAATACCTATTTAAACAAATAAATGCCTAATAAATTCAAAAATGGTGTGAAAAATATTTTTAATACTTTTAATATTATGAGAGAAAATAAATAAGTCAGAACAAAAAAGAAAAATTCAAAAAATCATGAAAATAAGCATAATGGGCCCAAGAGGTGTAAAAGCAAAAATAGGGTGCAAATAAGAAAAGCTAGAACAAGCCCAGCCCAAAGGACCTTCTTCAACCTCTGGCCAGAAACGCGCGCTTGGAACACTGATTCAAACATCTGGATTCCTGGACTTTTAGAACAAACTTACAACATAAGAAATGTTAAGCATCAAGCCACGATTCTAGACGTAAAGAACTCATCCCAACTCTCAGAAATGAGAGAGAATTTCTCCATTCCCAAATCTTAACCTAACTTTTTATCAATGTTCAGACCTCAAATTCTCATAGCACAGGCAAAATAAATGGAAAGTAAAGGCATGTACAGTTTCAAGGGCATGAGTAAAACACTTTTTATTCACAAACCTAGAGCTAACAATGCCTACATTGAGAGTTAGAAGTTCATGAATATACCTGTTCAGTTGGAATCGTGTCTGGCAATGGAGGAGCTTTTAGGGCAAGATGATGGCTTGTACAACTTGCTTGAAGTGTGAGGATGCTATTCCAATACTTGGTATGCTTCGAAACCTTCTATATCAAGCTGCAGAAGTCAACCTGCAAGAGGAAGAAATGAAAATGGCCAAACTGATTAGAGGAGTTACAATCTACTTCTAATGCTTTGGATAGTTTGGATTGATGGTAAGGAAAGTGTTTGAACTGGTTTTGGCCAAGATGCACGATGGAAATGAACTATGGGATTCAAGTTGCAGAATATGCCCTGTTTTGCCACAAAACTGTGATTTTATGTGTATGGATGGATGAAGGGTTGTTTGGTCGTGCTTTAGGTCAGTTAGGGAGTGTGAAATGTGAGGACAAAGTTTGCTTAGGTTGGTCTTTGCTGAGATGAGAGTTGTGTTGTACAAAAATGCAAGCTTTCTTCACACTTAAGCAAGAAAAGGTCCACTTGAGTTCTAGGCTGATAGAGGCCCCCCTAATGTGCTGCACCACTTAGTCTTGATCAGTGTAATTAGTCTAATAACTTGTGCCAAGAGGATATGCACTGTACTTGCTTGGATTGCTAATTGACATAAAGTTCCACTTTTGCAAAAATGGTCATTATGCTTTTTCTACTTTGGGATTAAACCTCTATGCAATGCTTGAACATATAAAATATGGTCTTGGCACAATGAGTTTGCATTAAATTTATGAGTGAAAAAGGGATTTAGGGCCTGTAATCAAAAAATGCAAGCTGAGTTCAAAATTGCTTAAGTGTATGGACATGTAATTTGGTCATGAACAAAGTGAGTTTTTCCCATATTGCCAAATTCGATTCTCTCTAACCATGCGGTTGTTTGATGAGTTCTTAGATATTTTGGAAAGCTTGGAATGTGTACTTCAATCCATATTTGAAATGTAAATTGAAATTCCAAGTGGAAGTATGTGAAAAATGGTCTTGAAGTTAGGCAAAAATCCTGCCTAAAATAGGTCAAATTTTCTCTAAGTTAAGAATGGTTTGGTACCCTTGTTCCAAAAATTGTAACTTGAGCTACAAGCTTCTTTTGGGAAAACTTTGTGAATCAAAGTTGTATATTTTGAAATAGGCTACAACTTTCATGTTTTGACTTTTTCTTGAATCCAAATGAATCTTGGTGAGAAAGTGGGACAAGGTTAGGAAAAAATTAGGGTTTTTCATAACTTAGAAAAATTCTAAGTTATGAAAAATCTTCATTTCAAACCCTAATTTGCAATTCTTGATTTCTTGATGAACAAGTTTCATGATTTGGTATGTTTTGATGAAAAATGAATCTTGACACTTGATTTTGACCAAAAAGTCAAAGTTTGACTTTTCAGTATACAGTCAAAAGTGATCAATTGACTGGGAAATTCAACTGTCAATCTTGTGTATTTGGGATCTTTTGAACTTGTTGAGCATGTCAAGACAATTCCATGGGGTCCTTGAGTCCATATGTGAGCTTGGTTTGCCATTGGCTAGGTCAAACAGTCAAAAATTGCCTTTGTGCAGTCAAAACCCTAAAAATGACCATTTTGCCCTTTTGGTGATCTGATCAAATTTCTTGTGGAATTGTGATCCAAACTTGATCAAATGGTCCATATGAGTTCATAATGTTGATGTGGGTCAATTTTCATGAGATTTGACTGTCAATTGGCCACAATTGACTTTTTCCCCAATACAATTGATTTCTAGGTCAACTGTCCAATTGACTGGGCAAAATTTGGAATCAAGACTTGAAACTTGGTATGGGTAAACTTGGGAGTCCAACATGAAGCATGAAAGTAATCTTAGGCATTTTAGGTCAAAACAACTTTGTGCAAACACAAACCCTAATTTGGGTCAACAGTGCAAGGAGAAGTCTTAAGCAGAGGAAACCCTAACTAGATCTTGAGCTCCAAGGGTCTTGTGATTAGAAAATGTTGAGGAAATGGGAGGGCAAATTTTGGGGTACAACAGTTGCCCCTGTTCAATCTTCTTGAATCCGAAGAGTTAGATTGGCAAGTTTGCCTTTCGTGACTCGAGGGTAAAAGGAGATTGGACACTAGAGTGCCCTTAAATTTGCACTCGTCAAAGCAATGGATGCGGGAATGGGCTTAGAGATGCCATTTGGAGATGGGATTAACGATGCCATCGGGAGGAGTGACAGGAACTTGTCGGGGATGGGCTTAAAGATGCCATCTGGAATGAGTATCATAAAGGTGCCCATGTCTGGGTCATCTCTGAACTGGGGTCTGAATAAGCAATAGATTGACATCCGTATCTGGAGGCATCCGTAAACTGTTTTCAAAAGTTGAGAAGAGTCTGAACAAGCGATAGGTTAACATCCGTTACTTGGAGAACCCGTGAACTGTTTTCATAAATCTTGAAGTTGAATAAGCAATAGAGCAGCATCCGTTGTTGGGAAGCGTCCGTAAACTGTTTTCAAAAGTTGCATCTGAACAAGCGATAGATTAACATCCGTTGTTGGTAAGAATCCATGAACTGTTTTCAGAAGTCTTGAGAAGAATCTGAACAAGCGATAGGTCAATATCCGTTACTTGGAGAACCCGTGAACTGTTTTCAGAAATCTTAAAGTTGAATAAGCAATAGAGCAGCATCCGTTGTTGGGAAGCGTCCGTAAACTGTTTTCAAAAATTGCATCTGAACAAGTGATAGATTAACATCCGTTGTTGGGAAGAATCCATAAACTGTTTTCAGAAGTCTTGAGAAGAATCTGAACAAGTGATAGGTTAACATTCGTTACTTGGAGAACCCGTGAACTGTTTTCATAAATCTTGAAGTTGAATAAGCAATAGAGCAGCATCCGTTGTTGGGAAGCGTCCGTAAACTGTTTTCAAAAATTGCATCTGAACAAGTGATAGATTAACATCCGTTGTTGGGAAGAATCCATAAACTGTTTTCAGAAGCCTTGAGAAGAATCTGAACAAGTGATAGGTTAACATCCGTTACTGGAGAACCCGTGAACTATTTTTAGAAGTCTTGAGAAGGAACCGGTGTAGGGTTTCCTGATGATGAGTCCGTGTAAAACTGCGTCTAGATGAATTTGAACAAGTATCAGAATGTCGCCGTGTCTGGGTCACATCTGAACTATTTCTGGATGAATCTAGGAAGATGATCTTTGTCTGTCGACTGATCTTAACTGAAAAGGTAAAGGGTTAGTTGTATGCAATGTTATAATGCATGATGCAATGTATGTTATATGATATGAATGTAAATGAATGTGCATGCAAGCTGGAGAGCTGTCTTGCTGAGGATAAATGAATCCTGGATGGCTGAAGATAAAAGAATCTTGACTGCTGCCGGGGAAAATAATTCCTTGGCTGCTGCTGTGGAGGGCAAGAATCTTCAATTGTTGAAAATGAGAAGTCTTGGGACCATTATTGGGGAAATCAGAAGCTTGGGTTGTATGCCAAACTACTGGAGACTCCCTGTTTTGAGGAGATCTGTGTAGGATTTCCTGATGATGAGTCCGTGTAAAACTGCATCGGGTTTTTGAACACTTTTGACATTCGAATGCCCCAAGTGGTGACGTAGATAATTTCCTGGCTTGTTACAGGTGTTGGTCTACAATCGGTCGTTCACAGATATTTTCCTGGCTTGTTACAGGTGTTGATCTGGAACTCTTCAGACATGCCCTGGCTGGATACAGGAATCGAGTCTGGAAATAGTCGTCAACAGATATGCCCTGGCTGGATACAGGAATCGAATCTGGAAATAGTCGTCAACAGATATGCCCTGGCTGGATACAGGAATCGAATCTTCAAACTCTTCAGACGTGCCCTGGCTAGATACAGGAATCAAGTCTGGAAATAGTCGTCAACAGATATGCCCTGGCTGGATACAGGAATCGAATCCTCAAACTCTTCAGACGTGCCCTGGCTAGATACAGGAATCAAGTCTGGAAATAATCGTCAACAGATATGCCCTGGCTGGATACAGGAATCGAATCTTCAAACTCTTCAGACGTGCCCTAGCTAGATACAGGAATCGAGTCTGGAAATAGTCGTCAACAGATATGCCCTGGCTGGATACAGGAATCAAATCCTCAAACTCTTCAGACGTGCCCTGGCTAGATACAGGAATCGAGTCTGGAAATAATCGTCAACAGATATGCCCTGGATGGATACAGGAATCGAATCCTCAAACTCTTCAGACGTACCCTGGCTAGATACAGGAATCGAGTCTGGAAATGTGATAGTTGATTTGTTGAACACTTTTGACATTCGAATGCCCCAAGTGGTGATGAAGGAGTCTTGAATCAGATTACTCTGCATATTGAGAGATTTCTTGAAATCTTGACTGGACTGCCCCAGATTAACTGGATTTTGAAAGATCTGTTTGGGCCTTGACTGGACTGCCCCAGGTTAATTGGATGGTGCTATGTCATGCCCCTTGTTGATAGGAGATTTGTAAAGGAAGTGTCGTCCTTTTGAAGTGATTTTGCTCACTGAGAGAGTTTTCGTTCCTCCGAACATTCGCTGTACGAATTTCTTCGCTGTCAAACAAAAAGCCAAATGCAGACAGTGATATTCAAGCAATGCAAAGTTTTATGTTTGTCTCGAAGTTTTGAAAAATGCGTTTTTAGCAGAAAACTTTTTTATAAGACAGATCAACACAAGATTTAGAGCAAAGCCTTACAGGAGTCAGGATACCTTTTGTAACAGTATGCTTTCGAACTAACCCATCCTTCAATTAGGACTTTTGAAGGGTTATAACGTGGCTTGGTTCACGGTTTAAGAAACAAAGGATAAAGGCTCAAAGTTTATTTGTACCCACCCGCTCTTCGTGATGTTCTTCACACCTAAGCTCAGTTAATTGTGCGTCGCACTCTGTTTTGAGTTTAGAACGACCTTTTGGGTGATGGTTCACCAATTGAATTTGGGGAGACAGTCATCATCTCCTTCAACATTTTTCATGTTGTTGAGGATTTTGTAATGACCTCACTATTTTGATTTTGATTTGTTATCCCTAACTTTTGCCTGACTGTTCCCATTTTCGAGATTACAGTCAGCGGGATGCCCCAGCTTTCTTAAGCCTCCTTTATAGGTTTTGGCTTGGTGGGCTTTTCTCCTTTGAGAGATTGATTGTCTATGCGATAGGGAACCACCCTTGTCTTTTGATTCCAAAGGAATGCTTTTTTTTTTTGACGTCGTTCGTTGTATTACGAACTGAGAGCTTGCGACTTCAATGCGTGTTTTCTCTTGAATTAACTGAGATACTACCCTGCCCCAGGTTTATATCAAAGGTTTTGATTGTTTAGAACAGAAAACTCCTACTTCTTTGGCTCGAAGGGGTTGACTAGGGATTAACTTCCTTATAACTCCAGTGTTTGGGAATTGAATGAAATGCATGTACATCATCAGCAAGGTCTGTTCAAAAGCATATTGTATAAGATCATGGTATTGTTTCGTCATCCTCCCTCTAAAGGCTTACAGCTTTTTATCAAGAGTCAAATATCATAAAGAAAAGCATAAGAGTAGTGAAACGAATGTATGAATTCAAGACAAACATATGCAATGCATTAATGAAAACAGAGTTTAACATCAACAAATAATTGTTTGACAGCAAAAGAAATTACAACTTTGAAAATTCAAAAAGAAGCAAAAGTCTTTCAGCTTGAGCTTCGTCACTTCAGGTGGAGAACCCTTTAATGGAAGATTTTCATCTCACCGTCTGGCATGAATTCCAGCACTCCAATGTCGATCAGATCTTGAATCTTGTTCTTCAAGGCCCAACAGTCGTTGGTGTCGTGTCCCGGGCTGTAGGAGTGGTAAACACAAAATGCATCGGGACGATAGTTAGGAGAGGAGGTATTGAGCTTCTGAGGAGGATCCTTTAAGGTAAGCAGGTTGACCTCCAACAGGCGCTTCAGTATGAAGAATGATGGTATTTCAGTCTCCGTGAACTGTCTTCCCGACGTTTCTTGCTTGCGCCGATTACCCCGGTGACGCTGACGAGGTTGTTGATGGGCTTGTGACCCTGAAGCAAGCGAAGGAGCTTTCCCTTTGTCTTCTTGAGTGGATGGAGGCTGAGCGGTAACTTGATCTTCAACCTCAGATGTTTGCCCCAGTTGGTTGTTTTGAAGTAGTTGGCGGACGAGAACTCTGAGTTCCTCTTGTCTTTGAGATAGGTCTTGGATGAGAGCCATCTGGCCCACCAACTGTCCCATCACTTGGGTCCTCAATGTTGTCAGATCAAACTGCAGCTCCGCAAGCTGATCACTCCTGGCATTGTTTGAATTTTCCAAGCTCTTTGTGAGGAGAGCTTTCATTTCTTCTTGCCCCAGAGACAAGTTCAGGAACATCTCCCGCAGCTGAGCAGTCTGGTCTTGGATGTCTTTGACAGACCTTTCTAGAGCCATCTCTTACTGAAATAAATAGAAGGAGAGTAAGGAAACCTGAAAAAGGAAAAACTGTCAAAATGCAATGCATGATATGTGGATGCATGCTTTCAAGGATCTCTTGGGGTAAACACAAGAAAATGTTAGAGGTTGAACTTTGCTCTTGGATTGGAGAACTTTGCACCGGTGGATGTCTTTCCACTAGAATCAAGCTCACCATGTCAAGTGGGTCATAGCCACTGATTCAAGTTGTTGCACTTGAACTTTGATCGGAGAACTGTGCACTGGTGGCTGTCTTTCCACGAGAATCAAGCTCACCATGTCAAGTGGGTCATAGCCCCTGATTCAAGTTGTTGTACTTGAACTTTGATTGGTATTGGTTAGAGGAGAAACCTCTTGCCCCTTTGGTAGACGTCTGGTTCAACGTAACCCTGCATCAAAAGAACCCTCGAGATCCTTGAAATGGTTATTTGAAAATGCTATGGTATGATGTCATGATGTTATGTACATGTATGCACAAGCAAGTAAGTGTATATACAGACAAACATATTCACACAAAGCAAAACAAGTCCTTAGGTTTAGGCTTGCATGAGGTTCAGGTAAGTACCCTCTTGAAGTTAGTTGGCTCATCCTGTCCTAAAATAGAAACTGGGTTCTAAGGAGCTCAATATCATTGGATCATTTTCTGTGTTCATTGTTTCGGTTTAGCCACTTACTGGCGACCAAAATATTCCAAGAAAACAACCCTCAAATGAGTGTAGTATCGAGTATCTACCAACTTCGGACTGCACCAAAGTCGGTCATCTCACTACCCCTAAAAAGGCTAAGATGGTCAATTAAGGTTCTAAGAGTTCGTTAGTGCTTCACGACATCACTCAGCGGCCCCGTACTCTCCTTGACTGAACTCAAGGGTTACCGGTACTCACAAATATGTCACACTAACATAGCTTACTTCTTCAACCATGTCGGTATACCCCGCATAGTTCCCTCACAGTTTTTTTGCTATTTACCTAGGAAGGTGCCCTAAATCCGGGTGTAGGATTTACAACAAACCCAAACAAGAACCCAAAAGATAAAGCAATCAAGTCAATCAAAGTAAGAAAGTAAAGGTGATCTAAACCCTAAGGTAACTCCACTTTTAAGTTCATTCCCCAGCAGAGTCGCCAGTTCTGTGATACGGTGGGAGAACTGACTATGAGTTTTGCGTTTGTATTCGCACTTGTTTGGTTGAGCAAGAGTCGCCACCGACTTTTTATTTTATCCTAAGGAAAGGTTAAAAAGCACAGCAAAAACCTTTGAGATTATTTTCTTGGGTTCGGGGAGTAGATTATAGAAAGGGAAGGTATTAGCACCCTTTCTATCCATGGTTATCCATGGGCTCTTAGTTACTTGCTTAGATCAACTTGCCTTGGTTTTCAATTGTTTGAAATGGTGCTTTGTGCGTGGTTTTGAAAATGTTTTGAAAAAGATGCCTTGTCTAGGCTACCCTTGTAACAATTCTTTACTCGAATGTTTTACAAAAGGTGTTTGTCTTTTTGAAAAGATGTTTCAAGGTTTTTTGAAAGTTTATGTTGAAAGTGTTTGTGATGTGTGGTTTGAAAAAATAGGCAAGTGTTTTTGTTTTTCAAGTTGACAAGTACTTAAGAGCCATCTACCCTAAAGTTCTCAAAGATTTTTGCTTATGTTTTAACCCTTTTAACAATTTTGTTCCACCATTGCATTTGGTGGACAATCTTGTGTTAGGAGGTGAAAGGGACGGGCGCGGGTCATCGTTTAGACCATAATTGCAATAGTGCCAAGTATCTTTGGGCAATGTTTTCTTTAAGGGACTTGATCATTTTTTAGGCAACTTTCAAAAGCGTCATCGAGGGACTATGATCATTTGATTGTTTTGTTTTGCCCAAAGAGACCTAACATGCAATATGGCCCATTTATTGAAGGCAACAAGTGGAATACCCTAGGGGTGCAAGTGTGATTAGTGTTGTCCATTTTCATGCTTGTTTATCTTGAAATTAGGTCAAACTATTTTTGTTGTTTTTGATTCGCATACAAACCCTAATTCTAACATGGTATATTTAGAAAGCATTAAAGTGCGAAATTTAAAGTCCTAAACTATTACAACACAATATATGGGAAGGGGGGTACAAATGTTCAAATGGGGGTATTTTGACAAGGAATTTAAACCTAGACTATTACATCAAATTGAGAATTATACAAATTATTTAATGTACAACAATTAAATAAAATAAGAATAAACATGCAAGATGCAAAAAATGTTTTTTATATGTATGAAAAAAAAGGTATTTTTATATGTCAAATAAACAAAATAAAAAGCAATATTTTTGGAGTTTTTATGTATTTAGGGCAAAACCCTAATTTATTAAATAAAAGGTATTAATCATTTAATATATACAATATTTAATAATTATGTACAAAAATAAAATAAAAATGAAGTATATTTATAAAAAAGGTATTTTTAATGTCAAATATTAATAAAATAAAAATGTATATATTTTTTTGTATTTTTGTCATAAATATTCTAATAAATATATATATATATATATATATATATATATATATATATATATATATATATATATATATATATATATATATATATATATATATATTTGTATTATATGATAAATATATTAAATATGTGTAAAAATGTAATATTTAATATTTACAAAAAAGTAGTTTTGATATAAAATGTTTTCAAGAGAGAAAATAAAATGAAAATCAGAAATAAAATAAGTTTGCATTATTTTTGGTATTTTTAAATAAAAGTGTTTATGTATTTATTTATGTACAAATACCTATTTAAACAAATAAATTCCTAATAAATTCAAAAATGGTGTGAAAAATATTTTTAATATTATGAGAGAAAATAAATAAGTCAGAACAAAAAAGAAAAATTCAAAAAATCATGAAAATAAGCATAATGGGCCCAAGAGGTGTAAAAGCAAAAATAGGGTGCAAATAAGAAAAGCTAGAACAAGCCCAGCCCAAAGGACCTTCTTCAACCTCTGGCCAGAAACGCGCACTTGGAATACTGATTCAAACATCTGGATTCCTGGACTTTTAGAACAAACTTACAACATAAGAAATGTTAAGCATCAAGCCACGATTCTAGACGTAAAGAACTCATCCTAACTCTCAGAAATGAGAGAGAATTTCTCCATTCCCAAATCTTAACCTAACTTTTTATCAATGTTCAGACCTCAAATTCTCATAGCACAGGCAAAATAAATGGAAAGTAAAGGCATGTACAGTTTCAAGGGCATGAGTAGAACACTTTTTATTCACAAACCTAGAGCTAACAATGCCTACATTGAGAGTTAGAAGTTCATGAATATACCTGTTCAGTTGGAATCGTGTCTGGCAATGGAGGAGCTTTTAGGGCAAGATGATGGCTTGTACAGCTTGCTTGAAGTGTGAGGATGCTATTCCAATACTTGGTATGCTTTGAAACCTTCTATATCAAGCTGCAGAAGTCAACCTGCAAGAGGAAGAAATGAAAATGGTCAAACTGATTAGAGGAGTTACAGTCTACTTCTAATGCTTTGGATAGTTTGGATTGATGGTAAGGAAAGTGTTTGAACTGGTTTTGACCAAGATGCACGATGGAAATGAACTGTGGGATTCAAGTTGCAGAATATGCCCTGTTTTGCCACAAAACTGTGATTTTCTGTGTACGGATGGATGAAGGGTTGTTTGGTCGTGCTTTAGGTCAGTTAGGGAGTGTGAAATGTGAGGACAAAGTTTTCTTAGGTTGGTCTTTGCTGAGATGAGAGTTGTGTTGTAAAAAAATGCAAGCTTTCTTCACACTTAAGCAAGAAAAGGTCCACTTGAGTTCTAGGCTGATAGAGGCCCCCCTAATGTGCTGCACCACTTAGTCTTGATCAGTGTAATTAGTCTAATAACTTGTGCCAAGAGGATATGCACTGTACTTGCTTGGATTGCTAATTGACATAAAGTTCCACTTTTGCAAAAATGGCCATTAAGCTTTTTCTACTTTGGGATTAAACCTCTATGCAATGCTTGAACATATAAAATATGGTCTTGGCACAATGAGTTTGCATTAAATTTATGAGTGCAAAAGGGATTTAGGGCCTGTAATCAAAAAATGCAAGCTGAGTTCAAAATTGCTTAAGTGTATGGACATGTAATTTGGTCATGAACAAAGTGAGTTTTTCCCATATTGCCCAATTCGATTCTCTCTAACCATGAGGTTGTTTGATGAGTTCTTGGACATTTTGGAAAGATTGGAATGTGTACTTCAATCCATCTTTGAAATTAAAATTGAAATTCCAAGTGGAAGTATGTGAAAAATGGTCTTGAAGTTAGGCAAAAATCCTGCCTAAAATAGGTCAAATTTTCTCTAAGTTAAGAATGGTTTGGTACCCTTGTTCCAAAAATTGTAACTTGAGCTACAAGCTTCTTTTGGGAAAACTTTGTGAATCAAAGTTGTAGATTTTACAATAGGATACAAGTTTCATGTTTTGACTTTTGCTTGAATCCAAATGAATCTTGGTGAGAAATTGGGACAAAGTTAGGAAAAAATTAGGGTTTTTCATAACTTAGAAAAATTCTAAGTTATGAAAAATCTTCATTTCAAACCCTAATTTGCAATTCTTGATTTCTTGATGAACAAGTTTCATGATTTGGTATGTTTTGATGAAAAATGAATCTTGACACTTGATTTTGACCAAAAAGTCAAAGTTTGACTTTTCAGTATACAGTCAAAAGTGATCAATTGACTGGGAAATTCAACTGTCAATCTTGTGTATTTGGGATCTTTTGAACTTGTTGAGCATGTCAAGACAATTCCATGGGGTCCTTGAGTCCATATGTGAGCTTGGTTTGCCATTGGCTAGGTCAAACAGTCAAAAATTGCCTTTGTGCAGTCAAAACCCTAAAAATGACCATTTTGCCCTTTTGGTGATCTGATCAAATTTCTTGTGGAATTGTGATCCAAACTTGATCAAATGGTCCATATGAGTTCATAATGTTGATGTGGGTCAATTTTCATGAGATTTGACTGTCAATTGGCCACAATTGACTTTTTCCCCAATACAATTGATTTCTAGGTCAACTGTCCAATTGACTGGGCAAAATTTGGAATCAAGACTTGAAACTTGGTATGGGTAAACTTGGGAGTCCAACATGAAGCATGAAAGTCATCTTAGGCATTTTAGGTCAAAACAACTTTGTGCAAACACAAACCCTAATTTGGGTCAACAGTGCAAGGAGAAGTCTTGAGCAGAGGAAACCCTAACTGGATCTTGAGCTCCAAGGGTCTTGTGATGAGAAAATGTTAAGGAAATGGGAGGGCAAATTTTGGGGTACAACAACGGGCTCTTAAGTACTTGCTCACTATGTTTTCAAAAGTTTGCTTTTCTTTGTGTTTGTGGGTTTTGGAAAGAGTTTTGTTTGAAAACTTCGATTTAACTCTTGTTTCTGTCCTCAAGAGTGTATGAAGTGTTGTTTGAAAACTTTGTTTGAAAAAGTGTAAGTGCGAAAGATTTGTTTTGTTTTGAAAGAGAAAGTACCTAAGAACCTCTACCTACTCAAAAGGAATTAAACTGTGTAAATGTCCTTTAGACAGTGCTATCCCACTATTGAGAAGTAGGTAGCACCGTCGTTGGAGTTTTCGGGTCAATTCGATTAAGGGACATGTGGTCACTAAAACAATGTTAGGACGCCTTAGCGGTAACCCTGATGTCCTAGATCATTTTATCCGAGGCAACCATTTCGAGGCAACTTTGATCTTTAGACAGGAGGGCGACCTCTAAAACTTCCTATACTCAATGACCACGTCGAGGCAACCAAGTGAGGCATACCCTAGGAGTGGCATGTGCAAATGTGTCAATTTTAAGTTATGTTATCTTTGTACATGTTATGGTGAGCTACGATTGATTTTAAATTAAGATAGATCTTGTCATGCATAGCCTATTATTCATACATCTAGCAGTTTAATGGCTGCGGAAAAATAAAACTAAGCTATTACAAGGCGTCGGGTATTTACATCGCCAAAAACAAACCCTTGAAAAGTAAATTGCGGAAAATAAAATAAAAGCGATAAATAATCCTAATTAAAACTATTACATCCTTGGAGCAAATACAATTATATGGATCAAAATATGAATCAAAAAAATCAAACGCACGAGAAAAATTGAATCTGAGAGTTTTTAGGGTTTTGACCCTTTTTGTCAAATAAAACATATTTTTGTTATTTTTGAATTTAAGAATTAAGTCTAAATTAAAAATGGAATTAATTAATTAAAAGAAAATATTTTTGAGTTTTTTTTTTATTTTTAAGGAAATAAATTAAATAAGTTAAAAGTTATTAAAAAACCCTAATTCTACAGTACTTTTATTTTGTGGCAAAAATGTTAAAATTATGCCTAATTAAAAAAACTAAGTCAATTAAATTATTTATTCACAAAAATAATGAAATTAATAAAAATAATATATTTTTTATGTTTTCTGATTTTTATTAGGAAAAATAAATTAGTTAGTATAATAATAATAATTAATAAAAAAAACAAGTTAAATAAAAATATAAAAGAGAGGAAGAAATAAACCCAGGGGGTGCTGGGCCTGATTTGGGAGTGAAAAGAGCAATTCTGAAGCCCATTTACGTCCAGGCCTTGTTGACTTTCTGAATTGTCCACACGCTTGTTGACTGGAGACTATGGTGAGGATCCCATTCTGGCCATTGGATTTGGTTTGAGACCACCTGGCGCTTGGGATCTGGAGGTGTATGGTGGACTTCCTTTTGAAATTTGCATGTGAATACCTAAGGAAGAAAAATAACAAGGTTTTGGGGGACCTGGGATTCGAACCCAGGTCCCAATGCTTCCATACCAACGCGTTTGCCACCCAACCAAGCTGCTCCAATTGTTAATGTAATAAGAGACAATAATTATATATGAAACGAACTAATATGCCTGGAAAAAATAAAACAAAAGCACGTAATTCAAATAGACCAACCAGATGACAACACATCATCATCTTCAACCTTGGTTCTGTGTAAACAGAATCAAATAGCGGGGGGTTTTAACCTCCACTACCTCCCTGCACGAAAAATAGCGAATAGACACAGAGCAGAAAGAAATATTTCGCGAGGTGTGTGTTGGAATCCTCTTGGCCTCACGAATTCAACCATGTATCCCATTGGTTCCAATTTTCCCTGGTTTGGAAAGCCCTATTTGAAAGCTTGAAAACCCCAGAAATTCAATCATGGCATCTCTCGGTTTAGGGCATTATGGTTCAATTCAATCATCCCATTAGCTTTGTATGGTCTCTAGCAACGCAAATCAATCACAAAAACATGTCAAATGCATATGAATTAAGAGATACGATCGTGAATCAGAAGTGCAAACCGTGGGATGGTATTTCGTGATTCCTTGAGCTTTGGTGCTTGAATTTGATTGCAAATAAATCCTGGTATCTCCTGCAATGTGTTTGGATGGACAAGGCGCCTTGAATTGGCCTAGAATGCAAGAACAAGTTTTGAGTTTTCTTGAAATTTCTTGAAATTGGTATGGCCATTCTGCAGTCTTTCAGTCGTGTATTAGGTTATGGTTGGCTTGCTTGCATATAAGGGAATCGGTTTAGGTCAAAATTTGGACCCATACCCATGTGCATTGAAGATTGAATCCTTGATTGATAAATCAAATATTCTTGATTTTTCATGATTGAACAAGTTGCCAAAATTGGATATTTTTGTATCTTTTAGCTTGTGCACGAATTGGTCAGCATATTTGGATCATATTTGGTTCACAAATAGGTTTAAGAATCAAATCTTTTATTTTCTTATAATTTAAATTAATTAAATTAATTAAATGAATTAATATGTATTAAAAATCCATTTAATCAATAAATTTAAGAAAATAAACCCATTTTAACTTGATGGGTCGTGCATAGGTCATGGGTCATGGGTGAAGTTTCAAAAAGAGATTTGAGGCCCATTAGCAAAAAGAAGGTGTTTTGAGCAAAGTTGACTTTTGCAAATTCATGAAAATTGCCCCACTTCTCCAATGCATAATTTGCTCAATTTTGATCATATGACCATGTTCTTGGACATTTTGGAAAGCCCTTGAAGTCCCCTAACCAATGCTTTTGGTCCCATGTCATTTGGATTTACCAATCTCAAGTTATGGCCTTTGACTCAAAGTGTACTTTTGTTGACTTTTGAAATTGACCTATAATGTAAAAATTTGTAACTTTTTGTGAGAGCATTTCTTGATCTTTGAGTGTGAAGATGGATTGTATGAAATTTCATCCTCTTCAAAATGAGATTTGGATGGGATTTTTCTGATAAACCATGAAAGAGTTATGCCCTGGTCAAAGTACATTTGACTTTCCTGCTGTCCAAAAATAGTAACTTTTGCACCTTGATGATTTTTGAGCTATTCTTGTGAGATCATGATCAAGACTTGATCAAATTATGATTGTGAACTCAAAAATAAGATATTGACCAAGAATTCTGACTTTTGACTACAAAATGACCATTTTGCCCTTGTAGTTGACTGTAGATCAAATGGAGCTTTTGACTGTGCAAACTGGCACTGTGAGTCTTGAAACTTGGCATGTAGGTGCTTGAGAATGTATATAGGCCTATGAGACTTGATTGAACCATTTAGAACCCCCAATTCCTTGAAAGGACCAAAACCCTAATTTCAGCTGTCTACTGCTTAGGAGATGGTTTGACTGTCTAACTCTTGAGAAATCTTGAACCATTTGGAGATGATTCTTGACATATCTTGAGGACTATGGGAGGGAAAATTTTGGGGTACAACAGTAGGGCTGTGAGAAGAAACTTGGATAGTAGGGTTACTTCGATATGAAAACCTGGATAGTAGGGCTGTGAGAAGGAACCTGGGTTGTAGGGTTTCTTCGAAATGAAAGTCTGGATAGTAGGGCTGTGAGAAGGAACCTGGATAGTAGGGTTACTTCAATATGAAAGCCTGGATAGTAGGGCTGTGAGAAGGAACCTGGATAGTAGGGTTACTTCGATATGAAAGCCTGGATAGTAGGGCTGTGAGAAGAAACCTGGGTAGTAGGGTTACTTCGATATGAAAGCCTGGAAAGTAGGGCTGTGAGAAGGAACCTGGATTGTAGGGTTACTTCGAAATGAAAGTCTGGATAGTAGGGTTGTGAGAAGGAACCTGGGTCGTAGGGTTTCTCCGATATGAAAGCCTGGATAGTAGGTGTGATCGGTGGGAAGAGAACTGACTGTTTTGAAATGCTGGTTCGCGTTTGCGTTTGTTTTCGTAAAATGTCGCGGTAAGCAAGAGTCGCCACCGTCTTTTATTTTATCCAACAAGGAAAGGACAAAAGCACAGAAAAATTCCTTTTTTGAGATATTTCTCGGGTTCGAGAGGTAGATTATAGAAAGGGAAGGTGTTAGCACCCTTTCTATCTGTGGTTATCCACGGGCTCTTAGGTACTTTCTCATTGTTTTTTCAAAAGTTTGCTTTTCTTTGTGTTTGTGGGTTTGAAAAGAGTTTTTGTTTTGAAGAGAGTGTAAGTGCGAAAAGTTTTGTTTTGTTTTAAAAGGAGCAAGTACTTAAGAACCATCTACCTACTCGGAAAAGGAATTAAACTGTGCTAATGTCCTTTAGGCAATGCTATCCCACTATTGAGGAGTAGGTAGCATCGTCTTTGGAGTTTTCAGGTCGATTCGATTAAGGGACGTATGGTCACTAAAGCAATGTTAGGACGCCTTAGCGGTAATCCTAATGTCTTAGATCATTTTTTCTGAGGCAACCGTTTCGAGGAAACTTATGATCTTTGGACAAGAGGGCAACCTCTAAGGCTTCCTATACTCAATGACCACGTCCGAAGGAAACCAAGTGAGGTGCACCCTAAGAGTGGCATGTGCAAGTGTGTTACTTCGGTTAATTTTATCTGTACATGTCATGGGTGAGCTATATTGATTTTAGGTTAAAGATTGATCTTGTCATGCATTGCCTATTTATCAAACATCTAACAGTTAATATTGTGTGAAAATTAAATTGCGGGAAATTAAATCTAAACTATTACAAGGCGTCGGGTATTTACATCGCCAAAAATAAACCCTTTAATTTAAATTGAGGAAAGTAAAATAAAGCGATAAATAATTAAAGTCCTAATTAAAAACTATTACATACTGGAAGAAATTACAATATTGGAAATATGGATCGCCTGCGAGAAATTAAAACGGCGCATTTTTTGGGGTTTTGACCTTTTTTTTATTAAAGAAAAGATTTTTGCTTATTTTTGAATTAAATGGGATTAAATTACATGAACAATTAAATTAAATTAAATAATGAAAATATTTTTGGATTTTTGAGTTTTTAAGGAAATAAAATAAAATTGATTAAAAATATTAAAAACCTAATTCTACATTAGTTTTAATTTATTGCAAAAATATTAAATGTTTAAACCTATTTAAAACTAAGTTAATTAATTAATATTTGTTTACAAAAATAAAATAGTGAAATTAATAATAAAAATAATATTTTTATTGTTTTCTGATTTTTATGGAAAATAAATAAATTATTTGGATGATTAAATAATAATAATAATAATAATTAAATAAAGCAAATAAATAAAAGAAAATATAAAGAAATAACCCATGAGGGGGGGGGGGGTGTTGGGCCCAATTCTGAGTGTGAGAATAGCAATTCCAAACCCAATTACTGCAAGCCTGTTTTGACTTTCCAGATCACCCACGCGCTTGTTGACTTGGACATATGATATTCCTTCATTCCTGGCCACCAGATTTGGCCTGAAGGCCATCTGGCGCCTGATCAGGTGATGATGCATGGTGGACCTTAAGCCTTGGCATATACTGGATCTCTTGAAAAAAATTAATAATAAGCGTTTGGGGGGACCTGGGATTCGAACCCATGTCCCATTGCTCAATGGCCAGCGTGCTTACCAATCCAACCAACCTGCTTATTTGTTATTAGAATACAAAACAAATATTATATTGAAAACATTTAATATGTCTGGAAAATAAAAAAATAGTGCGAGATTTGAAACCGGCCAATTGAGAGAGGACACATAATCGTCTTCCTCAACAAATCCCTGGTTTTCTTACCTGTGGATTTTTATCCGCAGTAAGATTCGTGGGATTATCCTAACATGAGTTATAGGCCATATAAATGCAAATGGAGACCATCACTGCATTCGTCTCTCTTCCATGATCATCTCTATACCCATTATTAGTCCTAACTTTACCTGCAAAGCAAACGCCTAAAAACAAAGAAAAGAAACCCTAGGTTCGGGCATTACAATAGAGGCTATGAAAACAAAATCGAATATTGCAAAAAGCTTAGAAATCATACAAGGAACAAGAATATGCTAATGTTCTATCAAAAAGATGCAAGAATGAGAAGTTATGTTATCATGTACAAGGCCATATTCGTGGATACTTACAACGCGTTTCAGGGAGAGAGAAGGTTTGGTTTTGATTGTAATCGCTTCAGTGAACCTCAAGCAAGGAGATATTGTTGAGTTTTTGGACTGAATTCGCCTCCAATCAAGATTTTGATCTCACACTTTTTCAAGCTTTTTTCAGTTTTTGTTTGGCCGTTTCTGTCACTTTTAGGTCGTGTCCTCGATATGCCTGGCTTGTGTGAGTAATAAGGAATGCATTTAGGTTAAACTTTAGCTTGAATCCATGTGCATTGAAGAATTGAGATATGATTTGATTCCTCCATTAAAGGCTTTCAAATTCTTTCCAAATCCAAGATTTTGTGCATGATTTGCCTTGGCACGAATTTGATAATGTGTATCATGATAATGAACACCTGTAATGATCAAAAAATCTTATTCCATCAATTTTTGGATTTTATTTGAATTAATATTGATTTAAAATGAATTAAATCAATAAAAATTAAATAAAATAGAAAAATTAATAATTGGTCATGAAATTGAAGATAGGGCACGTGTGTGGTGTGAAAAGATCAAATCAAGTGGAAAAAAGTGGGCCCTTTTGTCAAAAATTGGAGTTTTGAGGATAGTTGACTTTTGGCAATTTTGGAAAAATTCCCAACTTCAACAATGCATAACTTCTTCAATTTTGAACTTTTGGAAGTTTTCTTGGACGTTTTAGAAACCTTGAGATGTCCTCTAACCAACCCTTTTGGTCTCATCTCATTTTGATATCCCATTATCAAGTTATAAGCTTTGAAAAAAAAGGTGTTTTTGTTGACTTTCAAAAATGACCTATAATGTCCAAATTTATAACTTCTTGTGAGTGAATTTCTTGATCTTGGGGTGTGAATATGGATTGTAGGAAATTGCATCCTCTTCAAAATGAGCTTTGGATGGATCATTTCTCATAAAGTATGAGAAAGTTATGCTTGGTCAAAGTTGAGTTGACTTTTCCTACAAAACCCTAATTTAGCAACTTTTGAATCTTGATGAATCTTGAGCAATCCTTGATGAATCATGATCAAACCTTGATCAAATGATGAATTATCCTTCAAAATGAGAATGTTGGCAAAAAATCTCGAGGTTTGACTGTATTTGGGTCACAGTTGACTTTTGCCTTAGCACAGTCGATTTTTGGGCTTCTTGAGCAATTGACTAACCAAACTTTCTCTGCAAGGCTTGAAATTTGACATGGATGAGCTTGAGAACATATTAGGACACTGGGGTGAATTTGAGACCATTTGGATGTAATGACCTTGATGCAACACAAAACCCTAATTTTGAATTGACTGCCTTAGGAGGTGATTTGACTGTCCAACTCTTGAGCCATCTTGAACAACTTGGAGATGATTCTTGACATGTCTTGAGAATTATAGGAGGGAAAATTTTGGGGTACAACAATTGCACCTGTTCAATCTTCTTAAACCTGAGGATATAGATTGGCGTTCGGGCCTTTCGTGATCCGAAGGTGGAAGATGATTGAACACTAGAGTGCCCAGAAATTTGCACTCGCATGAAGTAGCATCAACATTGTGATGTCAGGAATGGGCTTACAAATGCCATTTGGAAATTGTTGGTAGGTGGTTTTTTCTTTGCTGACGGGTTGTCTCTTTTGACGGGGTGTCTCCTTTGACGAGTTGTCTCTATTGACGGGTTGTCTCCATTGACGGGTGGTCTCCATTGACAGGTTGTCTCTATTGACGGGTTGTCTCCATTGACGGGTTGTCTCCATTGATAGGTTGTCTCTATTGACGGGTTGTCTCCATTGACGGGTTGTCTCCATTGACGGGTTGTCTCCATTAACGAGTTGCCTCCATTGACGGGTTGTCTCTATTGACGGGTTGTCTTCATTGACGGGTTGTCTCCATTGACGGGTTGTCTCCATTGACAGGTTGTCTCTATTGACATGTTGTCTCTATTGACGGGTTGTCTCCATTGACGGGTTGTCTCCGTTGACAGGTTGTCTCCATTGACAGGTTGTCTCCATTGACAGGTTGTCTCTATTGACGGGTTGTCTCCATTGACGGGTTGTCTCCATTGACAGGTTGTCTCCATTGACAGGTTGTCTCCATTGATTGGCTTCGCCTCAGAAAAATCTTTAGGGATCGATTTAACTGATTTTGTCTCCATTGACTGGCTTCGCCTCAGAAAAATCTTTAGGAATCGATTTAACTGGTTTTGTCTCCATTGACTGGCTTTGCCTCAGAAAAATCTTTAGAAATTGATTTAACTGATTTTCTCTCCATTGACTGGCTTCGCCTCAAAAAAATCTTTAGGAATCGACTTAACTGATTTTGTCTCCATTGACTTGGTTGAGAGTTTAACTACATCCTTCCTGAAAGGTAAAGGTCAGTCATATGCAATGCATGATATGGATCAAGCAATGATGTTCTCAACATAAATGAGATTGTATGGTATGATGCGTATATGCATGTATCATGATGTATGGACATGTAATGTTTTAGCTAGGGATTTTAATGATAAATTCCGTTGGGGATTCCACTGATGAACTCCGCTGGGGATGGATTACTGTTGCTGGTGACACTGAATCTGTTGAGGATTGAACTCCTGCTCGGGGAAAGGAAAGAACCTCGCCAGGGATGATCTTATGCTTGCTGGGGAATATCTTTATACTCTGCTGAGGAATATTAAGACCTTCTGGGGATACCAAACCTTTTTAGCGCTGATGGTGGATGAACTCTGCCTGGGGAGAGTATTGCTGATTTTTTCATAGCTGCAAGTCTCATCTTGGAGAGCTACCATTACTGCCTTATTCTGCGGGGAGTGAAGGTATCTTTAGCTATATTCTTCAGTTGAATGTACCTTGGTACCTGGTGGACAGAGCAACTTGTACAGCTCAGACAATTCTTATTTGCCCCTGTTTCTATTATTACCAGTAACTCATCTTTCGTTTCGCATGTAAATATTTATGATCAGCAATTAATGTCAAATGCATATATCAAAAATGAACATTGGACGTTCTTTGCAAAACAAAACAGATAAAGGAAAAACAACTTGAAATTTCTGAAAATGAATTTGTATTGATTTTGAAGTTTGGCCTGAAAATAGGCATTTTTGTACAAGAGGCTGACATCTTAGTAGGAGAACACCGCCGAACAAATAGAATTTATACAATTTGTGAACAGGAAACAAAACAGCTATGTGAATAATCCCACTGGGTTCCAACTCTGCTATTGCCTTTATATCTTCAAGCATCTCATCACTTTGCTGCTTAGTTGAAGATGAATCTGATTGATTAGTGCCGTCCGAGCTTGATAGTCGATACCGAAGTCTGGATGCGAGGTGATCCAATGAGACATAGTGTTACGCTTTGATCCTTAACTTTTTCTTGGACTGCCCTTTCGGGTTTTCAGTCCATCGGGATACCCATTTTTGCCCAAGCCTCCTTTTCAGGTTTTCAACTTGCCGGGTGTACAGATTTTTTATTTTCATCCCTTATTTTTTGCCCGAACCCTTTTGGTTCGCCGGGAAGCCCTTATTTCTGCCTAGGCTAATCAACCTAGTGGGTCTTTGATTATGCGTAGTATCTTTTTACTATGTCTGCATTGACGGGGTGAGGAAGGTTGTCACCATCCATGGTGGTTAGAATCATAGCTCCTCCTGAGAAAATGTTCTTAACCACAAATGGCCCTTCATAAGTAGGGGTCCATTTTCCCCTGGGATCACCTTGAGGTAAGATGATGGGCTTGATTACCAGATCCCCAACTTGATACTCTTGTCATCTAACTTTCTTGTTAAATGTCGTGATCATCCATTTTTGGTACGTCTGACCATGACAAATAGTAGTAAGTCTCTTTTCATCGATTAGGTTCAGCTGATCAAGCCGGGTCTGAATCCAGTCATCTTCACTTAAACCTGCATCCTTCATGATCCGAAGAGAGGGTATCTGAACTTCAATAGGCAAGACTGCCTCCATGCCATAAACCAAGGAATAAGGTGTTGCCTGTGACACCCCAAATAATCCGATTATTAAATAATTAGAATTTTTAATTATTAATTTAATTGGAAATTTAACTATTGGTATTTTTGGATAATTGGAATTAATTTAATTAATTAAAGGAAAGAAGTATTGGTGGTGTGAAGAGTGATTAGAGGGTGTGAAGGGTAAAATACTCTACTCTTGCTAATTACTAATTTAATTATTTTATTGGAATAATAAAAGGAGTATTAAAAGGAAAAAGAAGAGAAAGAGAGTTATTTTGGAATATTCATCATACGTGCATTTGAGAAGAGGAAAAAGAAGGAGAAAACCGGAAGCATCAGAATTCGAAGAACCCACAAGGTAAGGGGTGATTTCGATTAGTTAATTCGTATTATCGGTTTAGATATTCAATAGTATGGATCATAGTATGTTAGGGAATCCCGGTTTGGAATTCTAGGGTTCTGTAGAATTGTCCCTATTGCGTAGAATTGTAGGTTGAAAACCATTAGGGTGTCAGATGATAAAAAGGAATGATGAAATAATGTTGTTTGATGTTATAATGGTGCAAAATGGATGTGTTTTGGTGTTTCTCATGTTGCAATTCGTATGGGTATGTTTGGAATTGGTTTAGAATGAATAAATGCTGTCAAAAGTGCAGAATTTGACTCTGCAGGTCGTGGGAACCGGTTCCCAGTGGGGAGGAACCGGGTTCCACTGTGTGTTTGTGAATTTTATCATACCCACGACCTGCAGAGTCAAATTCTGCACTTTTGACAGCATTTATTCATTCTAAACCAATTCCAAACATACCCATATGAATTGCAACATGAGAAACACCAAAACACATCCATTTTGCACCATTATAACATCAAACAACATTATTTCATCATTCCTTTTTATCATCTGACACCCTAATGGTTTTCAACCTACAATTCGACGCAATAGGGACAATTCTACGGAACCCTAAAATTCCAAACCGGGATTCCCTAACATACTATGATCCATACTATTGAATATCTAAACCGATAATACGAATTAACTAATCGAAATCACCCCTTACCTTGTAGGTTCTTCGAATTCTGACGCTTCCGGTTTTCTCCTTCTTTTTCCTCTTCTCAAATGCACGTATGATGAGTATTCCAAAATAACTCTCTTTCTCTTCTTTTTCCTTTTAATACTCCTTTTATTATTCCAATAAAATAATTAAATTAGTAATTAGTAAGAGTAGAATATTTTACCCCTCACACCCTCTAATCACTCTTCACACCACCAATACTTCTTTCCTTTAATTAATTAAATTAATTCTAATAATCCAAAAATACCAATAATTAAATTTCCAATTAAATTAATATTTAAAAATTCTAATTATTTAATAATCGGATTATTTGGGGTGTCACAACTCTCCCCAACTAAAAGAGTTTTCGTCCTCGAAAACATACCTTAGACGAACAGTTCGGGATACGAGTCCTTCATCTGACTCTCCAGCTCCCAAGTGACATTTCCATCTGCTGGTCCTCCCCAAGCCACTCTTACCAACGCGATCTCCTTGCCTCGCAACTGTTTCAACTTCCGATCCTCAATTCTCGCAGGTACCGCTTCCACAGTCAAATTCTCTCGTACCTGTATATCGTCTACCCGAATCTCATGAGACGGATCAGCAATGTACTTCCTTAGCTGAGATACATGAAAAACATCATGCAAATTTGCAAGTGACGGCGACAAAGCAATCTGATAAGCAACTTTCCCAACTCTCTTGGTAATCTGAAACAGACCAATAAAACGTGGAGTCAACTTCTTTGACTTCAAAGCTCGACTTATACCAGTCATCGGAGTAACTCGCATAAAAACATGTTCTCCTTCGCTAAACTCAAGATCTTTCCTCCTCTTATCGTGATAACTTTTCTGACGACTCTGAGAAGTCCTCATCTTCTCCTGAATCAACTTAATCTTTTCCGAAGTCTGTTGGACAATTTCCGGTCCAATCACAGCACTCTCTCCAGATTCATACCAACACAACGGTGTCCGACACCTCCTACCATACAATGCCTCAAACGGAGCCATACCAATGCTCGAATGAAAACTATTGCTGTAGGTAAACTCAATCAATGGTAGATAACTATCCCAAGCTCCACCTTTCTCCAACACACAAGCTCTTAACAAATCTTCCAACGACTGAATCGTTCTCTCCGTCTGACCATCTGTCTGTGGATGATAAGCGAAACTCAAACGCAACTTAGTACCCAAAGCTTCTTGCAATCCCATCCAAAATTTAGATGTAAACCTCGGATCTCGATCCGACACAATACTAGAAGGAATACCGTGCAAACTCACAATCTTCTCAACATACAATTCTGCCAACCTTTCCATCGGATAATCCATTCTTATCGGAATAAAGTGAGCAGGTTTCGTCAACCGATCAACAATAACCCAAATAGAATCACAATTCTTCGATGTCCTTGGCAAACCAGACACAAAATCCATAGAGATTCCATCCCATTTCCATTCCGGAACAAACAACGGTTCCATCAATCCTGACGGTTTCTGATGCTCAATCTTCGACTTCTGACAAACCAAACAAGCATACACAAACTCAGCAATTTCCTTTTTCATTCCCGGCCACCAAAACAATTTCTTCAAATCATGGTACATTTTAGTAGCACCAGGATGAATACTCAATCCACTACGATGTCCTTCTTCCAAAATACTCTTCCTAATCTCTGCAACATCCGGAACACACACCCTATTACCAAATCTCATAACACCATTCTCATCAATCCGGAACTCGCCTCCTTGACCTTGGTTGATCAATGTCAATTTATCAACTAACCCAACATCAGACTTCTGTCCATTCCAAATTTCTTCCAGAATACCACTAGTCAGTTTCAACATACCCAATTTCACACTATTCGGAGTAGTTTCACATACCAAACTTAAATCTCTGAACTTCTCAACCAAATCTAACTCACGGACCATTAACATCGACATATGCAAGGACTTCCTACTCAAGGCATCCGCAACAACGTTTGCCTTACCAGGATGGTAATTCAAACCGAAATCATAATCCTTTAGAAATTCTAACCATCTCCTCTGCCTCATATTCAACTCTTTCTGATCAAAGAGATACCTCAGACTTTTGTGATCACTGAACACCTCAAACCGAGAACCATATAAATAATGCCTCCACAACTTCAAAACAAACACAACAGCTGCCAACTCCAAATCATGAGTCGGATAATTCCTTTCATGTACTTTCAATTGTCTCGAAGCATAAGCCACCACCTGCTTATCTTGCATCAACACACCACCTAATCCCATTAATGATGCGTCACAATACACAACAAAAGATTTAGTCGGATTTGGAAAAATCAAGATCGGAGCACTTGTCAACCTCCTCTTCAGCTCTTGAAATCCTTTCTCACATTCAACATCCCAAACAAACATCTGACCCTTCCTGGTCAACTTAGTCAACAGTAACGCTAATTTGGAAAATCCTTCTATAAACTTCCTGTAATAACCTGCAAGACCCAGAAAACTACGGATCTCAGAAGCATTCTTCGGCGCTTCCCACTGAGATACTGCTTCTACCTTCGTAGGATCCACAACAATTCCATTCTTGGAAATTACATGGCCAAGAAAACTTACTTCACTTAACCAGAATTCACACTTGGACAACTTCGCATAAAGCTTCTTCTCTTTCAACAATTCCAACACAACTCTGAGATGTTCTGCATGCTCTTCATCACTCTTCGAATAAATTAGAATATCATCAATGAACACCACCACAAACTTATCAAGATACGGATGAAATATCCTGTTCATATACTCCATGAAAACACCAGGTGCATTAGTAACTACAAACGGAATAACAGAATACTCGTAATGTCGATACCTCGTTCTAAATGCAGTTTTCTGGATATCTTCCGACTTCACACGAATCTGATGATATCCAGATCTCAGATCAATCTTACAAAATACACAAGCTCCAACTAGTTGATCCATCAAATCATCGATCCTCGGCAAAGGATACCGATTCTTGATTGTAACTTTATTCAGCTGTCTGTAATCAACACATAATCTCATTGAACCTTCTTTCTTCTTAACCAACAACACCGGAGCACCCCACGGCGAAACACTCAGACGGATAAACTTCTTCTCAAGTAACTCCTCCAACTGTTTCTTTAACTCCGCTAATTCAGATGCCGACATACGGTAAGGCGCCATCGACACCAGACTAGTTCCAGGAATCAAATCTATAGTAAATTCTACCTCCCTCTCAGGTGGCAATTCACTAACGTCTTCCAGAAACACCTCTGGAAATTCATTCACCACTGGCAATCCATCACTCTTTGCTTTTCCCTCCGCTTCTATTGCAGAATACAACATAAATACCACAACACCATCTTTCACAACTAGGTTCATCTGTTTAACCGACATAGTTACATCTTCGACACCAACCTCCTCAGGAAAAATAACCGTCTTCGCAAAACAGTTGATATGAACCTGGTTGAATTCCAACCAGTTCATTCCAAGGATGATATCAAGTTGTTCTAACGGTAGGCACACTAAATCCATACCGAAACCCCTACCAAAAATCACAATAGGATAATTCCTACAAACATACGAAGTAGTCACTAAACCCGATGCAGGAGTATCAATAACCATACTTCCATCCATATTAGAAATTTCCAAATTCAATCTTTTAGCACAATCCAAAGCAATAAAAGAATGCGTATCTCCAGTATCAATAATCGCAATCAAAGGTATGTCATTAATAAAACATGTACCTTTAATCAGCCGATCATCTGGCTTAGTCTCTGACCCAGACAATGCAAACACTTTACCACCAGCTTGCTCCTTCTTGGGTTTTGTACACTGAGGACGAGTATGACCTTCTTCACCACAGTTGTAACAAGTCACCACTCTTACTCTGCAATCATTGGCCACATGGCCGAGTTTCCCACACTTGAAACACTTCTTATCATTACTTTTGCAATCCACCATACGATGTCCTGTCTCACCACACTTGTAGCACTTAATGGAAGAACTAGAATCTCCTCAACCAAACTTCTTCCAACCACCAGGTCTCTGATTACTTCTATCATAAGGCTTACCACGATCCATCTGTTGCTTACCCTTCCTATAAACATACCCTCGAGCATTCGGCTTAGTGCTAGCAAGATCCTCCTCTAAAATCCTACTACAGTCAATCAGATCAGGAAATCTTCGGATACGCTGATACTGAATACCCTGCTTAATCTCATCACGAAGACCATTCTCAAATTTGATACATTTGGAAAATTCTCCATCTACATCGTTAGTATAATGAGCATAATACTTCGCTAACTCAGTAAACTTTAAAGCATACTCACTGACAGTCTTGTTACCCTGCTTGAGTTCCAGAAACTCAATCTCCTTCTTGCCTCTGATGTCCTCAGGAAAGTACCTCCTCAAAAAAGCCCTCCTGAACACAGCCCAAGTTAACGCAATACCATCTTCTTCCATTTCAGTTCTGGTAGCAACCCACCAATCATCAGCTTCCTCTGTTAACATGTGAGTTCCGTATCTCACCTTCAACCCTTCAGCACAATCTATTACTCTGAAGATCCTCTCGATCTCCTTCAACCACTTCTGAGCCCCTTCAGGATCATGTGCACCCTTGAACAATGAAGGATTATTCCTCTGAAAATTCCCCAATTGTCGGTCAGCACCAATCACAGCTCCCTGCTGGTTTCCTCTGAGTACTCCAGCCAACATTCCCAATGCTTCAGCAATAGCATCGTCGTTTCTTCCGTTACCTCTTCCGGCCATTGTTCTGTAACATTACAAGACAACCTCATCGGCACACAAGTATCGACAGTGTCATCTTACACTAGTCGCATACAAAAGGGATAACGACACAAGACAAGACCGACTATGCTCTGATACCACTATTGTAACACCCCTTCTAAAATACCCCGAATAATATTAATTATATCAATGATTAAAGACATATTCCATCAGAGTTAACACGGAACAAGGGATGTCACAATTATGAAATAAATAAAACTTCCAATAAAACAGTAGTCATGCTACACTGAGGGTCATTATTCAAATAATTCAATCAAATTAAGACCATGTCTTACACAGCGGAAAAATACCATAACCAAAACGGAATAAACTAAAACATAATTATTCCCAATGAAATTCAAAGAAACAATTGAATAATAACTAATTCCTCAACTAAATGTTCCCCAGTGTTACAACCTATCAGAGCACGACACTGACACGCTGACTTAAAGTAACATAGCTCTAGAGCCATCCTCACCAACTCCTGAGCTGCTAACTTTAATCTGAAATTGTTAAAGTAAGGGTGAGATTTCTCATAATTAACATGCATTATAAGCTTCTCAATCAACATTATATCACAAGCATATTATTTCACCCATTTTAGCATAAATTCAGATTCAACACGCAGTTCCAATCATACAAGTCATTATGCACAAATCAATAATCAACCAAAGAATTATAACACTGGAAGACATCCTAACATGTTACAATTCCATGCAAACACAAATGCAGACACAATGCATGTGGTACCAACACGTGACCAAGTCACCCAACACTGATCCATCATCAACCGGATACAGCAACCATCGATTCATCCATAAACACCCGGACACGAATCCAGCCTAACCACCCATCATCACCCGGGTATCGGTTAACGACAATACAAGTCAAATTCCACACAATGGGAATTAACTTCACCAAAACAATGCATATGCACGTACATCACTAGCATGCAACATTAAATCAGTATATGAAATACATCAATTTATCATAACTGAACCAAAACCAAAAACATGATATCTTAACGATCATGCACACCATCATTAGCAACATAAACATGCCTTTCATTCACACAATACTAATACATCCATCCATCACAGGTTCACTGCTACATACATACCCATGTGCGTTAGCCAATAATCACTTATTCCGGGATTTGACTCATTTTCAAAATAATTTCAGGTTTTAAGAAATCTTTTCATTTTATAAAATAGAGCATTAAATTTAAGAAATAACGTCCAAAACGGCACTCAAAACGGACTTACGGTTTGAAAGTTATGAATTTTCAAAGTTTAATATTTTTCAAAAGTTACAGCAGAACCGGTTCCTGCATATGTAGGAACCGGGTTCTGCTTTAACTTTTGAAAAATATTAAACTTTGAAAATTCATAACTTTCAAACCGTAAGTCCGTTTTGAGTGCCGTTTTGGACGTTATTTCTTAAATTTAATGCTCTATTTATAAAATGAAAAGATTTCCTAAAACCTGAAATTATTTTGAAAATGAGTCAAATCCCGGAATAAGTGATTATTGGCTAACGCACATGGGTGTGTATGTAGCAGTGAACCTGTGATGGATGGATGTATTAGTATTGTGTGAATGAAAGGCATGTTTATGTTGCTAATGATGGTGTGCATGATTCTTGAGATATCATGTTTTTGGTTTTGGTTCAGTTATGATAAATTGATGTATTTCATAGACTGATTTGATGTTGCATGCTAGTGATGTGCGTGCATATGCATTGTTTTGGTGAAGTTAATTCCCATTGTGTGGAATTTGAATTGTATTGCCGTTAACCGATACCCGGGTGATGATGGGTGGTTAGGCTGGATTCGTGTCCGGGTGTTTATGGACGAATCGATGGTTGCTGTATCCGGTTGATGATGGATCAGTGTTGGGTGACTTGGTCACGTATTGGTACCACATGCATTGTGTCTGCATTTGTGTTTGCATGGAATTGTAACATGTTAGTATGTCTTCCAGTGTTACAATTCTTTGGTTGATTATTGATTTGTGCATAATGACTTGTATGATTGGAACTGCGTGTTGAATATGAATTTATGCTAAAATGGGTGAAATAATATGCTTGTGATATAATGTTGATTGAGAAGCTTATAATGCATGTTAATTATGAGAAATCTCACCCTTACTTTAACAATTTCAGTTTAAAGTTAGCAGCTCAGGAGTTGGTGAGGATGGCTCTAGAGCTATGTTACTTTAAGTCCGCGTGTCAGTGTCGTGCTCTGATAGGTTGTAACATTGGGGAACGTTTAGTTGAGGAATTAGTTATTATTCAATTGTTTCTTTGAATTTCATTGGGAATAATTATGTTTTGGTTTATTCCGTTTTGGTTATGGTATTTTTCCGCTGTGTAAGACATGGTCTTAATTTGATTGAATTATTTGAATAATGACCCTCAGTGTAGCATGACTACTGTTTTATTGGAAGTTTTATTTATTTCATAATTGTGACATCCCTTGTTCCGTGTTAACTCTGATGGAATATGTCTTTAATCATTGATATAATTAATATTATTCGGGGTATTTTAGAAGGGGTGTTACATTGCCCCTGTTGACGTGCGTGCTGAGGTACGGTACCCATGAAGAGCAAATGGTAATATCTCGTGCCAGTCTTTGTATCTCACTGTCATCTTCTGCACAATCTTCTTAATGTTCTTATTTGCTGCTTCGACAACCCCATTCATCTTCGGCCGGTAGGGAGAATAGTTATGATGATGTATCTTGAATTACTCGCAGAGCTCAGTGATCATCTTGTTGTTGAGATTAGTGCCATTGTCTGTAATGATCCTCTCTGGTACACCGTATCGACATATCAGATTGTGCCGAATGAACCGTGCCACGACGTTCTTGGTTACGGTAGCAAAGGAAGCTGCTTCAACCCACTTCGTAAAGTAATCAATCGCTACCAGGATGAAACGGTGCTCGTTGGATGCCGTAGGTATGATCTCGCCGATCATATCAATGCCCCACATTGCAAAAGGCCAAGGCGCTGTCAAAACATTTAGAGGAACTGGAGGTATGTGCACCTTATCAGCATAGACCTGGCACTTGTGACATGTCCGAGAATGCTGATAACATTCGGCTTCCATTATGGACCAGTAATATCCTGCCTAGAGGATTTTATTTGCCATGGTATGTCCACTGGAATGAGTTCCGAAAGTACCTTCATGCAGCTCTGCCATGATCCTTTCTGCTTCAATCTTATCCACACAAGGCAGTAAGGTCGAATCATGGTTACGCTTGTAAAGAATGCCATTACTGATGAAGAACGTCGCCGCGAACCTCCTCAGAAACTTCTTGTTATTAGAAGATGCACCCTCGGGGTATTCTTGAGCTTCAAGGTACCTCTTCACCTCATGATACCAGGGCTTTCCTATTACTTCTTCAGTCTCAAGATCATAGCAATGTGCAGGTTCGTCCGATCTTTCGATGATAATCCGGGGAGCCTCGTTGTCCCAATTGACTTTGAACATAGAAGACATCGTAGCCAGCGCGTCCGCCAACTTATTCCCCTCTCTAGGGAAGTGTTCAAAGGTTATCTCCTTGAAATGGGGAAGCAATGTCAACACGTACTCCTTGTAAGGAATAAGATTTGGGTGTTTCATATCCCACTCGCATTTGATCTGACTGATCACGAGAGCAGAATCTCCAAAGACACTCAGAAACTTAATCCTTAGGTCAATCGTAGCTCGAAGACCCATGATGCACGCTTCATACTCCGCCATGTTGTTGGTGCAGTTGAAACATAGTCGGGAGGTGAACAGAGTATGAGAGCCTTTAGGAGATATGATCACAGCGCCAATGCCAATACCCAAAGCGTTCGAAGCTCCATCAAAGTACATAGACCATTGGGATCCTTCCTCAGGTCCTTCATCCGGTCTAGGTGTCTCACAATCAGTTATCAACATAATATTCTCATACGGAAATTCAAAGTTCATAGACTGGTAATCATCCACTGCCTGATGTGCCAAATGGTCTTCCAACACACTTCCCTTGATTGCTTTTTGAGTCGTGTACTGGATGTCATACTCAGTCAAGATCATCTGCCAACTTGCTATTCTTCCGGACAAGGCAGGCTTCTCGAAGATATACTTGATTGGATCCATCTTTGATATCAACAGAGTAGTGTGAGTCAACATATACTGTCTCAGTCGGCGAGTAGCCCATGCCAAAACGCAGCAAGTTTTCTCGAGCAGTGAGTATCGGGTCTCACAGTCGGTAAACTTTTTGCTAAGGTAATAAATAACATGCTCTTTTCGGCCAGACTCGTCATGTTTCCCCAGCACACACCCCATTGAGTTGTCGAGTACTGTCAAGTATAAAATCAGAGGTCTCCCTTCAACTGGTGGCATTAGGATAGGTGGCTCTTGGAGATACTCTTTGATTCTTTCGAAAGCGGCCTGACATTCATCGTTCCAACGTACCACTTAATCTTTCTTCAGCAGCTTGATGATTGGTTCACAAGTAGCAGTTAGGTGAGAGATGAATCGGGCAATGTAATTCAGACGTCCCAGAAAGCCTCTGACTTCTTTCTCTGTTCTAGGAGCTGGCATCTCCTGTATAGCTTTCACTTTTGCAGGATCCACTTGAATACCTTTGTCTCTTACGATGAAACCCAGTAATTTACCAGATCTCACCCCAAAGGTGCACTTATTCGGGTTTAACCTCAGCTTGTACAACTTCAACCTGTCAAACAGCTTCTGCAGATGATCGAGGTGTTCCTCCTCAGTTTGGGACCTTGTAATCATATCGTCGACATATACTTAAATCTCATGATGGATCATGTCATGAAACAAAGCAACCATGGCACGCTGATATGTTGCCCCAACATTCTTCAGTCCAAAAGGCATGACCTTATAGCAAAAGGTACCCCACTGAGTAACAAAAGTTGTCTTCTCCATGTCTTCGGGAGCCATCTTTATTTGATTATAATCGGAGAACCCATCCATAAAGGAGAAGACTTTATGCTGAGCAGTGTTGTCAACCAGAACGTCGATATGAGGTAGAGGGAAGTCATCCTCGGGGCTTGCCCTGTTCAAATCCCTGTAGTCAACACACATTCGGACCTTACCATCTTTCTTCGGCACTGGAACCACATTGGCCACCCACTGAGGGTAAGAAGTAAATGCTAAAAAATCGACGTCAAACTGTTTCATTACTTTAGCCTTGATTTTCTCAAACATCTCTGGGTGCATACGACGAACCTTCTGTTTCACTGGAGGACAATCTTCCTTGGTAGGCAGGCGATGAACCACAATATCAGTATCCAACCCAGGCATATCTTCGTAAGACCAGGCAAAGATCTCAACATAGTCATGCAGCATTTGAATCAACCGTTGTTTCACACTAGCTTCCAGATTTGCACCAATCTTGACCTCCTTCTTGTCTGTCTCGGTACCCAGATTCACTGTTTCCACTGGCTCTTCATGTGGCTGAATGGCCCTCTCTTCTTGGAGCAACAGTCTTGCAAGTTCACCAGGCACTTCGCAATCATCTTCACCTTCATCTTCGGCTAAGTTGATCGAATTTTCAAAGTCATAACTGGCAGTAGCAGAGTCGTTACTAGTGAGATCCAGAGTGGATGTGGGCCTGTATATGTGAGTGTGTGTAAAATAGCTGTTTTGCAATATATAATAAAGAAAGACAAGGAGCGCAAATTTTTGAAATGCAAGAAACGTCCAATGCTTTTATTAATGATATATGAAAATGACACACAAAAGCCCTCACAAATGAAGCCACGGTGCCCCGGGTAAGACACTGGGCCATAAAGTTTAAAACATTGTCTGTTACATATTCAAAACAAAAAGTTTCATTACTGGGTAACAAAAGTAATAGGGATGAAGTCGTTTGTGGTCCATTTTCTTGGTCGACCATCGATCGTAGGATAGATCCAGCTGTCGAATTCAGACTCTTCCACATCGTCTTCAATGGCATTCACTCCCGAGTTGCTGATGAATACGAGAGGTCTTCTGATCCTTGCATTCCGAACAACCCTTTGAGATTCCTTCTCAATAACAGCCCAAACATCTTTTAAGTAAGCCATTTTCATAGGAGAATATTCAACCACAGTCTCAGTTGATGCCAGTGTCTGGGGAACCTCTTCAAAATGCTGGAACAGGGTCTCAATGAACTCCCCGTCCATTTCTACGTATCGGAAGGAGTTCAGGTGGCTGACCATATACTCTTCCTCCCCTTGTACTGTCACAATCTTCCCTTTGACCGGGTACTTCATCTTCTGGTGGAGCGTTGAGGTTACGGCCCCAGCTTTGTGGATCAATGGACGACCCAGCAAACAAGAATAAGATGGCCGAATGTCCATCACATAGAACGTAGAGTTGAAGACCTGAGAACCAACCTTGATCGGGATATCAACCTCTCCATGCACCATCCTTTTAGACCCATCAAAGGCCCTGAAAACAATGTTACTTGGTTTCAGCTTCAACCCTTCACAATCTAACCGGTCTAGAGCCTTTTTAGGCAAGACGTTCAATAAGGAACCAATATCCACCAACACATAAATAAGAGTAGTGCCCCTGCATTCAATGGAGATATGCAGGGCATCATTGTGATTCTTCCCTTTAGTGGTCAAGTTGGCGTCAGAGAAACCCAACCCATTATCAGCAGTCAAATTAGCCACACAATCTGTAAACTGATCAGCTGATGTCTCTTGTGGTACGTGGGCAGTCTTCAGAAAGGTAATCAGAGCCTTGGCATGGGCCTCTAAGCACAGCAATAGTGACAACATAGAAATCTTAGACGGGGTTTGCCCCAGCTGTTCAACTAAGTTGTAATTGCTCTTCTTAATAATCTTCAGAATCTCTTCCATCTCCTATTTGGAAGCTTCAACTGTAATCGTCTTCGGTGCCTCCGTCTGGGCAGGCACATCAATGGTGATCCCTTTGCCCCGAGTGTCAGATGACTCGGCGACCGGGGTAAGAATAGGAACTTGAACAGGAATGGCAGCAGGTACACTTGCAAGTGTAATGACAACAGGTCTTCGGGCTGTTGGTGGAGCAATATCGGGTGAGAAAAGTCTTCCGCTGCAGGTGACTTTAGCAGGTCAAGTAATGTTGCCGATGTCAGTACCAGCATCCAACTCTTGCTTAACTCCATGAAAATAAACATCAGCCCAATAGTGCCAAGGGACAGCTTTATCAGAGGTGTAGGGGATGGGCCCCGGAACAGTGATGATCACAGGTGCGATTTTCGGAACAAATGTAATTCTAACAGGCTTCCTCGAGGGAGCCTTGGAAGAATTGTCGAAAATGGTAATGATGGCAACTTCTTCAGAAGGAACTAAGGGAACAACAGTCTTCTCAAACAAAATCTCTTTACTATCCATCAGGCACTGGACACCTGATTTCAAAAGCGGACAACCATTTGTACGGGCAGAACACATACAACAACCTTCGTCACAGCCCGGAAATAAACCGGCTAGCAACAGGTTCTTCTTGACAGTCATAAGAGGGGTAACAATGTCATCCACAGAAACTACAAACAAGTCTTCCTCTATAGCATTCACTCCATGCTTGGACATGGGATCAGTCACAACATTAGGCCTCTCGGGCGCCTCGAACTCAATCTCCTTCGCATCAATTAAGTCTTGTATCTTATTTTTCAGACTCCAACAATCATCTGTATTATGCCCTGGGTTGTCGGAGTGATAAGCACAGCGGGCATTAGGGTTATACCTTGGTGACGTTGTATTTGAATTCTTTGGGGCTTCCCTTAGAGTCACCAGATTAGTCTTCAGCAACTGTGGCAGAATATGAGATAAGGTCATGCTGAGACGAGTGAATTTCCTCTTAGGTCTCTCGTACTTTTGTTGATTGTTGTACTGAGGAGCACCAACAGGTTTTGAAATAACAACCGCATTAACAGCTTGGCGGTGTTCAGGTCTATTATGTCTTCTTGCACTGTAGACAGCACTGGACTCTTTCTTAAACGGCTTCTTCTCGGTGCTTGATGAAGCACCCTTCTGTATCTTACCAGCCTTAATACCAGCCTCAATCCTCTCACCAGTCAAAATAAGATCTGTAAACCCAGATGAAGAGCTTCCAATCAAGTGGTTGAAAATGGACCAGACAGGGTCCCCAAAAACATGTCAACAAGTTCCCGATCAGCTAAGGGCGGTTGTACCCTTCCGACAAGGTCTCTCCACTTTTGAGCATAATCTTTGAATCCTTCACCCGTTCCCATTGACATACCCTGGAGTTGGGTACGCATAGGAGCGAGGTCAGAGTTGTACTGATACTGCCTGTAGAATGCAATAGCCAAATCTTCCCAACTACGGATACTGGCTCCATCCAACTGATAGAACCACTTAAGCTGAGTCCCTGAGAGACTGTCTTGAAAGAAATGGATCCATAAGTTCTTATCAGCAGTGTAAGGCTGGATCTTCCTCACATATGACCGGAGGTGCAGCTTCGGACAGGAAACTCTGTCATACTTAGCGAAGGCTGGTGCCTTGAATTTGTGGGGAATCACCACCCCAGATGATAGACCTAGATCTTCGAAGTCCAGACCGGGAACCTTCTGAATTTCCATAGCGCTCAAACGGTCTTCCAGTTGTTTGTACTTATCCTTAGCAAGAGGATATTGTTCTTCATTGTAGTCCGTCTTGTTGTCGGAGACCACAGGGCTAGGAGCCCTCCTTTCTTGTGGACTATCCTTCCCTCCAGATGAGGTGGTCAAATCAACTTCATTCTGTAGCCTGTTCCCAAACCTGTGTCCTGTGTTAAACAGGACGATCCTCTTCTTCTTCTTCTTCTTCTTTTCTTTCAGAATCAAGGTCTTCAGGTCCTGCTGACCCTAGGCTAGATTCATGAACAACTCTTGAAATTGGGCATTCTGGGCCTGGAGGGCCTTGATAGCTTGCTCAGTTGAAGGTTCAGTAGACATGATGATCGCTGAAATAAACAGCGAAGAAGATAAGAGACCTGTAAAGGGTACCTGTTTATGAAGTGCATGAGATGAAATGCGTATGATTTATGATTTCAAAGACAATCGGGATTCAAATTTGTAAACAAGAAAGGAAACACACTTTATTAGATTTAAACTTCAAAATTTGAATTGTTCAACAAATTGCCCTTAAGGCGTTACAAGAATGGAAATACTGAAAAGTAAATAAAACTGGAAAGGAAATCATCCAAGGTCAATCAATGCTCCCATGGTTTCTTCTTATCAGTGCAGACATAGTCGTTGAGAATCCGCTCGTTCTCCAACTGTCTAGTCAACCTCTGGATCTTCTGCTCCTGCTTGTTGAACTTCTCCCGATAAGAATCCTGTTCTTCGCGCAGTTGCATCCAAGATCTCTTCAGCGCCCCAATGTCAGTGGGCATATAAGGATGGAGAATGGTTGGAAGAACCCCTTCTTCATTAGCAACTTCAAGAGTAATAGGCCGGACGAGTTCATATGGCATACCTAGCTTTTGGGCACGGATGCGGACCCATCTGAGATATGGCTTCATTGGCAGAGAAGTCTTTGGGCCCAACTCATATGGATCAGATTGGTGAACTCTATCCCAAGCCCTTATGAATCTACGACATTGCTCGTCGCTATCCCCCTGAAAATCAAAGATGATATGAGGCATTAACATCTCATGAGGTCCTTCTCTTCTGGCTCTTCCAAACTGACGGAGAGCTAAGCATGGGTTGTAAGAAATTCCTCCATGGGTTCCTATCAATGGAACATTAGGATACTCTCCACAGCGATCAATGATAGTCACCTTATCCATACCCTTGAGAGTCCAGATAATGTCATTATGAGAGAGAGACATCACCCTATAAGCCCAACCCATTCCTTCTTTGTTCTTCAGCACTGACTTGGGAAGGTGCAAAATAAACCACCTTTCCAATAAGGGAGCACAACACATCAAGGTTCCCCTCTTTCGGGCCGTACGAGCATAGAGCTGATGAAGAATGTTACCTAAGAGAGTGGGTACAGGGTTCTGAGAGATAAAGATCTTTATCGCCTTCACATCAACAAAAGTGTCAGGATTCGGAAACAATACCAAGCCATAAATCAGAAGAGCCAGAATATCCTCGAATGCCTTAAAGTCTAGGCTATCCCAGAAGTAGTTAGCCTTGCTGTGATATGGTGGGAGAACTGACTTGAGGTTTTTGCGTTTTTTTTTGTTCGCAAATGTTTCAGTTTAGCAAGAGTCACCACCGACTTTTTATTTTATCCTAAGGAAAGGTCAAAAAGCACAGGAAAGACCTTTGAGATGTTTTCGTGGGTTCGGGGAGTAGATTATAGAAAGGGAAGGTATTAGCACCCTTTCTATCCATGGTTATCCATGGGCTCTTAGTTACTTGCTTAGATCACTTGCTTTGCATTTTCAATTGTTTGAAATGGTGCTTTGTGTGTGTGGTTTTGAAAATGTTTTGAAAAAGATGCCTTGTCTAGGAAACCATTGTAACAATTCTTGTTTGAATGTTTTACAAGGGTGTTTGTCTTTTTGAAAAGATGTTTCAATGTTTTTGAAAGTTTGTTTTGAAGTTGTGTTTGTGAAGTGTGTTTGAAAATGGCAAGTGTGTTTTGCAAGTTCGATCAAGTAACTCAGAGCCATCTACTCTAAATTTCTCAAAGATCTTTCTCATGTTTTAACCCTTTTAACAATGTTGCTTCACCATTGTATTTGGTGAGCAACCTTGTGTTAGGATGTTAACGGGACGGGCGCGGGTCATTGTTTAGACCATGAATGCAATAGTGTCAAGTGTCTTTGGCAATTTTCTTGAGGGACTATGATCATTTTGCTCAGGCAACAGGATAGCATCATCGAGGGACTATGATCATTTTGTTTGTTTTTGTTTTGTTTTGTTTTGCCAAAGTACTTGACATGCAAACATGGCCCATTTTTGAAGGCAACAAGTGGAGTAACCCTAAGGGTGCAAGTGTGCATTGTGTTTGTTTTTTCATGCATATTTATACTGGATTAAGTAAAGTTATTTGTTGATTGGTTTTGCATACAAACCCTAGGTCTATCATGGCATAATTGAAAGCTTTTAAATGCGAGAATTAAATGCTAAGCTATTACAACAATGATTACGGGGATGGGGGTACAAGTTTGAATTTGGGGATATTTGACAAGAAATTAAATTCTAAGCTATTACATCCATATTGAATATACAAGACAAATATCTAATATCTAAATAAGTACAAATAAATAAATATCAAATAAAAATGCATTATGCTAAAAAGGGATTTTTCATGTATGTAAAAGTATTTTTCAATGTGAAATATAAACAAAAATAAAAAGGGTCAAATTTGAATATTTTTGTCATTTAGGGCAAAACCCTAGTTTTTAAATAAATAGTAATATTTATTAATTATGTGCAATATAAGTTAATTTATACACAAAATAAAAAGTATATGGTGAAAAAAGTATTTTTGATGTCAAATATTAAATAAAAATAAAATGTATTATTTTTTGTATTTTTGCCCTAAATATTTAATAAAATAGGTGTAAGTATATATTATATATATTTAATAATGCTAAATATGTACAACAATATAATATTAATTATTTACAAAAATGTATATTTTTAGAAAATGTTTTCAAAATGTAAATAAAAAATAATAACTAAAAATAAATATTTTTTGTATTATTTTCTAGGGTTTTAAAAAGAAAAGGAAATCTATTTATTTACATATACATATTTAATAAAACAAATAAATGCCAAATAAATGTAAAAAAATGTGAAAAAATATTTTTAATGTTTTTAATGTTTGAGCAAAAAAATATAAAATCAGAATCAAAAAGAAAAATGCAAAAATGACAAATATTTCACACAATGGGCCAGGGGGGTGCAAATGGAAAAAAGGGGTGTAAAAAGTAAGTTGACTCAGGCCCAGCCCAAGTCAACTTTGTCTTCAACCTCCAGCAACCTTTGAACAACAAAAACGCGCGTTTCCTTGCTTCATTCAAACTCCTGATTCCTTGATTTTTAGCCAAAACTCATAACATAAACAATGTAGAGCATCAAACCACGATTTCAAATATGTAAAAAACTTGTCCTAACTCTAAGAAACCAGGGAGAATTTCTTCACCCCCAATTTCTGACCTAGTTTTTCTTCAATGTTCATGGTTAAAATTCTCACAACATGTTTAATATAAATGAAAAGTGGGCACATGTATGGCTTCAGGGATATGAGTAGAGCATGTTTCATTCACAAACCTAAGCTTAACTCTTCCTAGATTAAGAGATAGAAGTCCATGGTTTTACCTGTTTCAGCTTGACTTGAACAGAGCAATGTAGCAACCTTCAATGGAGTTTGAGCTTTGGTTGAGCTTGCCTGAAGTCCAAGGATGCTTCCCAAACGCCTAGCTTGCTTTGAAACCAACTATATCATGCTATGGAAGTCCACCTGCACAGCTTGAAAGTAAAAATGGAAAACGTGGTTAGGGGTGTTACAGCTTGAGTTCAAGGCATGGGATAGTTTGTGTGAATGGAATGGAATGTATTTGAACTGGTTTTAGCCAAAGTGCACGAGTGGATTGAGCTGTGGACTTCAATCTGCACGGGGTGCCCTGTTTTGCAGCAAAACTGTGATTTGGTGTATGAGGAGGTATGAGGGATGGAAGGGTCGTGCCTTGGGTCATTTTTGATGTGTGGAAGCTGTGTACAAAGTTTGTTTTGGCTGGTGTTTACAGGAATGAAAGATGGAGAGTTTTTGCAATGTTTCTTCCACTTGAAGCAAGAAAGTGCAAGTTGTGATATAGGCCTGTCCAATACTCTCAAGCATGCTGCAGCATTTTCTCTTGATCAATGGGATTTGTCTACAAAGCTTTGTCTCAAAGATATGGCCTGTACCTCAAGGATTTGGAACTTGACATAAAGTGTTACTTTTCCAAAATGGCAAATTAGCTTTTTCCAAATAAGGATTAATTCTATGTGTAATGCCCAAATGGATGAAATAATGCATTAGCTCAATGGTTAGGCATTTAATTAAGGTGTGTAAAACTGGTTTTGAGTCCTGCAAGCTAGCATTATACAAGCTGATTTGAAAATGCAAGTTGTGATGAACATGCCTTGGCCATGAACAAAAGTGAGTTTTGGCCAACTTTGCAAATTCGATTCTCTCTAACCACAAGGGTGTTTGAGAAGTTCTTGAACAATTTGGAAAGCTTGGAATGTGTACTACAATCCATCTTTGTAATGAAAATTGAAACTCCAAGTGAAACCATGTGAAAAATGGCCAAGAAGTTGGACAAAAATTCTGCCTAGGATAGGGCAAAATTCTTCTAAGTTAAAAGTGTTTTGTACCCTTGTTCCAAAAATCATAACTTGAGATAAAAGCTTTCTTTGAGAAAACTTTGTGAATCAAAGTTGTAGATTTTTCAATGGACTACAACTTTAATGTTTCATGTTTTGTTTGAATCCATTTGCATCTTGATAAAAAAATGGGACAAAGTTAGGAAAAAATAAGGAAGTTTCATAACTTAGAAAAATTCTAAGTTATGAAATTTTCTCATTTTAAACCCTAATTTGCAATTTTGGGTTTCTTGATGAACAAGTTTCATAATTTGACATGTCTTGATGAAAAATGAATCTTGGCACTTGATTTTGACCAAAAAGTCAAAGTTTGACTTTTCAGTATACAGTCAAATTTTGATCAGCTGACTGAAAAATTCATCTGTCAATCCTATGCATTTGAGATCTTTTGAACTTGTTGAATGGGTCAAAACAATGCCATTGAGTTCTTGAGTCCATATATGAGCTTGGTTTGCCATTGGTTAGGTCAAACAATCAAAAATTGCCTTTGTGCTGTCAAAACCCTAAAAATGACCATTTTGCCCTTTTGGTGATCTGATCAAATTTCTTGTGGAATTATGATCCAAACTTGACCAAATGGTTCATGTGAGCTCAATATGTTGATGTGGGTCAAAATCATGAAGTTTGACTGTCAATTGGCCACAATTGACTTTTTCCTCAATACAGTTGATTTCTAGGTCAACTGTCCAATTGACTGGGCAAAGATTGCAATCAAGGCTTGAAACTTGGTATGGATAAACTTGTGAGACCAACATGAAGCATTAAAGTCACTTTGGGCATTTTAGGTCAAAACATCTCTGTGCAAACTCAAACCCTAATTTGGGTCAACAGTGCAAGGAGGGGTCTTGAGCAGAGCAAACCCTAACTTGATCTTGAGTTCCAAGAGTCTTGTGGTGAGAAAAGGTTGATGAAATGAGAGGGAAAATTTTGGGGTACAACAGTTGCCCCTGTTCAATCTTCTTGAACCTGAAGAGTTAGATTGGCAGGTTTGCCTTTCGCGACTCGAGGGTAAAAGGATATTGGACACTAGAGTGCCCAAAAAAATTTGCACTCGTCCAAGCGTAGTTGAGGGAATGGGCTTAAAGATGCCATTTGGAGATGGGATTAAAGATGCCATCTGGGGATGTGACATAATCTTGTCAGGGGATGGGCTTAAAGATGCCATCTGGAATGTATGTTGTAGGTGAAAGAAATGAGTATCGGAAAGGTGTCCATGTTTTGGAACATCTCTGAGCTGGGGGTCTGAATAAGCAATAGATTGAAATCCGTATCTGGAAGCATCCGTAAACTTTTTTCAAAAGTTGAATCTGAACAAGCGATAGATTAACATCCGTGTTTGGAGAATCCATAAACTGTTTTCAGAAGTCGAAGTTGAAACTTATTAATCTTATCCTGAAAAGGGTAAAATATTAGTTGAAACACAAAGCTATGTTGCATGAAATGTATGATGCAATATATGTTATATCAATGTTTATGATATGAATGTAATGAATGCGCATGTAAGCTGATGAGCTGTCTTGCTGAGGATAGATGAATCCGGATAGCGGGAGATAATGGATTCTCGACTGCTGCCGGGGAAAGTGAATCCTTGACTGCTGCAGGGGTTTGCAGGAATCTTTGATTGCTGAAGATGAGAAGTCCTGGGACCACTGTTGGGGACTCAGGAGCTTGGGTTGTATGCCAATCTACTGGGGAATCAAGGACGAGAGTCTTCATTCTGTTAACAATTAACTGTTATCTGGTCGATCTCCAGGCTTTCACAGAAACTTGTATTGCTATCTGGTCATAATCCAGGCTTCATAATAACTTGCTGAGCTGCTATCCGGTCAAATCCGGGCTTCACGGCTTGTGTTAAGGATATACCACTATCTGGTCGGCTCCAGGCTTCGTAGTATTCTTGGCTGCTGTCTGGTCGTAATCCAGGCTTCACAGAAACTTGTATTGCTATCTGGTCATAATCCAGGCTTCACAATAACTTGCTGAGCTGCTATCTGGTCAAATCCGGGCTTCACGGCTTGTGTTAAAGATATACCACTATCTGGTCGACTCCAGGCTTCGTAGTATTCTTGGCTGCTGTCTGGTCGTAATCCAGGCTTCACATAAATTTGTATTGCTATCTGGTCATAATCCAGGCTTCACAATAACTTGTTGAGCTGCTATCCGGTCAAATCCGAGCTTCACGGCTTGTGTTAAAGATATACCACTATCTGGTCGACTCCAGGCTTCGTAGTATTCTTGGCTGCTGTCTGGTCGTAATCCAGGATTCACAGAAATTTGTATTGCTATCTGGTCATAATCCAGGCTTCACAATAACTTGTTGGGGACTGAACTATTATCCGGTCGAATCCGGGCTTCATAGCTTGTTCTTAGGAGATACCACTATCTGGTCGTAATCCAGGCTTCACGGTAGTCTGATACTGTTATCCGGTCGTAATCCAGGCTTCACAATATGCTGTAGAGATCAAGATACTATCCGGTCGAATCCGGGCTTCATAACTTGAATTTTGTGAGAATTTGATCTTTGACGACCGTAACTTCCAACAGGTGATGAAGGAACTTTTGAACGACCGATCAATTTGAAATGTAATTTGTTTTTGGAAAATAAATCCTTGACAAATGTTGGGGAAATAAACCCATAACCGAAGCTGGGGATTGAAAATCCTTTGATTACTGAGGGTGAGGAATCCTTGTTGACTGCTGATTGCTTGGGGAACAAGATCTTCAATTGTTGAGGGATCTTAGGGCCACTGCTGGGGATTGAAAATCCTTGAGGACCTGTGGGGAATGAGAATTCTGACGATCTCTATTGGGGAATTCAGAACCTGGGAGGCTCATGCTGGAGAAGTGAGACTGAGAATCTTCAATCTGATGGGAAGTATCTCTGTGGGGAGAATGTTCACTAATCTAGTTCCGCTGGGGATTGATAGTTGGAAGTTTTAGCTCCACCGGGGATTAACAGTTTTTGGCTCCGCTGGGGATCTTGAAACTTGACTCTGAGGGGAATTAGATTCTGGAAGGCTCTCTGGCTGGGGAAATCAGCTTTGAGAAAGCTTTTGTTCTGCTGAGGATCCTGAAGTTTAACTCTGTTTGGGGAATTAAGTTCTGGATCTCAACTTTGTTGAGGAATTTGGAATTTTAATTCCGCTGGGGACTTCTTCTGAAAGGGTAACAAGATATCTATCTGTACCTTCAACCTATCAGCAATCATCTTTCTCGATTTGTAAGAAAATGATTATGTTTAAATGCATATGCCTATTTAACAAAACATTGGACGTTTCTCAAATAAAACATAAGTGTAAAAAAGCAAAAGAAAGACAAAGCAAATTTCTGTATTTGGAAAAGTGTTTGTATTAACTTTTTATGAGTATCTTTATACAAAGGAGACATACATCCTAGTAAGAGGATGTTGTCGCAAACATTTGAAAAATTTATATAAAAGAAAGATGGCTATGTGTAACAATTCCATGGGATTCCATTCTGTTATAGCCTTCACAACTCTGAATGTCTTGTCCATTCAATGCTTTGTCCGTCGATGATTGGATTGATCAGAAGTTCGGAGCTTGTTGATGAAGAGATTGTTTATTTTTAAAGTGATCCGACGAGACATAGTCATACGCTTTAATTCCCTAACTTTTGCATGGATCGCCCTTTCGGGTTTTCAATCCACCGGGAAACCCTTTTTTGCCCAAGTCGCCCTTTCGGGTTTTCATCTTGCCGGGTGTACAGATTTTTTTGTTTTATCCCTAATTTTTGCCTAAACCGCCCTTTCGGGTTTTCGGTTCACCGGGATGCCCATTTTTGCCCAAGTCGCCCTTTCGGGTTTTCGACTTGTCGGGTTGTTTTATGCGTAGTATTTTTTGACTATGTCTGCGTTTGCAGGATGTGGCAAATCGTCACCGTCCATGGTGGTCAGAATCATTACACCACCAAAATAGATGCTCTTGATTACAAATGGTCCATCGTAAGTAGGAGTCCATTTGCCCCTGGGATCACTTTGCGGCAAGATGATCCACTTGATTACAAGATCTCTGACTTGATATACTTGACGTCTGACTTTCTTGTTGAAAGCCTTGATCATCCGTTTTTGGTACGTCTGACCATGGAAAACAGCAGTGAGTCGCTTCTCATAGATCAAATTGAGTTGATCAAGCCGGGTCTGAATCCAATCGTCTTCACTCAAACCAGCATCCTTCATAATCCTTAAATAAGGAATCTGAACTTCCATGGGTAGGACAGCTTCCATGCCATATACCAAAGAAAATGGGGTTGCCCCTGTTGAAGTACGTGTCGTGGTACGATATCCATGCAGAGCAAACGGTAACATCTCATGCCAGTCTTTGTAGGTGACTGTCATTTTCTGAATGATCTTCTTGATGTTTTTGTTCGCAGCTTCAACAGCACCGTTCATCTTCGGCCGATAGGGAGATGAATTATGATGATAAATCTTGAACTGTTCGCATAGAGCGGTGATCATAGTATTATTCAAATTTGTACCGTTGTCTGTGATGATTCTGCTTGATGAAGCGGGAAACCACATTTTTTGTAACAGAGGTAAAGGAAGCTGCTTCGACCCACTTGGTGAAATAGTCAATAGCGACCAGGATGAAGCGATGTCCATTGGACGCTGTGGGCTTGATCTCTCCAATCATGTCAATGCCCCACATTGCGAATGGCCAAGGAGCTGTCAGAACGTTGAGAGGAACAGGAGGAATATGAACCTTGTCGGTGTAGACTTGACATTTGTGGCAAGTATAGGAATGTTGATGGCAATCAGCTTCCATGGTAGACCAGTAATAGCCTGCCCTTAGAATCTTCTTAGCCATCATATGTCCGCTCAAGTGGGTGCCAAATGTGCCGCTGTGTATCTCATTCATGATCAATTCTGCTTCAGCTTTGTCCACACAACGAAGTAAAACACAATCATGGCTGCGCTTGTTAAGGATGCCATTGCTTAGGAAGAACTTGGCAACAAATCTCCTTAAGAACTTCTTGTCATTTACTAAAGCTCCTTCAGGATATTCTCTAGTCTGGAGATACCTTTTGATTTCATGAAACCAGGGTTGTTCCACTACTTCTTCGGTATTAATCTCATGACAATGTGCAGGTTCATCCATTCGCTCGATGGTGATTTGGGGAGCCTCGTTATCCCAGTTGAGTTTAAACATGGAAGACATTGTAGCCACATCATCTGCTAGCTGATTCTCTTCTCGCGGGAAATGCTCGAAGGTGATCTGCTTGAAATGAGGCACCAACGTTAGGACATGTTCTTTGTATGGGATAAGATTAGGATGTTTGGTGTCCCACTCTCCTTTGATTTGACTGATAACCAAAGCCGAGTCTTCAAATACGATCAAAGATTTGATCCCCAAGTCTATAGCAGCCTTGAGACCAAAGATGCAAGCTTCATATTCGGCCATGTTGTTGGTACAGCTGAAACAAAGTCGGGAAGTGAAAGGTGTATGGCAACCTTTTAGAGAAATGAGTACCGCACAGATACCGTTTCCAAGCGCATTTGAAGCACCATCAAAGTACAGGGTCCATCGGGATCATTGTTTAGGTCCGTCATACAGTCCGTTACCTTCAATGTTGTCCAAAGTCATGATGTCCTCGTCCGGGAAGTCGAATCTCATGGATTGATTATCTTTGATAGCTTGATGAGCTAGATGGTCAGCTAATACACTCTCTTTTATAGCTTTTTGGGTAGTATACTGGATGTCATACTCAGTCAGGATCATTTACCATCTAGCGATTCTTCCAGATAAAGAAGGCTTCTCGAAGATATACTTGATCGGGTCCATTTTGGAAATCAGCAAGGTGGTATGAGTCAACATATACTGCCTTAGTCGGTGAGCAGCCCATACCATAGCGCAGCAAGTTTTCTCGAGCAGCGAGTAGCGAGTCTCACAGTCGGTAAACTTTTTGCTAAGGTAATAAATGGCATGCTCTTTTCGACCAGGCTCGTCATGCTGGCCCAGTACACACCTCATTGAGTTGTCCAAAACAGTCAGATACATGATCAACGGCCTTCCTTCGACAGGTGGCATCAGAATAGGAGGTTCTAGCAAATACTCCTTGATCTTATCAAAAGTAATTTGACAATCATCGTTCCATTCGACTACCTGATCTTTCTTTAATAGTTTGAAAATTGGCTCACAGGTAGACGTTAGGTGAGAGATGAACCTGGCAATATAGTTCAAGCGTCCCAAGAATCCTCTAATCTCCTTTTCAGTACGGGGGGCAGGCATTTCTTGTATAGCCTTTACTTTTGCTGGATCGACCTCAATGCCTTTGTTGCTGACAATAAATCCCAGAAGTTTACCAGACCTAACTCCAAAAGTGCACTTACTTGGATTCAGCCTGAGTTTGTATTCCTTCAACCTGGCAAACAGCTTCTGCAAGTGTTCAAGGTGTTCTTCCTCTGTTTGTGATCGAGCTATCATATCGTCTACGTAAACTTCGATCTCATGATATATCATATCATGAAACAAAGCTACCATGACGCGTTGATAAGTTGCCCCTGCGTTCTTCAGTCCGAACGGCATCACCTTGTAGCAGAAGGTACCCCATTGTGTAACAAAGTTAGTTTTCTCCATGTCCTCGGGGGCCATTTTAATCTGGTTGTAGCCCGAGAATCCGTCCATGAAAGAAAATACTTTGTGATGAGCCGTGTTGTCAATCAAAATGTCGATATGTGGTAGCGGAAAATCATCTTTAGGGCTGGCCCTATTTAAATCTCGGTAGTCCACACACATTCTGACCTTGCCGTCTTTTTTGGGAACTGGCACAATGTTAGCAACCCATTGTGGACAGGATGTAACAGCCAGAAAGCTAGCGTTGAATTGCTTCATTACTTCAGCTTTAATCTTCTCAGACATGTCGGGCCTCATTCGGCGGACTTTTTGCTTGACCGGACAGTCCTCTCTTGTAGGGAGACGGTGAACCACGATGTCTGTGTCTAACCCTGGCATGTCTTCATAAGACCAGGCGAAGATTTCAACGTATTCAATTAACAGCCGTATTAAGCGCTCCTTGACACTTGGTTCCAAATTGGCACCCACTTGTACTTCTTTCCTGTCTTCCTCTGTCCCTAAGTTGACTGTTTCCAACAACTCTTCATGAGGCAAGATGGCCCTCTCTTCTTGTTGTAGAAGTCTGGCTAGCTCTCCCGGTACTTCACAATCTTCGTCATCTTCGTACTCAGCCTGATTGACCAAATCTTCAGAGTTATTGAAGGATACAACAGAATAGCCACCCATGGAATCCGGAGTGGATGGGTACCTGCATTTGTGAGTGTGGGTGTGTGTAAGGGATAACCATCCTTAAACAAACAAAAATGCAACAGGAAAGAAAATGAACACAACAGTTTATAAATGAAAAACGTCCAATGATTCATTAAACATGGAATATGATTATGAAGAGAATCAAAACCCTTACAAATGGACCTACATGCCCCGGGCAAGGCATGAGGTGAAAAATAGTGTGCAGATTGTTTTAGTAATTATTACAGACTAACAGAAAATGTTCGAAAGATAAATTATTGATTGATGAAAGTAATGGGAACGAAGTCTTTCGCCTCCCGGTTGTGCAGTCCCCCTTCAATGGTTGGGAAGATCCAATCTTCAATGTTACCCTCTTTGTCTTCGTCTTCCAAAGCATTGATTCCATGAGGAGAAATCTTGATGGGTGTCCTTTCAATTTTTGAGCGACGCATAGCCTTTTGCCCCGCAGCGGTGAACCCTAACCCAAACTTGTCTGTATTATGGGGAAAATCAGGCAACTGTCCCCATGTTGAGCTCTTCCCCTCCTTCATTGCAGCCTTTACGTCTTTCAGAGATGCCATCCTGGCCACCTGCTTGGGCACCTCAGCTACTGTCTTTGCTACTGCCACCTCGGGAGAAACTTCCTCAAAGTGCTGGAATGGTGTTTCGATGAATTCGCCATCCACTTCCACATACCGAAAGGAGTTCATATGACTGATCATGTACTCCTCCTCACCGTGTACAGTTATGATTTTTCCCTTAACAGGGTATTTCAGCATCTGATGTAGAGAAGAAGTGACTGCCCCAGCATTATGTATCCACGGTCTTCCTAGCAAGCAAGAGTAAGATGGGCGGATGTCCATCACGTAGAAGGTTGAGTGGAACACTTCAGTGCCTACCTTGATGGGAATGTCGACCTCCCCATGCACCATTCTTTTAGACCCGTCAAAGGCCATGACAATGATATTACTTGGTTTCAGCTCCAAGCCTTCACAATCCAACTGGTCCAGAGCTTTCTTAGGCAGCACATTTAGAGAAGAACCAGTGTCAACCAAAACATGGGCGAGAGTGGTTCCTCGGCATTCAACTGACACATGCAGTGCGTCATTGTTCTTTCTTCCCTTTGGAGTCAGGTTAGCATCAGAGAAACCCAGGCCGTTGTCAGCGGTAAGGCTGGCTACACAATCTTGGAATTGATCGGCTGAGGTTTCCTGGGGCACATGGGCTGTCTTCAAAAACCTTATCAAAGCTTTGGCATGAGCCTCCGAACAAAGCAACAGGGCCAACATGGAGATCTTCGAGGGGGTTTTCCCCAGTTGCTCCACCACATCGTAATCACTCTTTTTAATTATTTTCAGAATCTCTTCCATTTCTTTTTTAGAGGTTTTAGGGATGACCAATGGCTGAGCCCTAGTCCTGACGAGCTCTTCTTGGATCCCTTTCCCTTTATCAGCAGAAGCAGAAGGGACAAACACAGGAGTAACAACTTCTTCAATCATTGGCGTTCTTGCAGATAGTTTTACCGGTGCAGGGGTAACCTTGGGAGCAGCTGAGGGTCCAAAGATTGCCTTTGGAGGGGCAATCTCTGGAGAGAAAATTCTTCCACTTCGGGTAATTTTGCTCGTACCGGCAATGTTTCCAATGTCGGTAGTTTCTTCATCAGAGCTCTCTTCAGTTATCTCAATTTGTTTAACACCATGGTAGTAGATTTCTCCACCATAATTCCACGGTATCGATTTGTCAGATTTGTATGGGACGGGCCCAGGCATGGTTATCTTCAAGGGTACAATCTTCGGAGCGGATGTAATCTTAACATGCCTTTTGGGGACCTTGGAAAGATTGACAGAAATGGTTATTATTGAAACTTCATTGATAGGAGTTAGAGTACATGAGTCTTTTCGAAAAGAATTTGTTGGTTGTCCATTAGGCGTTGGATGCCTATCTTCAGCAATGGACAGTCGATCGGTAGGGAGGAACAAAAGTAGCAATCTTCTTACAACCTGGGAAAATCCCAACCTTCAACAGATTCAACTTGATTGTCAGTAATGGAGTTATCAGATCATCAACAATATAAACAAACAGATCTTCTTCAACAGCATGGACATTGCGACCATGCTTTGGCATCAGAGCGGATATTACATCCGGCTTCTCTGGGGCATCGAACTCAACCTCTTTAGCATCTATCAAATCTTGAATTTTATTCTTAAGCGCCCAACAATCGTTGGTGTCATGCTCGGCGCTGTCAGAATGATAGGCACACTTTACGTTGGGATGATAATGTGGGGAAGTGGTATTCACAATCTTTGGCGCTTCTCTAATACTGGTGATATTTAGCTTCAACAAATGGGGAAGAACTTGCGCATGCATCATGTTGATGTGGGTGAACTTCCGTTGTGGCCATTCTACCCGTTGCTGATTAGGTCTAGATTAATTGTTACGAGGCTGATCATTTGACGAATTTTGAATCATCACGATCCCCACAGTCGGCCGACGCTCAGTTCTTCCAAATCCTTTTTGAGAGTACACAACAACTGCTTCCTTCTTGGCCAGGAACGATTTCTTAACAGTTGTGGATGCAGAGGCATCCCTTTGAATCTTTCCTCTCTTAATACCAGCTTCCACCCGTTCGCCAGTCAGAATCAGTTCGGTAAACCCCGCAGAAGAGCTCCAGATCAAATAGTTGAAGAAAGAGCCCGATAAGGTCCCCAAGAACATATCCACTAGCTCCCTATCTGAGAGCGGTGGTTGTACTCTTCGGGCCAAGTCACGCCATTTCTGGGCGTATTCTTTGAATCCCTCATTTGAGGCCATCCCCATACTTTGTAGCTGAGTACGGGTTGGCGCCAAGTCTGCGTTGTATTGATATTGACGATAGAAGGCAGCTGCCAAGTCTTTCCAGTTATGCACCTCTGACCTCTCAAGCTGGTAAAACCAATCTAGCTCTGTACCGGACAGGCTGTCCTGGAAGAAGTGTACCTAAAGATTTCTATCGGATGAATGAGGTTGAATTTTTCTGACATATAACTTCAGGTGCATCTTCGGGCAAGACAGATCATCGTATTTTGCAAAAGTTGGCACCTTAAACTTTGGAGGGATCACAATCCCAGCAATCAATCCCAATTCTTCAAAATCTAGCCCGGGAACCCGTTGCAACTCCATGGCTGCCAGTCTATCCTCCAGGTTTTTATATCTGTCGTCCGCTGGCGGGTATTGTTACTCTGAATAATCTTCATCTTCCTCAACCTCTTCCTCTTCAGCCTCAGATTCAGAAGGTAATGCAGCTCCTTTTCCCTTACCGGTCCCCTCATCAGATGTGGAGGGGAATTCAAGAACTCTCCTAGCTTCATTCTCAAATCTTCTTCCAAGTGTAGCTACCCTAACTCTTTTCTTCTTCTTTTTTCCTTTTTCTTGCTCTTTATTCCCTAATAGTGCTTTAAGATCCTCTTTACCCTTTGCCAAGGTCATAAGGAGCTGTTGAAACTGCGAGTTTTGTGCCTGCAGATCTTTGACCGTCTGCTCAATATCCATCTTACTGAAATAAACAGCAGAAAGATAAGGAAACCTGGTGTGAAGACCTGTTTATGCATATGATGAATGATATGTTTATCCATGTAATGCATTCAAGGATTTAGAAATTCAAAATTGTTGCAGACAAAAAGAACACATGTCATATTAATAAGAAGAAATTTTGTCAGTACATAAATGCCCCATGGGCCAAATATTACAAAAACTTCTTAAGGTAGAAAGACGTTGCGTATCCTCTTTGGTGCGATGTAAGTGTTGAGGGTCTCCTCCTCATGAAGTCGGCGGGTAAGCTCCAAAACCTTCCTCTCACTGGCGTAGAAGCTGGCTTCAAAGGTATCCCTTTCCTCCTTGAGTTGGATCCAACTCTTCTGCATTTCCTCCCATGATGTTGGCATGTCAGGATGTAGGATGGTGTATGGAACCTCTCATTCCTTAACAGGCTCTTTAATCAAAGGGAGAATATGAGGGTAAGGCATCTTAAGACTCTGGGCTCGGGTTCGTACCCACTTGAGATAAGGCTCAAGAGGGATGGAGTTCTTGTGCCCCAGTGTCTTGCTATCCACCTTGTTAGGCATCCTCCAAGCTCTGATGAATCTTTGGCGAAGTCCTTGCGCATCGTTATTGAAGTTAAAAACCAGGTCAGGAATCAACATGTCATGAGGGCCATCCATCCGTGCATATCCAAATTGTCTCAAAGCTAGACAAGGGTTGTAGGTAATGCCTCCCCTAATGCCAAGTAATGGAACATTAGGGAACTCACCATAGCGATCGATGATGATGACATTTTCTCTGGACCGAGAACACCAATGTACATCAAAATGTGTGAGGGTCATCAATCGTTGCGACCACCTTGAACCCTGCTCATTCTTCAAAACAGATTGTGGAAGGTGAGAAATAAACCACCTTGCAAGGAGAGGAGTACAGCACATGAGAACACCTCTCTTCCTCATTGTTCGTGTGTAAAATGAGTGGAGGATGTCCCCAAGCAATGTAGGTATGGGATTCCTGGATAGGAAAATCTTGACAGCGTTCACATCTATAAGTTGGTCAGGATTTGGGAACAAGACCAACCCATAAATGAGGAGTGCCACAATCTCTTCAAAGGCTTGTAGATCCAAAGAATTCCAACACTCTTGTGCCTTATCAAACAAGAACTTTTCCAAGAAGCCCTTGACACCACTTCTGGCTTCCCAATGCCCCTTGGTGTCAGATGGTTGCAAGTGTAGTGCTTGAGCAACATCTTCAGGCTTTGGTTCTTTTTCTGTACCGTTGTAGGGTAGTTGATTAAGAATAGGAATTCTCAGGAGTTGAGAAAATTCCTCCAAAGTAGGCACCAATTGGTAGTCGGGAAAGGTGAAATAGTGGTGAAGGGGGTCAAAGAACTGGAACAACACTTTCACCATATCTTCTTCAATGCTGGTGTTGACTAGGCTGAGAAGCCTACCATATCTTTCACTGAAGAGAGAACTTTCTGGAATTGTGGATGTAAGCTCCTTGAGTTGAGGAGGGATTCTCACAAGGTTGACTTGAATGGTTTTCCCGCGAAGAATTTCCATGACCTACAAAACAAGAACAAAGATGAAGATCCAAACCCTTGAAATGGTTAGTGGATGCATATGATGCTTTATGCTGTTCATGATGTATGCACAAACACATGTACAAGCAAATCACACAAAACCCTAGTTTCAGGCTTGCATGAGGTTTCATAGGTAAGTACCCTCTTGAGTGTAGTTGGCTTAAAAACCTGTCCTATAAATAGTAACCGGGTTCTAAGGAGCTCAATATCATTGGATTGTTTTCCATGTTCATTGTTTTGGTTTAGCCACTTAACTAGCGACCAAAATATTCCAAGAAAACAACCCTAAATGAGTGTATTATCAAGTATCTACCAACTTCGGACTGCACCAAAGCCGGTCATCTCACTACCCCTAATAAAAAGCCAAGATGGTCAAGTAAGGTTCTAGGTCATTAGTGCTTAGTGACATCACTCAGCGCCCCCGTACTCTCCTTGATTGAACTCAAGGGTTACCGGTACTCACAAATATGTCGCACTAATATAGCTATTGCTTCAACCGTGTCGGTATACCCCGCACAGTTTCCACAATGTAATGCTATCTATGAATGTTTCCCAAATCCCGGTGGATGATTTCAAGCCCAAACAAGAGAACCAAAATGTAAAGCAATCAAAGCAAACAATTAGTCATGCAAAAGGGTGATCTAGGCCCTAAGGTTACTCCACTTTTAAATTTCTCCCCAGCAGAGTCGCCAGTTCTGTGATACGATGGGAGAACTGACTTGAGGTTTTGCGTTTTTTTTTTTGTTCGCAAATGTTTCGGTTTAGCAAGAGTCACCACCGACTTTTTATTTTATCCTAAGGAAAGGTCAAAAAGCACAGGAAAGACCTTTGAGATGTTTTCGTGGGTTCGGGGAGTAGATTATAGAAAGGGAAGGTATTAGCACCCTTTCTATCCATGGTTATCCATGGGCTCTTAGTTACTTGCTTAGATCACTTGCTTTGCATTTTCAATTGTTTGAAATGGTGCTTTGTGTGTGTGGTTTTGAAAATGTTTTGAAAAAGATGCCTTGTCTAGGCAACCATTGTAACAATTCTTGTTTGAATGTTTTACAAGGGTGTTTGTCTTTTTGAAAAGATGTTTCAATGTTTTTGAAAGTTTGTTTTGAAGTTGTGTTTGTGAAGTGTGTTTGAAAATGACAAGTGTGTTTTGCAAGTTCGATCAAGTAACTAAGAGCTATCTACTCTAAATTTCTCAAAGATCTTTCTCATGTTTTAACCCTTTTAACAATGTTGCTTCACCATTGTATTTGGTGAGCAACCTTGTGTTAGGATGTTAACGGGACGGGCGCGGGTCATCGTTTAGACCATGAATGCAATAGTGTCAAGTGTCTTTGGCAATTTTCTTGAGGGACTATGATCATTTTGCTTAGGCAACATGATAGCGTCATCGAGGGACTATGATCATTTTGTTTGTTTTTGTTTTGTTTTGTTTTTCCAAAGTACTTGACATGCAAACATGGCCCATTTTTGAAGGCAACAAGTGGAGTAACCCTAAGGGTGCAAGTGTGCATTGTGTTTGTTTTTTCATGCATATTTATCTTGGATTAAGTCAAGTTATTTGTTGATTGGTTTTGTATACAAACCCTAGGTCTATCATGGCATAATTGAAAGCTTTTAAATGCGAGAATTAAATGCTAAGCTATTACAACAATGATTATGGGGATGGGGGTACATGTTTGAATTTGGGGATATTTGATAAGAAATTAAATTCTAAGCTATTACATCCATATTGAATATACAAGACAAATATCTAATATCTAAATAAGTACAAATAAATAAATATCAAATAAAAATGCATTATGCTAAAAAGGGATTTTTCATGTATGTAAAAGTATTTTTCAATGTGAAATATAAACAAAAATAAAAAGGGTCAAATTTGAATATTTTTGTCATTTAGGACAAAACCCTAGTTTTTAAATAAATAGTAATATTTATTAATTATGTGCAATATATGTTAATTTATGCACAAAATAAAAAGTATATGGTGAAAAAAGTATTTTTGATGTCAAATATTAAATAAAAATAAAATGTATTATTTTTTGTATTTTTGCCCTAAATATTTAATAAAATAGGTGTAAGTATATATTATATATATTTAATAATGCTAAATATGTACAACAATATAATATTAATTATTTACAAAAATGTATATTTTTAGAAAATGTTTTCAAAATGTAAATAAAAAATAATAACTAAAAATAAATATTTTTTGTATTATTTTCTAGGGTTTTAAAAAGAAAAGGAAATATGTTTATTTACATATACATATTTAATAAAACAAATAAATGCCAAATAAATGTAAAAAAATGTGGAAAAATATTTTTAATGTTTTTTATGTTTGAGCAAAAAAATATAAAATCAGAATAAAAAAGAAAAATGCAAAAATGACAAATATTTCACACAATGGGCCAGGGGGGGTGCAAATGGAAAAAAGGGGTGCAAAAAGTAAGTTGACTCAGGCCCAGCCCAAGTCAACTTTGTCTTCAACCTCCAGCAACCTTTGAACAACAAAAACACGCATTTCCTTGCTTCATTCAAACTCCCGATTCCTTGATTTTTAGCCAAAACTCATAACATAAACAATGTAGAGCATCAAACCACAATTTCAAATATGTAAAAAACTTGTCCTAACTCTAAGAAACCAGGGAGAATTTCTTCACCCCCAATTTCTGACCTAGTTTTTCTTCAATGTTCATGGTTAAAATTCTCACAGCATGCTTAATATAAATGAAAAGTTGGCACATGTATGGCTTCAGGGCTATGAGTAGAGCATGTTTCATTCACAAACCTAAGCTTAACTCTTCCTAGATTAAGAGATAGAAGTCCATGGTTTTACCTGTTTCAGCTTGACTTGAACAGAGCAATGTAGCAACCTTCAATGGAGTTTAAGCTTTGGTTGAGCTTGCCTGAAGTCCAAGGATGCTTCCCAAACGCCTAGCTTGATTTGAAACCAACTGTATCGTGCTATGGAAGTCCACCTGCACAGCTTGAAAGTAAAAATGGCAAACGTGGTTAGGGGTGTTACAGCTTGAGTTAAAGGCTTGGGATAGTTTGTGTGGATGGAATGGAATGTATTTGAACTAGTTTTAGCCAAAGTGCACGAGTGGATTGAGCTGTGGACTTCAATCTGCAGGGGGTGCCCTGTTTTGCAGCAAAACTGTGATTTGATGTATGAGGAGGTATGAGGGATGGAAGGGTCGTGCCTTGGGTCAGTTTTGATGTGTGAAAGCTGTGTACAAAGTTTGTTTTGGCTGGTGTTTACAGGAATGAAAGATGGAGAGTTTTTGCAATGTTTCTTCCACTTGAAGCAAGAAAGTGAAAGTTGTGATATAAGCCTGTCCAATACTCTCAAGCATGCTGCAACATTTTCTCTTGATCAGTGGGATTTGTCTACAAAGCTTTGTCTCTAAGATATGGCCTGTACCTCAAGGATTTGGAACTTGACATAAAGTGTTACTTTTCCAAAATGGAAAATTAGCTTTTTCCAAATAAGGATTAATTCTATGTGTAATGCCCAAATGGATGAAATAATGCATTAGCTCAATGGTTAGGCATTTAATTAAGGTGTGTAAAACTGGTTTTGAGGCCTGCAAGCTAGCATTGTACAAGCTGATTTGAAAATGCAAGTTGTGATGAACATGACTTGGCCATGAACAAAAGTGAGTTTTGGCCAACTTTGCAAATTCGATTCTCTCTAACCACAAGGATGTTTGAGAAGTTCTTGGACAATTTGGAAAGCTTGGAATGTGTACTACAATCCATATTTGTAATGAAAATCGAAACTCCAAGTGGAACCATGTGAAAAATGGCCAAGAAGTTGGACAAAAATCCTGCCTAGGATAGGGCAAAATTCTTCTAAGTTAAAAGTGTTTTGTACCCTTGTTCCAAAAATCATAACTTGAGATAAAAGCTTCCTTTGAGAAAACTTTGTGAATGAAAGTTGTATATTTTGCAATGGACTACAACTTTCATGTTTCAAGTTTTGTTTGAATCCATTTGCATCTTGATGAAAAAATGGGACAAAGTTAGGAAAAAATAAGGAAGTTTCATAACTTAGAAAAATTATAAGTTATGAAATTTTCTCATTTTAAACCCTAATTTGCAATTTTGGGTTTCTTGATGAACAAGTTTCTTAATTTGACATGTATTGATTAAAAATGAATCTAGACACTTGATTTTGACCAAAAAGTCAAAGTTTGACTTTTCAGTATACAGTCAAATTTTGATCAGCTGACTGAAAAATTCATCTGTCAATCCTATGCATTTGAGATCTTTTGAACTTGTTGAATGGGTCAAAACAATGCCATTGAGTTCTTGAGTCCATATATGAGCTTGGTTTGCCATTGGTTAGGTCAAACAGTCAAAAATTGCCTTTGTGCAGTCAAAACCCTAAAAATGACCATTTTGCCCTTTTGGTGATCTGATCAAATTTCTTGTGGAATTGTGATCCAAACTTGACCAAATGGTTCATGTGAGCTCAATATGTTGATGTGGGTCAAAAATCATGAAGTTTGACTGTCAATTGGCCACAGTTGACTTTTTCCTCAATACAACTGATTTCTAGGTCAATTATCCAATTGACTGGGCAAAGATTGGAATTAAGGCTTGAAACTTGGTATGTATAAACTTGTGAGTCCAACATGAAGCATGAAAGTCACTTTGGGCATTTTAGGTTAAAACATCTCTGTGCAAACTCAAACCCTAATTTGGGTCAACAGTGCAAGGAGGGGTCTTGAGCAGAGCAAACCCTAACTTAATCTTGAGTTCCAAGAGTCTTGTGGTGAGAAAAGGTTGATGAAATGAGAGGGAAAATTTTGGGGTACAACACTTGCCAACCAAGAACTTAGTCAGAAATACTTTTGCTCCACTCCTAGTCTCCCAATTAGCCATTACCTCCTCTTTAGTCAAATGAAGGGCTGCAACAATTTCTTTGGGCCTAAGGGTCTTCTCCCAACCAGTAAATGGGGTCTGCTCCAGAACAGAGATACCGAGCAGCTCAGTGAACTCTTCTAGGGTAGGAACCAGCTGGAAGTTCTGGAAAGTAAAGCAATGGTACAGCGGATCATAGAATTGGACCAGGACACTCATCATCTGCTCGTCCAATTTGGAGGTGACCAAACTGAGAAGAGAACCATGCCTCCTGATGAAGGAAGTAGTGTCAGGCATCTTGGCAACCAACTCTTTAAGCAAAGTAGGTACTTGGACAAAGTTGATCCGGATAGTATTCTTACGCATAGGCATCATGATGACCTACGAAACAGAGCAAAGATGAAACCCTCCTGTCTTTGAAATAGGTTAGTCCTTATGCAAGATGTATGCAATGTTATGATGTCATGATAGTAAGCACACCACAAGTATCCACAAATAGCAAACATGGTAAAGGCACACAAGTCACACTGAGAGCCCTTAGATTTCAGGCTGGCATGGAGCTTATGTACTACCCTCTTTCAGTTCAGTTGGTTTAAACCTGTCCTAAAAATAGTAACCAGGTTCTAGAGGATCTTAATATCACTGACTACCCTCAATCGGTCATAATTCCAGTTTAGCAACCTTTTCTTGCGGCCAGAATCATCACGAGAGTTTAGTCTCAATGAGTGTAGCATACTGCTACTATTCTATGGCCAAGTTGGTCAATTTAAGGTTCTAAGGTCAGTTAGTGCTTAATGACCCCTTAGAAGACCCATATTCTCCTCGTTCCAACATAAGGGATATCGGTACAGACTAAAGTGCCACACCAACGTAGCTACTGTTTCAACCGTGTCGGTCTACGCTGGACATTTCCCTCACAGTTTATTGCTACTTACCTAAAGGGTATCCCCAGATCCGGGTTAGGAACTATAGAACTCCGATACAAGCCCACAAATATAAATCATACAAAGCATACAATTTAAAACACAATGATCTAATCCTAAGGTACACCTCACTTATATAATCCCCAGTAGAGTAGCCAGTTATGTGATCGGTGGTGTGATCGGTGGATCTGGAACTGACTGTTTAACGCTGGTTCGCGAAATGTCGCGGTAAGCAAGAGTCGCCACCGTCTTTTATTTTCTCCAAATGGAAAGGACAAAAGCACAGAAAAATTCCTTATAAGAGATTGCTCTCGGTTCGGGAGGTAGGTTATAGAAAGGGAAGGTGTTAGCACCCTTTCTATCCATGGTTATCCATGGGCTCTTAGATACTTGCTCAATGTGTTTTCAAAATTGTTTGTTTGCTTTTCAATGTGGGTTTAAAAAAAATTCTTTGAAAAATTTCAGTTCGACTCGTACGTCAGAGTGTTTGAAAAGTTTGTTTTGAAAGCTTTTGAAAATGTGTTAGTGTGAAGAGTCTTTTTGAGTTTGTTTTGAGATTAGAGCAAGTATCCTTGAGAACCTACCTACCCTAAGGAATTCGTCTGTGTAAGAGTCCTTAAAAGTAATGCCATCCCACCATTGAGAGGTAGGTAGCATCACCGTTGGAGGTGTTCGGGTCAATTCGAGTTTAGGGACATGGTGATCACCGGAGCAATGGGAAGACACCTTAGAAGCTACCCTCATGCCAGGTTCCCGGATCATGAGGACTTACTAAGACGTCCTCTACTCGACGATCACCTTTCGAAAGGCAACAGTGAGGCGTACCCTAGGGGTGGTGTGTGCGAATTGTGTGTCATGTTTCAGTTATTTGTCTTGTCATGTTTGTCGTGTTCTACGCTTGATTTTAATTTGTCCATTCATTCTTGCATGCATATTTAACAGTTAAAAAGTTTGCGAAAAATAAATCTAAGGCTATTACAAATGGCGCGGGTCCACATCGCCAAAATTAAACCGGACCCGATTTAGCGGAAAGTAAATAATGCGAAGTAAATAAAAGTGCAAAAAGTAAAGTTACATGGCTTTGGGAGATTTACATGATTATTTAAACGATTTTAAAATAAATGCGCGAAATAAAGGAATTAAACAAAACTAGGGCGTTGGACCCTTTTGCAAACAATTTAAAATTAATAAGGAATTAAAAATAAAATAAACTAGTATTTTTGTGTTTTTTAGATTTAATGAGAAAAAAAGGAGTTAATTGAAATTAAATTAAACGGCAAACCCTAATTCTAATATTTTTTATTTATTATTAAAATATAATCTAAATTAAACCCTAATTTATTTATGTACAAATTTAAATTTATGAAAATAAATAAATAATAATTATTACTGGAAAAAGGGAAAAATAAAAAGAAAAGAAAATAAAAGTCATTAAACCTAAATTCTATTTTTTTGGATTTTTATTGAAAAGATTAAAACTATAACCTAATTAAACTAAATATTTACAAGCATTTGTTCAAAAATAATTATAACAAAAATTATATTTTTATTTGGGCATTTTTTAATTTTATGATGTTTTTGTATTTTGACTAAAAATTAAATAATAATAATTAAGATAAATATAACAATTAAAATAATAATTAAAAGGATATATAAAAAAATAAATTGCCAAACCAGAGTGGGGTGTTGCCCCTAAATGGGAGGTATAGGCCTGATGATTTTGGCCCATTAGCTTTGAGTTTCGTTGACCTTTTGGACGGCCTACAGCTATGTTGACTCACATCCATGATATGCCTTTAACCTGAACCTTTGATTAGATCTCCAGGACGCGTGGCTAATTGATTTTTGAATGTGCATGGTGTACTGGGACGTTAGCGCTACGTAGGATCAATTATTGAAAAAATATATTAAGCATTTGCCAGACCTGGGACTTGAACCCAGGTCTTGAAGGTCACAAGCGTTGTCCCTGCCCACTGAGCCATCTGAATTACATTTAACATATAATATAACGCAAATAATATAAAAGAAAAGTAAAGTTAGTGGAGGGAAGCGCGCCAGATTTTGAATTAACGAATTACAGCATGCCACATAGTCTTCTTCTTCATTCCTTTTTTTTTTGTTTTCTGAAACATAAGCCTACAGCAACGGTTTTAGAAACGTTGTCTTAGGCCAGTTTACAAAAAATAACGATTAGCTCGTTTCTCAACATAAATTAGGCGCGATGGTCTAGACTTCTTCGTCTTGATGTGCTGAGTCCAACCGTGGTGGTCTAAAGGGCCAATTTTACTGTATTGCAAAAGCCCTAAATCTAAGAACCTGCAAACCTAGAAAACGCGCATGGTGGATTCACGTATGGTTAAGGAAAAAGCAATCAAACACCATGGTTAGCTCAGGAATATCATTATGAGTATGAATATATAATTAAAAATGCAAAACTATGCTTGAATCATGCTACACGATTTCAAACTTTTCAAGGTTCAGTCCGGGTTCTTGATACCAATTCAGGGCCTTTTGGTTGATGTCAATGATTGGAAAACGTCCAGTGGTGCTTCAGGATGCTAATGGAATGAAAGTGGATGCTTGAATCGACCTCTAAGGCACTTTTCAGTTCTTGAGTTTTTATGAAAAATTCCAATATGCAATGGCTTGTTTGGGCGCAGCTTGCAGTCTAATCTTTTTAGGGTTATGATTCTGAGTATGTATAGAGCATGCTAGGTCAACAAAATTGCACAAAATCTCAAGCATTCATTGTTTTACATATTTGATTTTATGAAATCTTTTCCATGTGCATTTTGGTTCAAATCTGATCAATTCTCATCAAAACTTGCTTAATTAAGAAGTGCACGAAATATTGACCTTGGAATATGCATAAAAAGATTTTTTTAGGTTAGGTTTATATTTTTCATGTATTAAAATGATTTAAATGAATATAAATTAATATAAATTCAAATAAATAATTAAAAAATATGAAAATACTTCCCTTTGGGCCTAGTGGTCGTGCATAGGCTTGGCATGAAGAAACTTGGAAGAAAAATGGGCCCATTTGCATTTTTAGGCCTTTTGCATCAATGTTGACTTTTCAAAATTCCCAAAAATTTCCCAACTTCCACAAGGCATAACTTGGTCAATTTTCAAGCGTTTCACATGTTCTTGGACATTTTGGAAAGGTCTTTGAGTCCTTTAACCAATGCCTTTGGTCCCATGTCATTTTGATTTACCAATCTCAAGTTATGGCCTTTGACTTAAAGTCCCTTTTTGTTGACTTTTGAAAATGACCTATAATGTTGAAATTGATAACTTTTTGTGAGAGCATTTCTTGGACTTGGAATATGAAGATGAGTTGTAGGAAATGTCTTTCTCTTCAAAATGAGCTTTGGATGGAATTTTTATGATAATCCATGTGAAAGTTATGCCCTGGTCAATTTCAGTTGACTTTTTCAGCTGTCCAAATATAGCAACTTTTGCATCTTTGATGATTTCTGAGCCAAATTTTGAGAATCATGATCAAGCATTGATCAAATGATGTTTGTGGCTTCAAAATGATGTATTGACCAAAAATTTGAACTTTTGACTGTCAAATGACCATTTTGCCCCTACAGTTGACTGTAGTGCAATCTAGGGTTTTGACTGTGCAATTTTATGCTGAAAGTCTTGAAACTTGATATGAGGACACTTGACCATATTTATAAGCATGTGAGACTTGATTGGGCCCTTGAAAACTTCATCTTCTTGATCAGAACACAAACCCTAATTTTGACTGTATAGGAGACAGTTGAACTGCATAGTCCTTGGGGAATTTTGTGACCTTGACTTGACAAATCTTGATGAATATGGGAGGGCAAATTTTGGGGTACAACAGGTGGGAAGATAACTTACTGTTTTGAAATACTGGTTTGCGTTTGCATTTTTTTTTGCAAAATGTCGCGGTAAGCAAGAGTCGCCACCGTCTTTTATTTTATCCAACAAGGAAAGGACAAAAGCACAGAAAAATTCCTTTTTTGAGATATTTCTCGGGTTCGGGAGGTAGATTATAGAAAGGGAAGGTGTTAGCACCCTTTCTATCAGTGGTTATCCACGGGCTCTTAGGTACTTGCTCATTGTATTTTCAAAAGTTTGCTTTTCTTTGTGTTTGTGGGTTTGAAAAGAGTTTTTGTTTTGAAGAGAGTGTAAGTGAGAAAAGGAATTAAACTGTGCTAATGTCCTTTAGGCAATGCTATCCCACTATTGAGGAGTAGGTAGCATCGTGGTTGGAGTTTTCGGGTCGATTCGATTAAGGGACGTATGGTCACTAAAGCAATGTTAGGGCGCCTTAGCGGTAACCCTAATGTCTTATATCATTTTTTCCGAGGCAACCGTTTCGAGGCAACTTATGATCTTTGGACAAGAGGGCGACCTCTAAGGCTTCCTATACTCAATGACCACGTTCGAAGGCAACCAAGTGAGGTGCACCCTAAGAGTGGCATGTGCAAGTGTGTTACTTCGGTTAATTTTATCTGTACATGTCATGGGTGAGCTATATTGATTTTAGGTTAAAGATTGATCTTGTCATGCATTGCCTATTTATCAAACATCTAACAGTTAATATTGTGCGGAAATTAAATTGCGGGAAATTAAATCTAAACTATTACAAGGCGTCGGGTATTTACATCGCCAAAAACAAACCCTTTAATTTAAATTGCGGAAAGTAAAATAAAGCGATAAATAATTAAAGTCCTAATTAAAAACTATTACATATTGGAAGCAATTACAATATTGGAAATATGGATCGCGTGCGAGAAATTAAAACGGCGCATTTTTTGGGGTTTTGACCTTTTTTTTATTAAAGAAAAGATTTTTGCTTATTTTTGAATTAAATGGGATTAAATTACATGAACAATTAAATTAAATTAAATAATGAAAATATTTTTGGATTTTTGAGTTTTTAAGGAAATAAAATAAAATTGATTAAAAATATTAAAAACCTAATTCTACATTAGTTTTAATTTATTGCAAAAATATTAAATGTTTAAACCTATTTAAAACTAAGTTAATTAATTAATATTTGTTTACAAAAATAAAATAGTGAAATTAATAATAAAAATAATATTTTTATTGTTTTTTGATTTTTATGGAAAAAAAATAAATTATTTGGGTGATTAAATAATAATAATAATAATTAAATAAAGCAAATAAATAAAAGAGAAAATATAAAGAAATAACCCATGGGGGGGGGGGGGGGGGGGGGGCTGTTGGGCCCAATTCTGAGTGTGAGAATAACAATTCCAAGCCCAATTACTGCAAGCCTGTTTTGACTTTCCAGATCACCCACGCGCTTGTTGACTTGGACATATGATAGTCCTTCATTCCTGGCCACCAGATTTGGCCTGAAGGCCATCTGGCGCCTGATCAGGTGATGATGCATGGTGGACCTTAAGCCTTGGCATATACTGGATCTCCTGAAAAAAATTAATAATAAGCGTTTGGGAGGACCTGGGATTCGAACCCAGGTCCCATTGCTCAATGGCCAGCGTGCTTACCAATCCAACCAACCTGCTTATTTGTTATTAGAATACAAAACAAATATTATATTGAAAACATTTAATATGCCTGGAAAATAAAAAAATAGCACGAGATTTGAAACCATCCAATTGAGAGAGGACACATAATCGTCTTCTTCAACAAATCCCTGGTTTTCTTACCTGCGGATTTTTATCCCCAGTAAGATTCGTGGGATTATCCTAACATGAGTTATAGGCCATATAAATGCAAATGGAGACCATCACTGCATTCGTCTCTCTTCCCTGATCATCTCTATACCCATTATTAGTCCTAACTTTACCTGCAAAGAAAACGCCTAAAAACAAAGAAAAGAAACCCTAGGTTCGGGCATTACAATACAGGCTATGAAAACAAAATCGAATATTGCAAAAAGCTTAGAAATCATACAAGGAACAAGAATATGCTAATGTTCTGTCAAAAAGATGCAAGAATGAGAAGTTATGTTTTCATGTACAAGGCCATATTCGTGGATACTTACAACGCGTTTTAGGGAGAGAGAAGGTTTGGTTTTGATTGTAATCACTTCAGTGAACCCCAGGCAAGGAGATAGTGTTGAGTTTTTGGACTGAATTCGCCTCCAACCAAGATTTTGATCTCACACTTTTTCAAGCTTTTTTCAGTTTTTGTTTGGCCGTTTCTGTCACTTTTAGGTCGTGTCCTCGATATGCCTGGCTTGTGTGAGTAATAAGGAATGCATTTAGGTTAAACTTTGACTTGAATCCATGTGCATTGAAGAATTGAGATATGATTTGATTCCTCCATTAAAGGCTTTCAAATTCTTTCCAAATCCAAGATTTTGTGCATGATTTGCCTTGGAACGAATTTGATTATGTGTATCATGATAATGAAGACCTGTAATGATCAAAAAATCTTATTCCATCAATTTTTGGATTTTATTTGAATTAATATTGATTTAAAATGAATTAAATCAATAAAAATTAAATAAAATAGAAAAATTAATAATTGGTCATGAAATTGAAGATAGGGCACGTGTGTGGTGTGACAAGATCAAATCAAGTGGAAAAAAGTGGGCCCTTTTGTCAAAAATTGGAGTTTTGAGGATAGTTGACTTTTGGCAATTTTGGAAAAATGCCCAACTTCAACAATGCATAACTTCTTCAATTTTGAACTTTTGGAAGTGTTCTTGGACTTTTTAGAAACATTGAGATGTCCTATAACCAACCCTTTTGGTGTCATCTCATTTTGATATCCCATGCTCAAGTTATAAGCTTTGGGAAAAAAGGTGTTTTTGTTGACTTTCATAAATGACCTATAATGTCCAAATTTGTAACTTCTTGTGAGTGCTTTTCTTGATCTTGGGGGTGTGAAGATGGATTGTAGGAAATTTCATCCTCTTAAAAATGAGCTTTGGATGGGTCATTTCTCATAAAGTATGAGAAAGTTATGCTTGGTCAAAGTTGTGTTGACTTTTCCTACAAAACCCTAATTTAGCAACTTTTGAATCTTGATGAATCTTGAGCAATCCTTGATGAATCATGATCAACCATTGATCAAATGATGAATTATCCTTCAAAATGAGAATTTTGGCAAAAAATCTTGAGGTTTGACTGTATTTGGGTCACAGTTGACTTTTACCTTAGCACAGTCGATTTTTGTGCTTCTTGAGCAATTGTTTGACCAAACTTTCTCTGCAAGGCTTGAAATTTGACATGGATGAACTTGGGAACATATTAGGACATTTGGGATAATTTGAGACCATTTGGATGTAAGAACCTTGATGCAACACAAAACCCTAATTTTGAATTGACTGCCTTAGGAGGTGATTTGACTGTCCAACTCTTGAGCCATCTTGAACAACTTGGAGATGATTCTTGACATGTCTTGAGAAATATGGGAGGGAAAATTTTGGGGTACAACAGTAGGGCTGTGAGAAGGATCCTGTATTGTAGGGTTACTTCAAAATGAAAGCCTAGATAGTAGGGCTGTGAGAAGGAACTTGGGTCGTAGGGTTTCTCCAATATGAAAGCCTGGATAGTAGGGCTGTGAGAAGGAACCTGGGTCGTAGGGTTACTTCGATATGAAAGCCTGGATAGTAGGGTTGTGATAAGGAACCTGGGTTGTATGGTTACTGTTGTACCCCAAAATTTGCCCTCCCATTTCCTCAATATTTTCTCACCACAAGACCCTTGGAGCTCAAGATCCAGTTAGGGTTTCCTCTGCTCAAGACTTCTCCTAGCACTGTTGACCCAAATTAGGGTTTGTGTTTGCACAAAGATATTTTGACCTAAAATGACTAAAGTGACTTTCATACTTCATGTTAGACTCCCAAGTTTATCCATACCAAGTTTCAAGCCTTGATTCCAACCTTTGCCCAGTCAATTGGACAGTTGACCTAGAAATCAGCTGTATTGAAAAAAAAGTCAATTGTGGCCAATTGACAGTCAAACCTCATGAAAATTGACCCACATCAACATTATGAACTCATATGGATCATTTGATCAAGTTTGGATCACAATTCCACAAGAAATTTGATCAGATCACCAAAAGGGCAAAATGGTCATTTTTAGGGTTTTGACTGCACAAAGGCAATTTTTGACTGTTTGACCTAGCCAATGGCAAACCAAGCTCACATATAGACTCAAGGACCCCATGGAATTGTCTTGACATACTCAACAAGTTCAAAAGATCCCAAATGCACAAGATTGACAGTTGAATTTCCCAGTCAATTGATCAATTTTGACTGTATACTGAAAAGTCAAACTTTGACTTTTTGGTCAAAATCAAGTGTCAAGATTCATTTTTCATCAAAACATGCCAAATCATGAAACTTGTTCATCAAGAAATCCAAAATCACAAATTAGGGTTTGAAATGAAGATTTTTCATAACTTAGAATTTTTCTAAGTTATGAAAAACCCTAATTTTTTCCTAACTTTGTCCCACTTTCTCATCAAGATGCATTTGGATTCAAGGAAAAGTCAAAACATGAAAGTTGTAGTCCATTGCAAAATCTAAAACTTTGATTCGAAAAGTTTCCTCAAAAGAAGCTTGTAGCTCAAGTTACAATTTTTGGAACAAGGGTACCAAATCATTCTTAACTTAGAGAAATTTGACCTATTTTAGGCAAGGTTTTTGCCTAACTTCAAGACCACTTTTCACATACTTCCACTTGGAATTTAAATTTGCATTACAAAGATGGATTGTAGTAGACATTCCAAGCTTTTCAAAATGTCCAGGAACTCATCAAACAACCTCAAGGTTAGGGAGAATCGAATTTGGCAAGTTGGGAAAAACTCACTTTTGTTATGGCCAATTTTCATGTTCATACACTTGTGCCATTTTGAACTCAGCTTGCATTCCTTGATTACAGGTCCTATATCCCATTTGCACTCAATAATTTAATGCTAACCCATTTTGCCAAGGCCTTATGTTATGTGTTTAAGCATTACATGGAAGTTTAACCCTTAAATAGAAAAAGCAAATTATCCATTTTAGAAAAGATGAACTTTATGTCAAAGTTGCAAATCAAGAAGTACAAGGCCATATATTTGGGCACAAGTTCAGAAGCAAAACACACTGATCAAGGGGAAAGGTTGCAGCATAGATTGGGGGCCTGCATCAGTCTAGAACACAACTTGAACTTTTGTTGCTTAAAGTTAAAGAAAACTTGCATATCATAGACCAACGATCATCTCAGCCAAGGGAACCTTAAGCAAAGTTATTGTACACTCTCTAGACATCAAACCTAAGCTGAAACATAAGCCAACCAAGTTCAAAACAGTCTCAAACACAGAAGCACCATTAAACTGCACAAAAACATGGCATCCTGCACTTGGAATCCCACAGCTCATTTCCATCGTGCATCTTGGCCAAAACCACTTCAAACACTTTCCCTACCATCCATACAAACTGTCCAAAGCATTAGAAGCAGACTGTAACACTCCTAATCAATATCACCATTTCCATTTTTCTGTTTTGCAGTTGAAGTGCCATAACACGATTCACTTGGTTTCAAAGCAAACTAAAGCTTGGAATAGCATCCCTGGACATCAAGGAAGCTATACCAATCATCACCTTGCATTGAAAACACCTCCATCACCAGATACGATTCCAACTGAACAGGTAAGTTCATGAACTCTTATCTCTCTATCCAGGCATTGTTAGGTTTAGATTTGTGAAGAAATTATGTCACATTCATGGCCCTGAACATGCCCATATAATTAGTTTTCATTTATGTTATGTGTGCTATGAGAATTTGAAGTCTGAACATGGAACAAAAGTTAGGTTAAGAATTAGGAATGGAGAAATTCTCTCTCATTTCTGAGAGTTAGGATGAGTTCTTTATATGTCCAGAATCGTGGCTTGATGCTTAACATTTTTCATGTTGTAAGTTTGTGCTAAAAGTCCAGGAATCCAGATGTTTGAATCAGTGTAGGAGGCGCGCGTTTTTTGACAAATTTCTGGCCAGAGGTTGAAGAAGGTCTTTTGGGATGGGCTTTGTTTTGTTTTTCTTATTTACACCACCTTTTTACTTTTGAACCCCCTTGGCCCATTGTGCTTATTTGAAACATTTTCTTGACTTTTCTTTTTGTTTCTGACTTATTTATTTTTTCTCATAATATTAAAAATATAAAAAATATTTTTCACACCATTTTTGTATTTATTAGGCATTTATTTGTTTAAGTTGATGTTTGTACATAAATAATACATAATATCTTTTATTTAAAAATACTAAAATTAATACCAATACATTTTATTTTCTGATTTTTATTTTATTTTATCTTTTGAAAATATTTTATGAAAATATACTGTTTTTGTAAATATTAAATATTTTATTTTTGTACATATTTAATATATTTATCATATAATATAAATATTTACATATTTATTAGGATATTTAGGATAAAAATACCAAAAATATATATATTTTTATTTTTATTAATATTCAACATTAAAAATACCTTTTTGACAAATATACTTCTCTTTTATTTATTTTTTGTATATAATTAGTAAATATTGTATATAATACATAATAAATAATTAATGCCTTTTATTTAGTAAAATTAGGGTTTTTGCCCTAAACATGAAAATATTCAAAAATTAACTTTCTTTTAATTATTTTTATTTTATTTGTGAATAAAATATACACTTACACAAAAATACTTTCACATACGTATTGTTTATTCTTACATATCTTTACATTTATATTTGCGCATTTCAATTTGGTTGTAAATATTGGATATTACCCTCCTATAAAGTCTCATCCCCATTTGAACATTTGTACCCCCCTTCCCATATATTGTGTTGTAATAACTTAGGAACTTTATTTTTTCGCACTTTAAAGCTTTCTAATTATGCCATGTTAGAATTAGGGTTTTGTATGCAAATCAAAAACAACAAAATAGTTTGACCTAAATTCAAGATAAACAAGCATGAAAATGGACAACACTAATCACACTTGCACCCCTAGGGTATTCCACTTGTTGCCTTCAATAATGGGCCATATTGCATGTTAGGTCTCTTTGGGCAAAACAAAACAATTCAAATGATCATAGTCCCTCGATGACGCTTTCGAAAGTTGCCTAAAAAAATGATCAAGTCCCTCAAAGGAAAAATTGCCCAAAGATACTTGGCACCATTGCAATTATGGTCTAAACGATGACCCACGCCCGTCCCTTTCACATCCTAACACAAGATTGTCCACCAAATGCAATGTGGAACAAAATTGTTAAAAGGGTTAAAACATAGCAAAGATCTTTGAGAAATTTAGGGTAGATAGCTCTTGATTACTTGTCAACTTGCAAAACAAAACACTTGCCTTTTTTTTTAAACCACACATCACTACACTCTCAAAACAACTTTCAAAAATAATGAAAACCTTTTCAAAAGACATACACCTTTGTATACATCCCAACATGGATCATTACAAAGGTTGCCACCACATTGGCTTCTTTTCAAAACATTTTCAAACCCACACATGCAAAGCACCATTTCAAACAATTTAAAATTAAGGCAAGTTGATCTAAGCAAGTAACTAAGAGCCCATGGATAACCATGGATAGAAAGGGTGCTAATACCTTCCCTTTCTATAATCTACTCCCCGAACCCAAGAAAACATCTCAAAGGTTTTTGCTGTGCTTTTTAACCTTTCCTTAGGATAAAATAAAAAGTCGGTGGCGACTCTTGCTCAACCGAAACATTTGCGAAAACAAACGCAAAACCCTAGTCAGTTCTCCCACCGTATCACAGTTACTTAGATATGAAAGCCTGGATAGTAGGGTTATGAGAAGGAACCTGGATAGTAGGGTTACTTCGATATGAAAGCCTGGATAGTAGGGCTGTGAGAAGGAACATGGATAGTAGGGTTACTTCGATATGAAAACCTAGATAGTAGGGTTGTGTGAAGGAACCTGGATAGTAGGGTTAATTCAAGATGAAAGCCTGGATAGTAGGGATTATGGGAAGGAACCTGGTTCGTAGGGTTAATTCGAAATGAAAGCCTGGATAGTAGGACTGTGAGAAGGAACCTGGGTAGTAGGGTTACTTCGACATGAAAGCCTGGATAGTAGGGCTTTGAGAAGGAACCTGGGTAGTAGGGTTACTACGATATGAAAGCATGGGTAGTAGGGCTTGCTTCAAAGCGATATTGTAGATTAGTTGACCCGTTTGGTTTTGGGTACTGAGTTTCCATTAGTCGTCTGCAGATGTGATTTGTATAACTACTGAATTTGTTGAAGCTAATCCTCTTTTCCTGGAAAGATATCAAGGTTAGTTATATGCGATGCATGAAATGCAGGGTGAGATGATGTTCTCAGAATAAATGAGATTATGCTGTATATGACATGTATGCGTATGTCATAATGTGTGTTCATGAAATGCTATTGGGGTATGCTCGCGTATGGGAAAATAAATCCCTGATAGTTGCTGGAGATTGGTAAATATTCTGTTGGGAAGAGATGCTGCTTGAGGATAAACTATGTGGGGAATGAACCTAGAAAGTGTATTCTTGTAGCTGAAGTGATGAACTCTGTTCTGGATTGAGCCTCTGTATCTGGAGAAATAAACTCTGTTTAGGGGATGAAATTTACTGACTCGCCCGCGACTATGAACCTCAGTTGGGGTGGTTACGTCCTATTTTGGGAAAGCTGACATCAATGCCTTTGGATACTTTTACTCTGTGGGGGAGTGTATGTACCAATAATTATGTTCTCAAGCTGACTCTATCTCGGTACCTGCTGGGCAGAGTAACTGTAGGGTTTGGCACTTCTTGTTTTTTCCCTGTTTCTGGAATTACGAGTAATTGTCTTTTGTTTCTCATGTAAAAATTTATGAGCAGCAACCATTTTCAAATTCATATATCAAAAATAAGTCATTGGACGTTCTTGTAAAACAAAACAAAAAAAGAAAAAACAGATTGAAGTTTCTTGTGAAAATGATTATTTGTATTGATTTTTGAAGTTGGCCTTTAATAGGCGTTTTTGTACAGAGAGGTTGACGCTTTAGTAAGAGAACGCCACCATAAAAATAGAAGCTATACAGATTTATGTAAAAGAAAAAAAAACAAAACAACTATGTGAAATAACCCATTGGGTTTCAACTCTGTTATTTCCTTTATATCTTCAAGCGTCTCATCACTTTTCTACTTGGCCGAAAGTTGATTAGATTGATTGGTGTCGTCCGAGCTTGATAGTCGATACCGAAGTCTGGTCGCAAGATGATCCAATGAGACATATTGGTACGCTTTATATCCCTAACTTTTTTTGGACCGCCCTTTCGGGTTTTCAGTCCACTGGGATACCCTTTTTTGCCCAAGCCGCCCTTTCGGGTTTTCGACTTGCCGGGTGTACAGATTTTTCCATTTTCATCCCTTACTTTTTCCCGAACCCTTTTGGTTCACCGGGAAGCCCTTATTTTTGCCTAGGCCAGTCAACCTAGTGGATCTTTTAATTAGGCGTAGTATCTTTTTACTATGTCTACATTGACGGGGTGAGGAAGGTTGTCACCGTCCATGGTGGTTAGAATCATAGCTCCACCCGAGAAAATGTTCTTAAACACAAATGGTCCTTCGTACGTGGGGGTCCATTTTCCCCTGGGATCACTTTGTGGCAGTATTATGCGCTTGATCACTAGATCCCCGACTTGATATTCTTGACGTCTGACTTTCTTATTAAAATCCTTGATCATTCGCTTTTGATATGTATGACCATGGAAGGTAGAAATAAGTCTCTTTTCATCTATTAGATTTAACTGATCAAGTCGGGTTCAGATCCAGTCGTCTTTGTTCAAACCCGCATCCTTTATAATCCTGAGAGAAGGTATCTGGACCTCGATGGGTAGGACTACCTCCATGCCATATACCAGAGAGTAGGGTGTTACCCCTGTCGACGTCCGTGCTGAGGTACGGTATCCATGAAGAGCAAATAGTAACATCTCATGCATGTCTTTGTATGTCACTGTCATCTTCTGTACAATCTTCTTGATGTTCTTGTTAGCCGCTTCAACAATGCCATTCATCTTCGGCCAGTAGGGAGAAGAGTTATGATGTTGTATCTTGAATTGCTTATAGAGCTCGGTGATCATCGTGTTGTTGAGATTTGTACCATTGTTAGTAATAATTCTTTCTGGCACACCATATCGACAGATCAGATTATGTCGGATAAACCGCGCCACGACGTTCTTGGTTACTGTGATACGGTGGGAGAACTGACTTGAGGTTTTGCGTTTGTATTCGCACTTGTTCGGTTTAGCAAGAGTCGCCACCGACTTTTTATTTTATCCTAAAGGAAAGGTTAAAAAGCACAGGAAAAACCTTTGAGATGTTTCGTGGGTTTGGGGGGTAGATTATGAAAAGGGAAGGTATTAGCACCCTTTTCATCCATGGTTATCCATGGGCTCTTAGTTACTTGTTTTAGATCACTTGCCTTGATTTTCAATTGTTTGAAATGGTGCTTTGTGTGTGTGGGTTTTGAAAATGTTTTGAAAAAGATGCCTTGTCTAGGCAACTGTTGTAACAATTCTTTACTCGAATGTTTTACAAAGGTGTTTGTCTTTTCGAAAAGATGTTTCAAGGTTTTGAAAGTTGTGTTGTGGAGTGTGTTTTGAAAAGTAGGCAAGTGTGTTTTGCAAGTTTGATCAAGTAACTAAGAGTTGTCTACCCCTAAATTTACTCAAAGATTTTTCTCATGTTTTAACCCTTTTAACAGTATTGTTCCACCATTGTATTTGGTGGACAATCTTGTGTTAGGATGTTAACGGGACGGGCGCGGGTCATCGTTTAGACCATGAATGCAATGGTGCCAAGTGTCTTTGGCAATTTGCTTGAAGGGACTATGATCATTTTGTTTAGGCAACTTCGAAAGCGTCATCGAGGGACTATGATCATTTGATTTGTTTTTGTTTTTCCAAAGAAACTCAACATGCAAGCATGGCCCATTTTTGAAGGAAACAAGCGGGATTACCCTAGGGGTGCAAGTGTGAATGGTGTATTGATTGTCATGCATTTGTCTTGTATTAGGTTATCTAGCGGTTGATTTTGAATCTTCGCATACAAACCCTAATTACTATACAGTATATAGAAAGCGATAAATTACGGGAATTTAAAGTCTAAGCTATTACAAATAAGTATCCGGGGATGTGGGTACAAATATTTACAAATGGGGATGAGTCATTTCAGGATAGTAGTGTCCAAATATATTTACAACCAAATCGAATCGCAATCTCAATGTAAAATGTAGCAATGTACAAGAATAAAATATAAGCAAATGTATTGGTGAAAGTGTATGTGATTTATTTACAAATGATGCAAGATGTTAACTTAATGCAAAATTAAGTATTTATTAAATATTATTATCTTTTTTGTGTTTTTGTTAAATATGTACAAACAAATGTTCTAATTAAAAGAAAAAAGAAAAATGTTTTAAGCTTAAGAAAAATTAATGCTTATGTATTTTAGTTTATATTTTTTATGTAAACAAACAAAAAAGGTTTTAATAAATAATAAAAAAATGTTTAAACTTAATACACCTAAGATTTACATATTTTTAAGTATAATAAAAATATTGTTAAAATAAGTATAATAAAAATATTGTTAAAATAAGTATAATAAAAATATTGTTAAAATAAATTTATTATTAATATATTATTTATTTAACAAAGAAAAGAATTAAGTTATAAAAAGGTGTTGGTTAATAAAAAAAAAGGGTTATATGGGCTTAAGGGGATTTATGGCCCAAACAAAACACATAAGACTAGGACAAGGGGGGGTGTAAGGCGTGTAATACTGATGGGCTTAGGCATTAGGATGTGGCAAGGCCCAGATGGGTTTTAACAATTGTTTTAGGGTTTCGTTTGTCTCGTCTCAGAACTTAGGGTTACAGAGGCGCCGTTCCCTTCTTCTCCGTCCTCTTCACTTTCTCAAGCCAAGCTTTTTCGGAACAAAAATCTCCGCCCATGGCCACCAGGTGCCGCCGTCAGCTCCTTCTCCCTCCATGGATTACTCAAGCAGTGATGACACAAAGGTATAATTTCTGTCTTATTAGGGTTTCGAGCTTTGCATGTGCTTAATCTTTTCTTAGCCCTGGTCTTTATGTTGTTATTTGTTTCTGTTTGAGGTGCGTGAAAAGAAAAAGGAAGAGATACTACCTTTGGGGTTCGTCGCTTGGAGAGGGAAGTTCTGGAGGTGGACAGGAGGCGTCCTAGGGCGGCCAAGGCGAGGGAGCGTGATGCTGAGCTTGCTCTGTGGAAAACTGGTACTCGTATTTCGCTTTTTTGATGGTTTTGTGATGAACACTGAAAAACCTTATATAATTTTCTTTTCCTCTTCTGTCTGCTTGAATGCTTGCCTATTTGCTTCTTTTCCTCTTCTTCTGTTTGCCTCTGAGATTATTTGATGATATGTTGAGGTTGATTCTGAGTATTGTTTTGATGATGTTTATGATATTGGTGGCCCAATGATGAGGTTGCTCTGAGGGTTTTGGGATTGAATGCTTTGATTTGATGAAGATGCTTGTATGATATTGACTCTGAGATTTGGATTTGTGTAGCCTATGAGGAAGTTAGTTCTGAGGCTGGCCTGTGGTTTGAAACAGGTTGTATGGCTTTTTGGCTTTGACAGGCTAAAGGTTTAGGCTTTGGGCTTGAGACAGGCTTTGATAGGTTTTTGATACTGGGTTTGTTGGGGTTTCTGTATATTTGGATACTTGTAACTGGTATTATGCAGGTTTTGAAAATGAACAAGATTTGTTCAAGCAGGCATGAGGTTTATCAGTTGGCTCGCTTATGTTCTTGGTTGTTTGACAGGCTTCAGGCTGAGTCTTGAAAGGCTTGAGGCTTGTGGTTCTGCAGGTGAAGGCTTGTGTTTACGCAGGTGAAGGCTTCAAGGTTTGTGGCTTGCTGTTTAGAGGCTTGTGTTATGTTACAGTTTGAGGGCTCTATTGTTTGAAACAGGTTTGGCTTCAAGCTTGTTTTGGAGGCAGGCTCTTGTTTGTGTTATGTAACAGTTTGTGGGCTCTATATATTTTTTGTGATATTCTGCCCCCCTCCATCTGTTCTGGTATATCTTGTTTTTATCTTTGTCCTCAACCCTGCTGTACCGTAAGCCTATACTTCTTTTCCTCTTTCTCTCTCCACAGAAAAAAGCTTTGTTTATTGCTTTAAAACTGTACTTTCTGAAAAAGTATTGGCTGGAAAGTGATGAATTTGAATGTTTGCTTGCAATGTATCTTTCCTCTGCATACTTTCCAGATTTCCTGCATATCACTTGTGTACTTTGTTGACAACTTTATTGGCTTTTGGTTGACATCACTTTTGGACAGTTTAGTTGACATTGGACTTGGTTAGGCATTTTTCAATTTGCAATCAGTTCAGTTTGCCTTTGGGCATTGTTTGCTCAGTTTGAACTTTGTACTTGGTTTGGAATTTTGAAATGGGCAATTTGTTTTTTTTTTGCATATTCAGTAGCTGTTCAGTTTGCCTCTTTGGTTGACAATTTATGCAGTATGTTTGATATTTTGAATTTGTGCAATTCATATTTTTTTTGCAAGCATATTTCTCTTTCCCTCTTTGTGAACCAAGAGTATTCTTGTGATTTGCAGAGAGGGTGAATAACTGATTCCGGCCAGTCACTTTTAATGATGAGTTTTAAAATATCTGTCTGCCTTTTTATTTCATCTGCATTGACTTCTTTTTTCCTTTTTTTTTGTTTTTGCAGATGAAAGTCAGTTGGGCAATGGGGAGAATCAGTAGAAGATGAAGACTTAGGAAAATTAGGACGCAATTTTATTTCATTTTAATTATTTGTAATATTATTATTGTAAACAAAATGTAAATAAATTTACAGTGTTCCAATAATAATTTGTAACAAACAATTAAAGATGAATAAAAATCCTTCTTTGTCAGTTAATTCTTTTTTTCAATTCACTGTCCATTTAATTATTTAAGTTTCTTAAATTAAAATAACTGGAAGTAAATCCCAACTATTCTAACTTAGAATAAATAAATAATTAATAAACACTGTGGTCTTGCCACTTAGCATCAATCAATAATAAACTCGGCGTTCTAATTAGCCATGAGCATTGCACAGTTAATCAAACCAACGTCCATATGCTTATCTCTTTACTGATTAAATCAAACACTGCAAATTCTCAATTCAAATGCCTCAGCTTTTATCCTATCTCAATTCAAATGCCTCAACTTTTATCCCAGATGTTTAGACAGAAATCTTGAACAAACGTCAAAACAGTGTAACAACCAATTAAAACACTATGGATTCAAAAACACGGTGGATTCAAAAACACTGTGGATTCAAACTCTTCTGAAACTGCGCGCGCAAACCCTAATTCTTGATTTATTGTCAAAGAAGCGCCTGCCTGATCAACCCCTGAGCCAAACTCAAACAAACCCTAATAATTTGCTTGAACTGTTCCAGAGTCCATGAAAACCTTAATTTGGATAGACTGATAAGAAAAAGTCTGTTTGACTGATTCTTACGCCAATCTGAAAAGTCAGGAGAAGCCCGAAGCTGTGATTTCTTATGAAAAAGAGGAGGGAAAATTTTGGGGTACAACAGTTACTGTAACAAAAGAGGCTGCCTCAACCCACTTCGTGAAGTAATCAATGGCTACCAGGATGAAGAAATTTCCATTGGAAGCGATGGGCCTGATTTCTCCGATCATGTCGATGCCCCACATTGCAAAGGGCCACGGAGTTGTCAAGACGTTTAAGGGGATCAGAGGCACATGCACCTTATCAGCGTAGATTTGGCACTTATGACAAGTTCGAGAGTGTTGATAACAATCGGCTTCCATAGTGGACCAGTAGTATCCTACCCGTAGGATCTTTTTAGCCATGATATGTCCACTAGAATGGGTTCCGAAGGTTCCTTCATGTAGATCTGTCATGATCCTCTCTGCTTCACTCTTGTCTACACACCGTAGTAGTGTGGAGTCATGGTTGCGTTTATAGAGGATTCCATTACTGAGGAAGAACTTTGCAGCGAACCTTCTCAGAAACTTCTTATCATTGACAGATGCCCCTTCGGGATACTCTTGAGCCTCAAGATACCTTTTGACTTCGTGAAACCAGGGTTTATCTGCCACTTCATCGGTATCGATTTCACAATAGTGTGCTGGTTCATCCAACCTCTCAATGGTGATTTGGGGAGCTTCATTGTCCCACCTAACCTTGAACATAGAAGACATGGTAGCTAGCGCGTCTGCTAACTAGTTCTCCTCTCGTGGGAAATGTTCAAAGGTTACCTCCTCAAAGTGTGGGAGCAATGTCAATACGTACTCTTTGTACGGGATGAGATTCAGGTGTTTCATATCCCACTCGCCTTTGATCTGACTTATCACCAAAGCGGAATCCCCGAATACATTCAAGAACTTGATCCTTAGGTCAATAACAACCCTAAGACCCATGATGCACGCTTCATACTCCGCCATGTTGTTGGTGCAGTTAAAACATAATCGGGCAGTGAATAGAGTATGACAACCCTCGGGAGATATGATTACAGTGCCAATGCCGTTACCCAGTGCGTTTGAGGCTCCATCGAAATACATAGACCATCAGGATCCCTCCTCAGGTCCTTCATTCGGTCCAAGTTCTTCATAGTCAGTCACCAACATAATATTCACATCCGGGAACTCAAAATTCATAGACTGGTAGTCATCAACGGCCTGATGAGCCAAATGATCAGCCAATACACTTCCCTTGATTGCTTTTTGGGTTGTGTATTGGATGTCGTATTCGGTTAAGATCATCTACCATCTTACTATTCTTCTGGAGAGGGCAGGTTTCTCAAAAATGTACTTGATCAGATCCATCTTTGATATCAACAAGGTAGTGTGAGTCAGCATATACTGTCTCAGTCGGCGAGCAGCCCATGCCAAAGCGTAGCAAGTTTTCTCGAGCAGTGAGTATCTTGTCTCACAGTTGGCAAACTTTTTGCTAAGGTAGTATATTGCATTCTCTTTTCGACCAGACTCGTCATGCTTCCCCAGCACACACCCCATTGAATTGTCTAGCACTATCAAGTACAATATCAAAGGTCTTCCTTCAACTGGAGGCATCAGAATTGGTGGTTCTTGAAGGTATTCCTTGATTCTTTCGAAAGCGGTATGGCATTCATCATTCCACTTTACCACTTGATCTTTTTTCAGAAGCTTGAAGATTGGCTCACAAGTAGAAGTCAGATGTGAAATGAACTTGGCGATATAATTCAGGCGTCCCAAGAAACCTCTAACTTTCTTCTCTGTACGGGAAGCTGGCATTTCTTGTATAGACTTTACCTTTGCAGGATCTAATTTGATGAATTTGTTGCTGACAATGAAACCCAGAAGTATACCAGACCTTACCCCGAAGGTACACTTGTTCGGATTCAACCTCAGCTTATATATCCTCAACCTGTCGAACAACTTTTGTAGATGATCAAGGTGCTATTCCTCGGTTTGAGACCTGGCTATCATGTCATCAACATAGACTTTGATCTCGTGGTGAATCATATCATGGAACAAAGCAACCATGTCGCACTGATAAGTTGACCCAACATTCTTCAACCCAAAAGGTATCACTTTGTAACAGAAGGTGCCCCACTGTGTAACAAAGGTTGTCTTCTCCATGTCTTCAGGAGCCATCTTGATCTGGTTGTAGCTAGAGAAACCATCCATGAAGGAGAATACTTTGTGTTGCACGGTGTTGTCGACCAAAACATCAATGTGAGGAAATGGGAAGTCATCCTTGGGGCTTGCCCTGTTCAGATCTCTGTAATCCACACACATCCGTACCTTACCGTCCTTCTTAGGTACCGAAACGATGTTGGAAACCCACTGTTGATACGAAGTGACAGCTAAGAACCCTGCGTCGAACTGTTTCATGACCTCTTCCTTGATCTTCTCTTACATTTCAAGGAGTATACGACAGACCTTCTGTTTAACCGGAGGACAGTCTTCTTTAGTCGGCAGGCGATGTACCACAATATCAGTGTCCAAACCAGACATGTCTTCATAGGACCAAGTGAAGATCTCAGCATAGTTGTGCAACATCTGTATCAACCTCTGTTTGACGCTAAGCCCCAAATTTGCACCTATTTTAACCTCTTTTTTGTCTTCCTCAGTACCCAAATTCACTGTCTCAACCGGCTCTTCATGAGGCTGTATGGCCCTTTCTTCCTGCTGTAGTAGTCTAGCAAGTTCTCGAGGCACCTCACAATCATCTTCACCTTCTTCCCCGGCTTGGTTGATCGGTTTTTTGAAGTCATAACTGGAAATAGCAGAGCTGTTATCAATGGGATCTAGAGTGGATATGGATCTGCATTATGATACGTGAGTTTGTGTAAGAGAATAGCTGTTTTGATAAAGTGAAAAACAGAAAAGAAAAAACAGAGAGCGCAAAATTTGTATGCAAGAAACGTCCAATGCTTTATTAATGATATATGAAATGACAAATAACAGCCCTCACAAACAAAACCAGTGTGCCTCGGGCAAGGCACAAGGCCGTAAATTTTTAAATTTTTTATTACAAATCTCAAAACAAGTAAGTCAATTACTGCAGAATAAAAGAAACTGGTATAAAGTCCCTAGCCGTCCAGTTACTCGGTCCACTGTTGGTAGTTGGGTAGATCCAGCTGTCGATGTCTGAGTCTTCCTTGCTGTCTTCAATGGCATTAATTCCCTGATTACTGATGCGTAGGGGAGGTCCTCCAGCCCGAGCGCGTCGAACAACCCTTTGAGCCCCTGTAGTAAAGCCCAAACCAAATTTGTTAGTTTTGTGAGTGAAATCAGGGAGCTAACCCCAATTGGTACACCCACCTTCTTCAACCATGGCCCTGGCGTCCTTGAGAGAAACCATCTTCAGAGGAGGTTTGTTGCTAGTAGTAGTTTCAGTTGATTCCAAGATCTGCGGGACCTCTTCGAAGTTCTGACAAGGAGTTTCTTTAAATTCCCCGTCCATCTCTACGTAGCGGAAGGAATTGAGATGGCTCACCATATACTCCTCTTCACCGCGTACAGTGACAATCTTCCCTTTTACCGGATACTTCATCATTTGGTGGAGTGTGGAAGTAACTGCCCCAGTCTCATGGATCCAAGGACGACATAGCAAACAAGAATACGACGGCCTGATGTCCATCACATAGAAGGTGGACCCAAAAGTCTGAGAACCTACTTTGACAGGGATGTCCACCTCCCCGTGCACCATTCTTTTCGACCCATCAAAAGCCCTTACCACAATGTTACTAGGCTTTAAATTCAAACCCTCGCAATCCAACCGGTCCAATTCCTTCTTGGGCAGAACATTTAGCGAAGACCCAATATCTACCAACACATGAGCCATAGTTGTGCCCCTGCATTCAATCGAGACATGAAGAGCATCATAATGCTTCCTTCCCTTTAGTGTCAAGTTTGCATCTGAAAAACCCAGCCCATTGTCAGCAGTCAGGATGGCCATGCAATCTTTAAATTGATCAGCTGAAGTCTCTTACGGCACATGTGTAGTTTTGAGGAATGCAATCAAAGCCTTCACATGGGCCTCAGAGCATAACAACAGGGATAACATGGATATCTTTGATGGCGTCTGCCCCAGCTGCTCGACCACATTGTAGTCGCTCTTCTTAATTATTTTTAGTATTTCCTCTATCTCTTTCTTAGAGGCTTCCACAACAATTTTCTTAGGCGCCTCCGTCCGGGCAGGCTCACCTATAATTTCTTTTCCGCGGGTATCAGATGATTCGCCGACAGGGGTAATAACTGGAGTAAGAATAGGAGCATTAATTGATGTACTAACAGGAACAACAGACAGAATGATAATAGGCTTGTTGACAGTCTTAGGGGAAATCTCAGGAGAGAAGACCCTTCCACTTGGGGTAACCTTGCTGGTTCCGACAATTTTACCAATATCAGGATCAGCCTCTTCATTTTTCCAATCTTGTTTGATGCCATAATAGTACACATCGGCACCATAATGCCAGGGGACAACTTTGTCTGAGACATACAGGACAGGACTAGGAACAGTGACTATTAGCGGAGCGATTCTCGGAGTAGTTGTAATCCTAATAGGTCTTCTCGAGGAGACCTTGGAAGGATTGGCGAAAATGGTTATAATGGCAATGTCTTCAGATGGTACAACAGGAACCAAAGTTTTTTGAACAAAATTTCTTTGTTGTCCATCAGGCGTTGAACACCTGACTTCAACAAATGGCAACCAGAAGGTAGAAATAAACACATGTGGAAACCTTCACCACAACCTGGAAATAAACCGACCATCAGCAAATTCTTCTTCACAATCATGAGAGGAGTAGAAACTTCATCCACTAAGGTCACAAACAAGTCGATATCAACAATATTAATTCCACGACCGTGCTTATGCATGAGAGCAGTTATGATGTTGGGCTTCTCCGGAGCATCAAACTCAATTTCCTTGGCTTCAATCAGATCTTGTACCTTATTTCTTAGAGCCCAACAGTCATTTGTATTGTGGCCAGGACTCTCAGAATGATAGGCACACCGAGCATTTGGATTATATTGGGGAGATGTGGTATTTGGATTCTTGGGAGCCTCTCTCAAGGTTGCCAAGTTGGATCTCAGCAGATGAGGTAGAACTTCAGCCAATGTCATATTGATTCGGGTAAACTACCGTTGTGGTCTTTCCACCCTTTGTTGATTGTTGCATTGTGGAGCGGCTGCAGGCCTAGGTATCATTACGACACTTACTGTTTGACGATGTTCAGCTCTGTTTTGGCCCCTCGGACTATAGATGGCACTGGCTTCCTTCTTACCAGCAAAATTCTTCTTTACCAAACTCGAAGAGGCATCCTTTTGTATCTTGCTGCTCTAGATCCCAGCTTCTACTCTTTCTCCAGTTAGAATCATCTCGGTGAAACCAGCTGACGAGCTGCCGATCAAATGATTGAAAAAGGGACCAGATAGCGTCCCCAGAAACATATCAACCAACTCCCTATCAGACAACGGGGGTGGAACCCTTCCAGCCAGATCTCTCCATTTATGTGCATAATCTTTAAAGCCTTCACTTGCACCCATGGACATACTCTGGAGTTGAGTACGAGTAGGAGCAAGGTCGGCGTTGTATTGATACTGCTTGTAGAAAGCAACAACCAGATCTTCCCAATTTCGGACATTGGCTCCCTCCAGCTGGTAGAACCATTCAAGCTGAGTCCCTGACAGACTATCTTCAAAGAAATGAACCCACAAATTTCTATTAGCGGTGTGGGGCTGGATATTTCTGACATAAGAACGAAGATGGAGTTTTGGGCAGGACACCCCATCATACTTAGCAAAAACTGGAGCTTTGAACTTCTGTGGGATGACCACTCCCAAAACTAATCCCAATTCTTCGAAATCCAGTCCAGGTATCCTATGGACTTCCATAGCACTCAAGCGATCTTCCAACCGCTTGTATCTATCCTCAGTGGGAGGATATTGCTCATCATTGTAGTCGGTATCATTGTCAGAAAATGCAGGATTGTGATCCTTCTCTTCTTCCTGATTCTCCCCTTCCTTAGATGAAGAGGTCAGATCGACTTGTCGCTTCAACCGCTCTCCAAACCTTCTGCCCATATTCAGAATACCGACAACCTTCTTCTTTTTCTTTTTCTCTTTCAGGATGAGGGCTTTCAGGTCCTCCTGCCCTTTTGCCAGACTTATGAACATTTGTTGGAACTGGGTGTTCTGTGCCTGCAGGTCCTTGATGTTTTGTCCGGAAGACATTTCTGCTGAAATAAATAGCGAAGAAGATGAGAAGCCTGTAATGGTACCTGTACATGCAATGTTATGAATGGGATGCGCATGCAATGATTTCAAAGACTTTGGGAAATTTAAATTTCCAAACCAAAATAAAACATAGATTTTATTAGCTGAATTCAAAGTTCAAATGCCTTTTAGGCGTTACAATTAAAAATAAATCTAAACTAGAAAGGAAATCAAAATTCCCATGGATGCTTCCTCTTTGTGCCGAGATAATCATTGAGTCCTTTTTCCTCATGGAGCTGCTCTGTGAGCTCTAAAACCTTCCTCTCCTGAGCATAAAACTGATCCCTGTAAGTATCCCCCTCCTCTTTCAACTGAATCCAAGACCTCTGTAACTCTTCAAAATCAGTGGGCATATATGAATAGAGAACCGTGTAAGGAATACCCCCTTTCGTAGTGAGTTCCACAATCACTGGTAAAACGGCCACATAGGGCATCATAAGCTTCTGGACACGAGCTCGTACCCTTTGGAGGTAAGGTTCCATAGGAATGGAAGCCTTTGGCCCCAAAGCCTTGGCGCCAGATCTGTTTACGATGCCCCAAGCTCGTTTGAACCTCCTGCGATACTCTTGAACATCATCCTCATAGTTGAATACAATGCCCTCGATAAGTAACTCATGGGGACCATCCCTTCGGGCGTAACCAAATTGTCGCAGAGCTAAACAAGGGTTGTAGGTTATACCCCCTTTGATACCAAGTAATGGGACATTAGGGTACTCCCCGCAGTGGTCAATAGTAGCAGTGTTCTCCATTGCTCAGGAACACCAGAGAATATCCATGTGAGTGAGTGACATTATCCTTTGCGAACAACCCAAACCTTCTTCATTCTTCAGTACAGACTTGGGGAGGTGAGAAATAAACCACCTCGACAGCAATGGAATGCAACACATAAGAACCCCTCTTCTCTTCATGGTACGAGTATGGAGAGTGTGTAAAATATCTCTGAGCAAGGTAGGCACAGGGTTGCAGGAGAGGAATATCTTGATAGAATTCACATCTATGAATGAGTCTGGATTAGGGAATAGGACTAACCCATATATTAGAAGATCCAAAACCTCCTCAAAAGCCTGAAAATTCATATCATCCCAAAACAGTTGGGCCTTGTCTATCAGAAACTTAGCTAGAAAACCCTTGAATCCGCTTCTTGTTTCCCAATTGGATACCACGTCGGCCTATTTCAAATGCAAAGCTGAGGCAATGACTTTTGGCTTAGGAACTTCTTCTAGACCTTTGAATGGCAACTATTCAAGAATGGGTATGTCCAACAGCTGAGAGAATTCTTCCAGGGTAGGTACCAACTGATAGTCTGGAAAGGTGAAGCAGTGGTGCTTGGGATCAAAGAACTGAAAGAGCACGCTTATTATCTTTTCATCAAAGTTTGAAGTAACCAGGTTGAGAAGTTGACCATGTCTCTTAGTGAACATTGAAGTTTCAGAAACCCTTGATACTAGTGCAATAAGAATGGATGATATGTTATGATGCATGATGTCATGATAAACCACAAGTATAACAAACACAGATAAATCACACCAAGCTCTTAGGTTTAAGGCTTTCATGAGGTTAAAGGTCATACCCTCTTGAAGTTTAGTTGGTTTCAAACCTGTCTTAAAAAGTAACCGGGTTCTAAGGGATCTCAATATCACTGACCATCCTTTATCGGGCATTGTCTCAGCTCAAGCAATCTTTTCTTGCGGCCGAAATATCCCAAAAGTCTGATCTCAATAAGTGTAGCATCTAGTATCAACCAATCCTCAGCTCTACACCGAGGACGACTATCTCACTACTTTCTAATGGCCAAGTTTGTTCAACTAAGGTTCTAAGGTCCGTTAGTGCTTCACGACACCACGTGGCGGTCCCGTATTCTCCTCGTTTCACCACAAAGGATACCGGTACCAACCAAAGTGCCACATCAACATAACCATCGCTTAAACCATATCGGTCTACACCGTACAGTCTCCACAATCTATTGTTGTTTATCGAATGAGTGCCCCCAGATCCGGGTGTAGGATCTATAGTAACCCAAGTAATAACCCTTTAAGAATAAAGCAAACAAAAAATAAAGCAATTTGAAATGACCTAGATCCTAAGGTAAACCCCACTTTATCTACATTCCCCAGCAGAGTCGCCAGTTCTGTGATATGGTGGCAGAACTGACTGTTTTTACTGGTTTGCATTTTGCGTTTTTTGTTCGCAAAGTGTCGCGGTAAGCAAGAGTCGCCACCGAATTTTATTTCATCCAATCATGGAAAAGGAAAAAAGAACAAAAAAAAACCTTTTTTCGAGATATTCTGAGTACGGGGGGTAGATTATAGAAAGGGAAGGTGTTAGCACCCTTTCTATCCGTGGTTTTCCACGGGGTCTTAGGTACTTGGTCATCTTTTTTAAAATTGCTTGTGTGCGTGCTTGTTTTGAAAATGTTTTACTTCGTGATAGCCCTTGTATCAGTCCTCAAGGATGTGACGAAGTAGTTTTGAAAATTGTTTTGAAAGATGTTTGTGTAAAAGTTTTGTTTGAGCAAGTACTTAAAAGTTAATCTACCTACTCGAAAAAAGATTGTTCATTCTCGCTTCCTTTAGACAGCGTTATCCTACTATTAAGGAGTAGATAACCCCGTTGTTGGAGTTTATAAGGGACGTTCGAAAGGGACAAGTATAGTCACCAAAGCAACGAGTTAGAAATTTTAGTGGTAACCCTAGAGTCTTAAGATCTTTCCGAGGTAACATTCGAATGGGACATTTTGATCTTTTAGACTGGAGGGAAGCCACTAAAATCTCCTATGCTTAATGACTGTTTACCGAAGGCAACCGAAGTGAGGCAAACCCTAGGAGTGGATACGTGCATGTGAATTTTTTCAATTAATTAGTCTTTTCACATTAAGTTATCTACCATTTTAATTTTCAGATATTCTTTGCATACAATCCTATTAGACATGTATCTAGATAGTTAAAGATTTGCAAGCATTTAAAGTGTGAGAAAATAAACCTAGCTATTACATGGCTTTGGCAGTTACATAATCATCTTGACTGATAATAAAAATGAGGAAGTTTAAAACCCTAATTACTATTACAATCCCGGAGCAGTTACAATAATAATAAAAGAATTAAAATGCGCACGGCAAATTGAATGCGAGAAAAATTGAAAACCCTAAAAATCTAATTTAAAAAAATATTTAAGTTATTTTTTGTGGAAAAAATTAATTAAGTTATGTACCATTAAAACCCTAATTCTAATTATTTTTAATTATAAAAAAAAAGATTAAATTGCCCTAAGTTAATTAAACTAAATTAGTTAAGAAATATTCTTTTATGAAAAAAAAAGATTTTGGTGGTTTTTGTGATTTTTTTGATAAAAAAATGATTTTAGATATTATTTGTGAAAAGAAAAGTAATTAAGAAAATAAATAAAATAAATTAAAAAAATAGTGAAAGAGAGGAATTGGGCCTGTGTTGTGCTGAATGGGGGGTGCTATGTTGAATTTCCCAAGCCCATTAGCCATCCAAGCCCAGTCAGCGCTTGGTTCCATGTGGCGTTGACCTAAGGGTGTACCATGGGTCCTTCATTGCTATGCGTTGGATCTGGTTGACTATGAATCTGAAGGATGGATGGTTGATAGTGCATTGTGAATGCTAGGGCCGGTGATGCACAAGATCTGCAAATGGAAAATAAAATAAAGTTTGGCTGGGACCTGGGATCGAACCCAGGTCCTTATACTCTCCACCAACGTGCTCAATGGTTGGATGCCACATGATCTTCTTCTTCATTTTCCATTGTGTTAGGTAAAGACCTTTTACCTATAGTCACATGTTCGTAGCTATAGCCCCTACAAATTTCCAAAATGTACAAGACACATGATAAATTACTTCTCACTACATGGATCAATTCGTCTTGATCTCGTGAACATCATGGTGTTCCTCCCTTGGCCCAATTTAACCTGTAGAACAAACCCCTAAAATGCACACGAAAACCCTAGCAATGGCAAACACCCATATATACGTCAAAACTTTAATTAAACTATTCAGTCAACTTGCAAACATGTTAAATATCACAAATATGTCAATCAAATGTGCTAATAATGCAGGAGTTACAATAATCGATTTTGGAAAAAAGAGCAAACTGGGTGAGTTGTAGCGCACGATTCTTGATGCTTCAGGCCTTGCAAATGATTGGGATGGCTTCCTGAGACGTCCATCAATTGATTGGCAATGCTAGGATGGCTTGAGATGGCCTGTGGAGTGAAAACCGATTCACACTTTTTTGCAAGCAATTTGGAATTTGTTCTTGTGCTTTCTTTGCTGCCAACAATTGTCTTATGCCTTGTACATGTTCATTATATATCCTAGAACGAATTATGGTTATAAAACTGGCTTGTATCTTTGCAATTATGAAATATTTGATTTGATTTCCATGCCATATGCAAACTTGCTATATTGAGCCAAATTATCCCTTTCTTGTACCAATCATGCTTGATTCGATTTGACCTTGATATTTCAGCATATTTTAATTGCAAACCTGTAAAAAATTATATCAAAACAGATCTTTGATATTATTTAACAATTATTTGATTTAATTCAATTTTTAATTAATAAAAAATCACAATAAAATGGAAAATGAAACAAATAACATGTTGATGGATATTTGGGTCGTGGATCATGTTATAAGTGAGGTGCAATCATGAAATGCTAAGCCTATTTAGTAAAAAAATGCATTTTTGAGCATATTTGACTTTTGGCAATTTTGCAAAAAAGGTTAACTTTGACAAGGCATATCTCTCCAATTTTAACCCTAGAGACGTGTTATTGGACTTTTTAGAAAGCTTAGGGTGTCCCCTAAGCAACCCTTTTGGTCTCATCTCAATTGAGTCTTTCATGTTCATGTAAGAAGCATTGACCCAAAAGGTGTTTTTGTTGACTTTTCAAAAGGACCCATAATATGGAAATTCATATCTTTTTATGAGTGCATATTTTGAACTTGTGGGATGAAGATGAGTTGTAGGGAATTGCATCCTCTTAAAAATGAGCCTTGGATGGAAATTTTTTGATAAAGCATGTGGAAGTTATGCTTGGTCAAAGTTTGGTTGACTTTTCCTAAGAAACCTTAATTTAGCAACTTTTGGGTTTTGATGAATTTAGGGCATTCCTTGAAGAATCATGATCAACCCTTGATCAAATGATGGATATCACTTCAAAATGTTGATTTTGACCAAAAATCTTGAAGTTTGACTGTATGTGGGCCACAGTTGACTTTTGACCTAATACAGTCGATTCTCAAGCATCTGAGCAGTTGATTGGGCAAACTTCTTATACAGTGCTTGAAACTTGACATGGAGAGTCTTGAGAACACATTAGGACATGGATAGTATATGAGGTCTTTGGAGTCCACCTATCTTTATGAAAATGGAAACCCTAATTTGAGACACACTGCCTTAGGAGAGAGTTTGTCTGGTCAACTCTTGGGCAACTTGAGCAAATTAAGGATCTCTATGGGCATGTGTTGAGTAAAATAATAGGGAAAATTTTGGGGTACAACATATAGGTTTCCTTATATGACTATACAAAATTCCTGTGCCCGTCTGTTTACATCCAAAGATATGGTTACTTACCAAATCAATGGTAAGATAACAATGTCAAAGGAAAGAGGAAATGAACATGAAAGACTTTTGAGTAGGTAGATAGTTCCTAGTTGCTTGCTCAATTCCAAAACAAAAACACCATTTCTATTTTCAAAACAAACACCAACACTTTCAAAAACATCTTTCAAACTTGAAAACATTTTTCAAAAGATCAAAACACTTTGTATACATTCTTACGAACGAGAATCATTACAAAGTTTGCCTAAACAATGACATCTTTACAAAATACTTTCAAAAACCACACAAAGCACATTTTCAAACAAAAGCAAGTGATTTAGAAAGTAACTAAGAGCCCATGGAAAACCATGGATGAAAAGGGTGCTAATACCTTCCCTTTTCATAATCTACCCCCCGAACTCAAGAAACAATCCCAATGGTCTTTCCTGTACTTTTTCACCTTTCCTTTTAGATAAAAGAAAAGTCGGTGGTGACTCTTGCTAACCGCAACATTTGTGATCAAACACAAAACTCCAAGTCAGTTCTCCCACTGTATCATAGAACTGGAGAATCTGTTGGGGAATATTCTTAAAGTGGGGTTACCTTAGGGTTAGATCATATTTACTTGCTTTCATTGGTTGATTTGTATGCTTTACATTTTGGTTCTTTGTTTGGGTTTGAATCCTCTACCCGAATTTAGGATACCTTATAGGTAAGTAGAAATATATAGTGGAAACTATACGAGGTATACCGATATGGTCTAAGCAATAGCTATGTTAGTGTGACATATTTGTGGGTACCGGTAGCCCTTGAGTAGTCAAGGATAATACGGGGCCGCTGAGTGATGTCATGAAGCACTAACGAACTTCTAGAACCTTTACTTGACCAACTTGGCCAGTAGAACGTAGTGAGATGAGCGGCTTTGGTGCAGTCCGAAGTTGGTAGATACTCGATACTACACTCATTGAGGTTTGGTTTTTTGGGATATTTCGGTCGCCATTAAAGAGGCTTGTGCTGAAACAATTCCCAAGGAAACAAACCAGTGATATTGAGCTCCTTAGAACCCGGTTACTATTTCTAGGACAAGTTTGTGCCAACTAAATAGCAAGAGGGTACTTATCTACGAGACTCCATGCAAACCTAAACCTAAGGAATTGTTTAATTTGTTTGTATATATTTACTTGTACATAACATCATAAACATCATAACATCATACTCATACGCACTAACCATTTCAAGGATTTTTAGGATTTATCTTTGTTCTGTTTTGTAGGGCATGAATTCTATTCGCAGGAAAACCATTCAAGTCAATATTGTAAGGATCCCTCCTCAGCTTAAAGAGTTAGCATCAAGAATTCCTGAAAATTCTCCATTTACCGAAAGACATGATCTCCTCCTAAACTTGGTGACCTCCAACACTGATGAGGACATGATGAAGGTGCTCTTCCAGTTCTTTGATCCTTTACACCATTGCTTCACATTTCCTGATTATCAGCTTGTGCCAACTTTGGAAGAATTCTCCCAACTCTTAAGGATTCTCATTCTCAATCAACTACCTTTCAACAGTATGGAAAGAGATCCAAAGCCATAAGAGATTACTCAAGCTCTACACTTGCAACCATATGATATCACAACTAATTGGGAAACAAGGAGTGGTGTCAAAGGTTTCTTAGAAAAGTTTTTGTTTGAGAAAGCCCAAAACTGTTGGAACACTTTATATTTGCAAGCTTTTGAGGAAATAGTGGCTCTCCTCATCTATGGGATGGTTTTGTTTCCAAATCATGACCAACTCATAGATGTGAACACCGTCAAAATCTTCATGTCTCATAACCCGGTGCCTACTTTGCTAGGGGAGATCCTACCTTCTTTTCACACTCGCACTATGAGGAAAAGAGGTATCCTTATGTGTTGTACTCCTCTCTTGGAAAGATGTTTTATTTCGCATCTTCTCCAATCTGTATTAAAGAATGAGCAAGGTTCAAGGTGGTTACATAGGTTGATGACGCTCAAACATTTAGACATTCATTGGTGTTCCCGATCTATAGAGAATGTTACTATCATCGACCCTTGTGGAGAATTCCATAATGTCCCTTTACTTGGAATTAGAGGAGGTATCACCTACAACCCCTGTTTAGCCTTAAGACAGTTTGGTTACACCCGAAGGGATGGTCCACATGAGATGCTTATTCAAGGTTTGGTATTTGACTACGAGAATGACGATCAAAGTCACCGCCAGAGATTTATCCGAGCTTGGAGGATGTTGAACAAGGTAGATAGCAAGACATTGGGGCATAAGAATTCCATCCCTCTTGAGCCTTACCTCAAATGGGCACGAGCTCGTGCTCAAAGTCTTATGATGCCTTACCCCTCCATTCTCCCAGTTATCATAGAGCCTGTTGTGAAAGGAGATGTTTCATACACTATCCTGCATCCTGACATGCCTACTTCTCTTGAAGACTTACAAAGATATTGGATACAACTTAAGGGGGAACGAGACACTTTCGAGGCCCAATTCTACGCCAGCGAGAAGAAGGTTTTAGAACTTACTAAGCAGCTTCATGAGGAGCGGAGTCTGAACGCCTACATTGCACCAAAGAGGATGCGTAAAACCTTTTTATCTTAGAGTTTTTGTATTTCTTTGTAAGCCCAAAAGAGGCATGATGTACTCAAATTTTGATTTATTAATATAACGTGTGTTCCTTTTTGGTCTAAAATGAATTTAAATCTCTAATTTCCATGAATCGTTGCATATGCATCTCCATTCATCATAACATAAGCAGGTTTCTTACAACAAGTCTCCTCATCTTTCTACTGTTTATTTCAGTAAGATGGATCTCGAGCAGACAGTAAAATACCTCCAGGCGCAGAATGCTCAGTTTCAACAGATGTTCTTGACTCTAGCCAAGGGACAAGAGGATTTGAAAACTTTGTTGATCGAAGAAAAGAAAAAGAAAGCAAAGAAAGCAACCAGTGTTCTGAATCTAGGAAGAAGGTTCCCAGGGGAAGCCAGAAAGATCTTAGACTTCGCAACATCATCTGGTGAAAAAGACAATAAAGAAGGGAAAGGCAAGGAAGCAACTTCCCAGCTAGAATCTGAAGAGGAAGAAGAAGACTACTCTGAAGAATAGTATCCCCCAGTCGACGACAAATACAAACATCTGGAAGAGCGTCTAAGTGCAATGAAGATTCATAAGGTGCCCAGGATGGACTTTGAAGAGCTGGGTTTGGTGTCTGGGAATGTTATTCCACCAAATTTCAAGGCACCAGTATTTGCTAAGTACGATGGGGTTTCGTGTCCCAAGATGCACCTCCGATCTTATGTGAGGAAGATACAACCTCATAATACCAACATAGATTTGTGGGTCCACTTATTTCAAGACAATCTATCCGGGACTCAACTAGATTGGTTCTATCAACTGGAAAAGGCCAATATCCATAACTGGGAAGACCTTGCCGCTTCTTTTTATAAACAATATCAATACAACGCAGACCTTGCTCCCACCCGTACTCAACTCCAGAATATGGCTATGGTGTCAAGTGAAGGTTTCAAAGACTACACTCAAAAATGGAGGGACTTAGCAGGAAGAGTCTAGCCTCCCCTTTCTGAAAGAGAACTAGTAGACATGTTTATGGGTACCCTGTCCGGTCCTTTCTTCAATCATCTAATTGGAAGCTCCTCAGCAGGCTTCACTGAATTAATCTTGACCAGAGAAAGAGTGGAAACTGGGATTAAGAGTGGAAAGATCCAAAAAGACGCATCCTCTAGTGTCGCGAGAAAACCATTTATTGGGAAGAAAGAAGTTTGTGGTGTGTATCCTCAAAGGAATCAAGATAGAACTGAACACCTTCCAATGGTGGGGGCTGTCATGATCCCTAAGCCTGCACCTACTCAACAAAGGAGCAACCATCCTAGAACAGAAACACCAGTAAGACAATTTACCCGGATTAATATGACACTATCTCAAGTCCTTCCACATTTGTTACGATCTAATCTGGTAACTTTGAAGGAAGCTCCGAAGAATCCCAACACAGCCTCTCCTCATTACCATCCTAATGCTCGCTGTGCTTACCATTCAGAAAGTCCAGGCCATGATACCAATAATTGTTGGGCTTTGAAAAACAAGGTGCAAGACCTTCTTGATGCAGAAGAAATTGAATTCGATGCTCCTGAAATCCTAAATATTATCACCGCTCCTATGTCCAAGCATGGTCGTGATGTTAACGCTTTTGAAGAAGATATGTTTGTTACTGCTGTAGATGAACTTGTTACTCCTCTCCTGACTGTCAAGAGGAACCTGTTGAAAGCCGGTTTATCTCCGGGCTGTGGCGAAGGCTACCACCTCTGTTTATCCTTACCAACTGGTTGTCATTTACTAAAAGCAGGTGTTCAGCGCCTAATGGATGACAAAGAAATTTTGTTTGAAAAGACTCCCGTTCCAACCATTTCTTACAAAGATGTTTCAATAGTAACCATTTCCACCAATCCTTCCAGGGTCTCCACCAAAAGACTCGTTAGGATTACATCAGTTCCTAAGGTGGCTCCACTGATAATTACTATGCCATGGCCGATCCTGTACTCCTCAGATAAAACTGTCCCATGGAATTATGGGGGTAATGTCTACTATCACGGTGTCAAGCAGGATTGGATGGCAGTAGAAGACTCAATTCTTGAGAAGGATGACCCCGACATCGGCAACATTGTGGGAACCAACAAGATAACCCAAAGTGGTAGAGTATTATCTCTCGAGATTGCTCCTCCGAAAACTTTCACCGATCCTGTGATCATCCCTGTTACTGTTCATATTGACACTACTACTACAATCCCTATGGTTACCCCTACTAACACTCCTACCACCGAGTCAACTGAGACTCAGGGCAAAGGCATTCTGGTTGAACCTATCCGAATGAAGGTGCAATCAGTATCTATCCTGGAGGCCTCCCAAAAGAAGATGGAAGAAATTTTGAAAATTATAAAGAGAAGTGACTACAACATAGTCGAACAGCTAGGGAAGACTCCGTCAAAGATTTCCATGTTGGCTTTATTGTTGTGCTCCGAGGCTCATGCAAAGGCCTTGGTAAAATTTCTTAAAACTTCCCATGTACCACAAGAAACCTCTGTTGATCAGTTCCAAGACTGTGTGACCAGCTTGACCGCGGATAATGGTTTAGGATTTTTTGATGATGACCTGACACCTAGAGGGAGGAGACAAAATGAGGCATTGCATGTCTCTGTCGAATGCAGGGGCACAACTTTGGCCCATGTCTTGGTCGATACCGGTTCATCTTTGAATGTGCTGCCTAAGAAGGCTCTTGATAGACTCGATTGTGAAGGTTTGACCTTAAAACCCATCAATATAGTGGTAAGGGCCTTCGACGGTTCAAAGAGAATGGTGCATGGGGGGGGGGGGGGGGTGGACATCCCCATAAAAGTTGGAACTCAAACATTTGATTCAACTTTTTATGTGATGGACATTCGCCCTTCCTATTCCTGTTTATTGAGCCGACCATGGATTCACAACCCTGGTGCCGTCACCTCTACACTACATCAAATGCTGAAATATCCAAACAAGGAGAAAATCATTATTGTCCATGGAGAAGAGGAATATATGGCCAGTCACTTAAACTCCTTCAGATACGTGGAATTGGATGGTGAATTCATTGGTAACAATTATGCTATGGCCTATTGTGACTCTGAAAATCTAATATACCAAGCCGAAGACGAAGGTGAGGAATATTGTGAAGTGCTAGGGGAACTAGCCAGGTTACTACAACAAGAAGAAAGGACCATACAACCACACGAAGAACCAGTGGACACGGTTAACCTAGGTACCGAAGAGGACAAGAAAGAAGTTAATGTGGGTGCCAATCTGGAACCCAATGTCCAAAAGCATCTAACTCAGCTGCTACATGATTATGTTGAGGTCTTTGCCTGGTCGTACAAGGACATACCAGGACTTGATGCTGATATCGTGGTCCATCGTTTACCAACAAAAGAAGATTTCCCTCCGGTAAAACAGAAAGTATGTCGCATGTGGTCGGACATGTCAGAAAAGATCAAGGTCGAAGTCATGAAACAATTCAATACCGGATTCTTAGCCGTTACCTCCTATCCAGTCGCCAATGTTATTTCAGTGCCTAAAAAGGACGACAAGGTACGAATGTGTGTGGATTACCGAGATTTGAATAGGGCCAGCCCTAAGGATGATTTCCCACTTCCCCACATTGACATTCTGGTTGACAATACTGCACGGCATAAAGTGTTCTCATTTATGGATGGTTTCTTAGGTTACAATCAAATCAAAATGGCACCTGAGGACATGGAAAAAACGCCCTTTGTCACACAGTGGGGAACATTATGTTACAAGGTTATGCCATTCGGATTGAAGAACGCTGGGGCAACCTATCAGCATGCCATGGTAGCTCTATTTCATGACATGATACATCACGAAATATAGGTCTATATGAACAACATGATCCAGATCTCAAACGGAAGAGAAACATCTTGACCATTTGCAGAAACTGTTTGAGAGACTGAAGAAATACAAGATGAGGTTAAACCCGAATAAATTAACATTTGGGGTAAGGTCCGGTAAACTCCTAGGCTTCGTCGTCAGCGGTGAAGGTATCAAAGTGGACCTTGCCAAGGATAAAGCAATACAAGAAATGCCTTCTCCTCATACTGAGAAGGAAGTAATAGGATTCTTAGGACAGCTAAACTACATTGCCAGATTCATTTCTCACTTAACAGCTACTTGTGAACCAATCTTCAAATTACTGAAGAAAGATCAAGTAGTCAAATGGAATGATGAATGCCAAGCTGCCTTCGACAAGATCAAAGAGTACCTACAAGAGCCTCCTATTTTGATGCCTCCAGTCGAGGGAAGACCCTTGATCATGTATCTAATTGTATTGGAAAATTCAGTGGGGTGTGTGCTAGGGCAGCATGACGAGTCTGGCCAAAAAGAGTATGTTATTTACTACCTGAGAAAAAGTTTACCGACTGGGAAACAACATATTCACTGCTCGAGAAAACTTGCCGCGCTCTGGCATGGGTTGCTCGCCGGCTAAGACAATATATGCTAACCCATACTACCTTATTGATATCCAAGATGGATCCAATTAAATACATATTTGAGAAGCCTGCCCTCTCTGGGAGAATAGCAAGATGGCAGATGATCCTAATAGAATACGACATTCAGTACACTACCCAAAAAGCAATAAAGGGAAGTGTGCTAGCCGATCACCTTGCTCATCAAGCTGTGGATGATTATCAGTCCATGAAGTTCGAATTCCCAGATGAAGACATCATGATGGTAAACAACTGTGAGGAACTCAAACCATATGACGAACCTGAACAAGGATCCCGATGGACCCTGGTTTTTGATGGGGCATACAGCGCACTCGGCAATGGCGTAGGTGTTGTACTCATATCCCCTGAAGGATGTCATACCTAGGGGTGTTCGCGGTTCGGTTTGGATCGGTTTTAAGATAAAAAATCATTCGATCCAAAGATAAATTTACTTGCGCTTCGGTTCGGTTTTGGATGATATATTAAAAAAATCCAATCCGATCCGATCCAATTTTATGCGGTTTAATTTGGGTCAGTTTTTGGATATCCAAATTACACATTATATTTTTATTAATATTATAAAACTACTAATAAATCATAGATTTGATATAATATATAACATATAGTATATTAAAAATTAATATTACAAAATGAGAGTGGTTGATTATGATTGAAATAATAAAAATAAATAAATTATACCAAGCTAATAACTATTATTAAAAAAATTATTATCATCTAATAATAATTTCACATAGCATATCATGCTAATAAAAAGTAAATAAGTATAAAAATATATGTATGCAGTTTGGTTTGGTTTGGATCGGTTTTGAAAAATTAATCCGAAATCCGATCTGAACTGATCGACTTTCACAAAATAACATCCAAACACATCCAATAAATTTCAGTTTTTTGCGGTTTTCGGTTTTTTGGATCAGTTTTCGGTTTTTTATTTGGATTAGTTTGGATTTGAACACCCCTAGTCATACCCCCTTTACCGCAAGACTTTGCTTCAATTGTACAAATAACATGGCAGAATATGAAGCGTGTATTTTCGGTCTCAAAGCTACCATAGATTTGGGAGTCAAGTCCTTAAGCGTATTTGGGGATTCAACCTTAGTCATCAGCCAGATCAAAGGAGAATGAGACACTAAACACCCTAACTTCATCCCATACAAAGAACATGTGTTGACATTAATCCCATATTTTGAAAAAATTACCTTTAAGCATTTTCCACGAGAGGAAAATAAACTAGCAGACGCGCTAGCCACAATGTTATCCATGTTTAAACTCAAATGGGATAACGAGGCTCCCCAGATCACCATTGAACGGATGGATGAACCAGCTTACTGTCACGAGATTGATACTGAAGAAGTAATGAACCAACTTTGGTTCCATGAAGTCAAGAGATATCTTGAGGCTCAAGAGTATCCAGAAGGAGATTCAGTCAACGATAAGAAGTTCTTAAGGATATTCTCTGCTAAGTTCTTCATCAGCAATGGCATTCTCTATAAACGTAACCACGACTCTGTTTTGCTTCGTTGCATATACAAGGTTGAGGCAGAAAAGATCATGGCTGATCTACATGAAGGAACTTTTGGCACCCATTCCAGTGGGTATAAGATGGCTAAGAAGATCCTGCGAGAAGGGTATTACTGGTCTACCATGGAGGCAGATTGCTATCAGCATTCACGAACCTGCCACAAATGTCAGATCTATGCTGACAAAGTGCATGTGCCTTCGGTTCCTCTAAACATCCTGACCGCTCCCTGGCTATTCGCGATGTGGGGCATCAATATGATTGGAGAAATTAAACTTACGGCTTCTAATGGACACTACTTCATCTTGGTGGCCATTGACTATTTCACGAAGTGGGTCGAGGAAACTTCTTTCGCTTCCGTTACCAAGAATGTTATGGCCCATTTCATCAAACAAAATCTTATTTGTCGGTACGGTATCCCAGAGAGAATCATCACAGACAATGGTACGAATCTCAACAATATTATGATCACCGCACTATGTGCGCAATTCAAGATCTAGCACCATAATTCTTCCCCTTATCGGCCAAAGATGAATGGCGTTGTCGAAGCCGCAAATAAAAACATCAAAAAGATCATACAAAAAATGATAGTAACCTACAAGGACTGGCATGAGATGCTACCATTCACTCTCCATGGTTACTGTGATACGGTGGGAGAGAACTGACTGTTTTTTGGAATGCTGGTTTGCGTTTTGTGTTTGTGTTCGCAAAATGTCGCGGTAAGCAAGAGTCGCCACCGTATTTTATTTTATCTAACAAGGAAAGGAAAAAAGCACAGAAAAATTCCTTTTTCGAGATATTTCTCGGGTTCGGGGGGTAGATTATAAAAAGGGAAGGTGTTAGCACCCTTTCTATTCGTGGTTATCCACGGGCTCTTAGGTACTTGCTCAATTGTTTTCAAAATTGTTTTCTTTGTGCTTGTGGGTTTGAAGAAGTTTTTTTTTTGAAAAGGAGTGTAAGTGTGGAAATTTGTTTTGTTTTGAAAGAGCAAGTAATCAAGAACCATCTACCTACTCGAAAAAGGAATCGTTCTATGCTATCTTGCTTTAGACAATGTTATCCCACTATTGATAAGTAGGTAGCACCGTCATTGGAGTTTGAGGGTCAATTTAAATTAGGGACTTACGGTCACCAAAGCAATGTTAGGACGCCTTAGCGGTAACCCTAATGTCTTAGATCATTTGTTTTAAGGCAACAATATCCGAGGCAACCGTTTCGAGGCGACTATGATCTTTGGACAAGAGGGCGACCTCTAAAGTAACCTATACTCAATGACCGCATACGAAGGCAACCAAATGGGGTGTACCCTAAGAGTGCGCATGTGCGAGTGTGCCGTTTTCAGTTAATTTTTGTCTTTGTACATGTTAATGGTGATCTATGTTGATTTTAGGTTAAACATTCAATCTTGTCATGCATACCTATTATCAATCATCTAACAGTTATATAAGTTGCGAAAATTAAATTGCGGAAATTTAACTAACTATTACAAGGCGTCGGGTATTTACATCGCCAAAAGCAACCCTTTGAAATTTAAATGCGGAAAATAAATAAAGCGGTAAAAATAGTTAAAGTCATATTAAGCTATTACATTCCGGAAACAAATACAATATTGAAATAAAATGGATCGCGTGCGGGAAATTAAATCAGACGCAAGTTTTTAGGGTTTTGACCCTTTAATTAAAGAAAAGATTTTTTTTGGTTATTTTTGAATTTATGAAAGAAATTAAACTAGATTAATTATTAAATTAATAAATTAATTAATTAATAAAAATATTTTTGGGATTTTGATATTTAAAGAAATAAAAATAAATTTAATCAATGTTAATAAAAACCTACTTATCTAAGTTAATTTTAATTATTGCAAAAAATATATTAAAGTTATTCCTAATTAAAACTAAATTAGTTAATTGATTTATGAATAAAAATAAAATACTTAAATTAAATTTCAGTAAAAAACATTTTTTGGTTTTTATTTTATAGAGAAAATTATTTGATTGGTTAGTTGATAATAAGATAATAACAATAAATAATTAAAAGAAATAAAAAAAATAGAAAGAGTTAGGAGGTTTGGGCCTGTTTAGGGGGTTAGAATGGCAATTTCCATGGCCCAATTGTGTTGGCCTGGCTGACTTTTTGAGATCCAGCGTGGCACTTTGACTAGGTAGCATGGTGGACGTTCCATCTGGACCACCAGATCTGGCCTGGGGCCATCTGTCCATTGATTGAATGAGGGAGTATTGTAGGCTACGCGTTTGGAGTTGCACTGGATCACCTGAATGAAAAATATAACAAATAACAAGGGGACCTGGGATTCAAACCCAGGTCCTGTTGGTCATTGGATGCACGCCACTACCACTGCACCACTTTGTTCTATTTGTCAATATACTAATCAATAATAATAATATGGGATAAACAATCAGATGCCAGAAAATATTAAAAAAAATGCGCCAAGTTTGAACCGTCTAACCAGGGGGAGACACGTTTGTCGTCCCTAACCTCCAGCCCCCTGTAAATTTACCTGCGGATTTATATCCGCAACTAAATTTGTATGTCAACCCTAAAATCAGTTCTAAGCCATGAAAATTAAATCCAATACCATGGTTATGCTCGTCTTCCTCCTCCGGTCATGCCCATGGCCATTATTGGAGCTGATTTTGCCTGTAAAAGAAATGCCCAAAAAACAAACTACAAAACCCTAGATTCGGCTATGGGGTTGCAGGTCAGATAAATGCAATTGGATGATATAGAAAGCTTGGAAATTTGACGATAATCATGAATATGCAAAGAGTTTGTAAGAAAAGTGCAAGAATAAGTATCCACGAATTCAAACGAAAAGCGGTTTTTTGAGACACTTACAAAGCTTTTGAGCGTGTATGAGAGCTTGCTAGGGGATGGTTCTGACTTAGTGAACCTCCAGCAGTTGATTGGCGTTGAGTTTCGCTTCTGAAAATGCCTCCAAGGGTGATTTCAGTTTCACACTTTTTTGTCAATTTTGCAAATTTGGTTCTTGGTGTTCTTGCAGCCTCTAGCCCTGATTTCGTGTGCTTTGACTTGTATATGTAATATGCAATGCATTAGGTTAACATTTGTGGATTGAATCTTTGTATATCAATGCCATAGGATTTGATTTGATTCACCATTGAATACTTGCCAAATTTTTCAAAAACTCAATCTTTTTGCACATGGAATGCTTGATACAAATTTGATACACTTGATGATGATGATTCAATGTTTGGATTTTATTGGATTTAATTTGATTAAAAATGAAATAATTCATTAAAAAATCAAATAAAATAATAAAATTGATAAATGGACACAAGGCTGAAGATAGGACACGTGTGTAATGTGGCAAGATCAAATCAAGTGGAAAAGAGTGGGCCCATTTGACAAAATTTGAAGTTTTGGGGATAGTTGACTTTTTGCAATTTTGCAAAAATGTCCAACTTCAACAATGTGTAACTTCTTCAATTTTGAACTTTTGGAAGTGTTCTTGGACTTTTTAGAAAGCTTGAGATGTCCTCTAACAAGCCCTTTTGGTATCATCTCATTTTAATATTCCATGCTCAAGTTACAAGCTTTGGAAAAAAGGTATTTTTGTTGACTTTCAAAAATGACCTATAATGTCCAAATTTATAACTTCTTGTGAATGCATTTTCTGATCTTGGGGTATGAATATGGATTGTAGTAAATTGAATCCTCTTCAAAATGAGCTTTGGATGGGTCATTTCTCATAAAGTATGAGAAAGTTATGCTTGGTCAAATTTGAGTTGACTTTTCCTACAAAACCCTAATTTAGCAACTTTTGAGTCTTGATGAATTTTGAGCAATCCTTGATGAATCATGATCAACCCTTGATCAAATGATGAAATATCCTTCAAAATGAGAATGTTGACAAAAATCTTGAGGTTTGACTGTTTGTAAATCACAGTTGACTTTTGCCCTAGCACGGTCGATTTTTGGACCCTTTGAGCAATTGACTGAGCAAACTTCCTCTGCAAGGCTTGAAATTTGACATGGATGACCTTGAGAACATATTAGGACATTATGGAGAATTTTAGGTCATTTGGACTCAAGGATCTTGATGCAACACAAAACCCTAATTTCGGGTTGACTGCCTTAGGAGATGATTTGTCTGACCCACTCTTGAGCAACTTGAGCAACTTGGAGATTTTTCTTGCAATGTTTTGAGAAATATGAGAGGGAAAATTTTGGGGTACAATAGCTTCCCCTGTTCAATCTTCTTAAACCTGAGGATGTAGATTGGCTTTCGTGCCTTTCGTGAACCGAAGGTGGAAGATGATTGAACACTAGAGTGCCCAAAAATTTGCACTCGCATGAAGTGGTATCAGCCTGGGGATGTCGGGAATGGGCTTACGAATGCCATTTGGAGACTGTTGGTAGGAGGTCTGAACTTCAACTGGAATAAGAATCAGGGAGATCTTAGCGTCGATCTGACTGAACCGGACGAAAGTCTTAGAATATCTTCAACTGGAATAAGAATCAGGGAGATCTTAGCATCGATCTGACTGAACCAGAGAAGGTCTTGGATTAACTTTGACTGGATAAGAATCAGAAAAATCTTAGAATTGATTTAAGCGAACCAGACGAAAGTCTTGGAATATCTTCAACTGGAATAAGAATCAGGGAGATCTTAGCGTCGATCTGACTGAACCAGAGAAGGTCTTGGATTTAACTTTGACTGGATAAGAATCAGAAAAATATTAGAATCGATTTAACTGAACCGGACAGAAGTCTTAGAATATCTTCAACTGGAATAAGAATCAGGGAGATCTTAGCGTCGATCTGACTGAACCAGAGAAGGTCTTGTGAGAGCATCTTTCTGAGGAATCCGCTGGAACAACCCTCAATAGATGTAGTTTTTTAGGGGACTACCAGGTCATATAAGTAGTCAACGGTGTTTATTGATTCGTCTTTCCCTGAAAAGGTAAAGAGTCAGTCATATCCAATGTCATGATGTATGAAATGCATGATATATATCAAGCAATGATGCTCTCAAAATAAATGAGATTGTGTGGTATGATGCGTATATGCCTGTATCATGATATATGGAAATGTAATGTTTCTAGCTGGGGAAAATAAATCCCGGATAGCTGCTGAAGAATAGAGCTGGATTCTTCATTTCTGCTGGGGATGGCGAACGAAGAGAATAAACCTGCAGGAGAGGATGACTCCGTTGGGGGAATAAACTGATGAGGAGATTACTCTGTGGGGAAGAGATGTTCTGCTGAAGATTCCACTGATAAATTCCTTCGGGATGAATTATCATCGCTGGTGATATTGAATCCTATTGGGGATTGAATTCCTGTTTGTGAAAGGAAAGAACTCCGCTGGGATGATCTCTGAGTGGCGACTTCACTGGGGATAACTTGTTAGACATTTGTGGTGATAATCCTTTGAGCTTTGCTGGGAATGATCCTTTGAACTCGGCTGGGGAGATTTATTTTTGTACTCCGCTGGGGATAAACTTCCAGAGTCTACCGGGGATAATTCTCCCAACTCCGTTGGGGAAGCTTTTTCAGACTGCGCTGGGAAAATTTTAACTCCACTGGGGATATCTTGTACCCTGCTGGGGAGAATTCTCATATTCTGTTGGGGAATATTTAAGACTGCAGGGGATATTAAGCCTTTTTAGTGCTGATGGTAGATAAACTCTGCTTGAGGGGAGAATATTACCGATTTATTCACAGTTGCAAGTCTCAGCTGGGGGAGCTATCATTACTGTCTTATTCTGCGGGGAGTGAAAGTACTTTGGCCGTATTCTTCAGCTGAATTTACCTTGTACCTGGTGGACAGAGCAACTGTACAGTTCAGACAATTTTCATTTGCCCCTTGTTTCTGCTATTACCAGTAATTCATCTTTTGTTTCGCATATAAATATTTATGAGCAGCAATTAATATCAAATGCATATATAAAAAATGAACATTGGACGTTCTTTGCAAAACAAAATAGATAAAGGAAAAATAGCTTGAAATTTCTCTGAAAAGGAATTGTATTGATTTTGAAGTTTGGCCTGTAAATAGGCGCTTTTGTACAAGAGGCTGACGTCCTAGTAAGAGAATGCCACAGAACAAATAGAGTTTATACAATTTGTGAAAAACTAAACAAAACAGCTATGTGAATGATCCCACTGGGTTCCAACTCTGCTATTGCCTTTATGTCCTCGAGCATCTCATCACTTTGCTATTGGTTGAAGGTAGATCAGATTGATTAGTGTCGTCCGAGTTTGATAGTTGATACCGAAGTCTGTTTGCAAGGTGATCCAATGAGACATAATGTTGCGCTTTAATCCCTAATTTTTGCCTGGACCCCCCTTTCGGGTTTTCAGTCCATCGGGATACCCATTTTTTCCCAAGTCGCCTTTTCAGGTTTTCGACTTGCCGAGTGTACAAATTTTTTATTTTCATCTCTTATTTTTTCCCAAACCCTTTTGGTTCGCCGGGAAGCCCTTATTTTTGCCTAGGCCAGTCAATCTAGCGGGTCTTTGATTATGCATAGTATTTTTTCACTATGTCTGCATTGACGGGGTGAGGAAGGTCGTCACCATCCATGGTGGTTAGAATCATAGCTCCTCCTGAGAAAATGTTCTTAACCACAAATGGCCCTTCGTTAGTATGGGTCTATTTGCCCCTGGGATCACTTTGAGGTAAGATAATGCGCTTGATAACCAGGTCCCTAACTTGATACTCTTGTCGTCTGAATTTCTTGTTAAATGCCTTGATCATCCGTTTTTTATACGTCTGACCATGACAAATAGCAGTAAGTCTCTTTTCATCGATTAGGTTCAGCTGATCAAGCTGGGTCTGAATCCAGTCATCTTCGCTCAAACCTGCATCCTTCATAATTCAAAGAGAGGGTATCTGAACTTCAATGGCCAAGACTGCTTCCATACCATAAACCAAGGAATTGGGTGTTTCCCCTGTTGACGTCCGTGCTGAGGTACGGTACCCGTGAAGAGCAAATGGTAACATCTCATGCCAATCTTTGTAGGTCACCGTCATCTTCTTCACAATCTTCTTAATGTTCTTATTAGCCGCAACTACAGCCCCATTCATCTTCGGCCGGTAGGGAGAAGAGTTGTGATGCTGTATATTGAACTTCTTGCAGAGCTCAGTGATCATCTTATTGTTGAGATTAGTACCATTATCCGTAATGATCCTCTCTGGTACACCGTATCGACAGATCGGATTATTCCGAATGAACTGTGCTACGACGTTCTTGGTTATTGTAGCAAAGGAAGCTGCTTCAACCCACTTTGTAAAGTAATCAACTGCTACCAAGATGAAACAGTGGCCATTGGATGCCGTAGGTATGATCTCGCCGATCATATCAATGCCCCACATTGCAAAAGGCCAAGGTGTCGTCAAGACATTCAGAGGAACTGGAGGTATGTGCACCTTATCAGCATAGACTTGGCACTTGTGACATGTACGAGAATGTTGATAACAGTCGGCTTCCATTGTGGACCAATAATATCCTGCCCGTAGGATTTTCTTCGCCATGGTGTGTCCACTGGAATGAGTTCTGAAAGTACCTTCATGTAACTCTGCCATAATCCTTTCTGCTTCATTCTTATCCACACATCGCAGTAGGGTCGAATTATGGTTACGCTTGTAAAGAATGCCATTGCTGATGAAGAACTTTGTCGCGAACCTCCTCAGAAACTTCTTATCATTAACAAATGCACCCTCGGGGTATTCCTGAGCCTCGAGATACCTCTTCATCTCATGAAACCAGGGTTTTTCTGTCACCTCTTCATTCTCAATGTCACAGTAATGTGCGGGTTCATTCAATCTTTCAATGATAACTCGGGGAGCTTCGTTATCCCAATTGACTTTGAACATAGAAGACATCGTAGCCAGCGCGTCCGCTAACTGATTCTCCTCTCTAGGGAAGTGTTCAAAGGTTATCTCTTCGAAATGTGGAAGCAGCGTCAATACATACTCCTTGTAAGGAATAAGTTTTGGGTGTTTCATATCCCACTCGCCTTTGATCTGACTGATCACGAGAGCGGAATCTCCGAACACACTCAAGAACTTAATCCTTAGGTGAATTGCTGCTCGAAGACCCATAATGCATGCTTCATATTCCGCCATATTGTTGGTGCAGTTGAAACATAGTCGGGCAGTAAACGGAGTATGAGAGCCTTTAGGAGATATGATCACAGCGCCAATTCCATTACCCAAAGCTTTTGAAGCTCCATCAAAGTACATAGACCATTGGGATCCTTCCTCAGGTCCTTCATCCGGTTCGGGTGTCTCACAGTCAGTCACTATCGTGATATTCTCATCCGTAAATTCAAAGTTCATAGACTGGTAATCATCCACTGCCTGATGTGCCAAATGGTCTGCTAATACACTCCCCTTGATTTCTTTTTGAGTCGTGTACTGGATGTCATACTCAGTCAAGATCATCTACCATCTTGCTATTCTTCTGGACAAGGAAAACTTTTTGAAGATATACTTGATTGGATCCATCTTTGATATCAATAGAGTAGTGGGAGTCAGCATATACTGTCTCAGCCGACGAGCAGCCCATGCCAAAGCGCAGCAAGTTTTATCGAGCAACGAGTATCGGGTCTCACAGTCGGTAAACTTTTTGCTAAGGTAATAAATAGCATGCTCTTTTCGGCCAGACTCATCATGCTGACTCAGCACACACCCCATTGAGTTGTCGAGTACTGTTAAGTATAAGATCAAAGGTCTCCCTTCAACTGGAGGCATCAGAATGGGTGGCTCTTGGAGATACTCTTTGATCCTTTCGAAAGCTACCTGACATTCATCATTCCATCGTACCACTTGATCTTTCTTCAGTAACTTGAAGATTGGTTCACAAGTAGCAGTCAGGTGTGAGATGAATCATGCAATGTAGTTCAGACGTCCCAGAAAGCCTCAGACTTCTTTCTCTGTTTTGGGAGCTGGCATTTCCTGTATAGCTTTCACCTTGGCAGGATCCACTTGAATATCTTTGTCACTTACGACGAAACCCAGCAGCTTACCAGATCTTACCCCGAAGGTGCACTTGTTCGGCTTTAACCTCAGCTTGTACAACTTCAACCTGTCAAATAACTTCTGGATATGGTCAAGGTGTTCTTCCTCAATCTGGGACCTTGCAATCATATCGTCGACGTATACCTCAATCTCGTGATGGATCATGTCATGAAATAAAGCGACCATGGCACACTGATACTTTGCCCCAGAGTTCTTCAATCCAAAAGGCATGACCTTGTAGCAAAAGTTACCCCATTGAGTAACAAAGGTTGTCTTCTCCATGTCTTCGGGAGCCATTTTAATCTGATTATAACCGAAGAAACCATCCATAAAGGAGAATACCTTATGCTGAGCGGTGTTGTCAACCAGAACATCGATATGAGGCAGAGGGAAATCATCCTTAGGGATTTCCCTGTTCAGATCCCTATAGTCAACACACATTCGAACCTTACCATCCTTCTTCGGCATCGGAACCACATTGGCCACCCACTGCGGGTAAGAAGTAACTGCTAGAAAACCGGCGTCAAACTGTTTCATAACTTTAGCCTTGATTTTCTCAGACATCTCTGGGCGCATTCAACGAACTTTTTGTTTCACTGGAGGACAGTCTTCCTTGGTAGGCAATCGGTGAACCACAATATCGGTATCCAACCCATACATATCTTCGTAAGACCAGGCAAAGATCTCAACATAGTCACGCAGCATCTGAATCAACCGTTGCTTCACACTACACTCTAAAGTTGCCCCGATCTTGACCTCTTTCTTGTCCTCTTCTGTACCCAGATTTACTGATTCCACCGGCTCTTCGTGCGGATGAATAACCCTCTCTTCCTGAAGTAACAGTCTTGCAAGTTCACCAGGCACTTTGCAATCATCTTCACCTTCGTCTTCGGCTAAGTTGATCGGACTTTCGAAGTCATAACTGGCAGTAGCAGAGTCATTACCAGTGAGATACATAGTGGATGTAGACCTGTATATGTGAGTGTGTGTAAAATAGCTGTTTTGCAATATGTAATAAAAGAAAAACAAGGAGCGCAAAAAAATTTGAAATGCAAGAAAACGTCCAATGCTTTTATTAATGATATATGAAAATGACACACATAAAGCTCTCACAAATGAGGCCACGGTGCCCCGGGTAAGACATCGGGCCGTAAAGTTTTAAACATTGTCTGTTACAAATACGAAACAAAAGTCTCATTACTGGGTAACAAAAGAAATTGGGATGAAGTCCTTTACTGTCCAGTTGTTTAGCCCACCGTCGGTCGTTGGGTAGATCCAACTGTCGAACTCAGATTCTTCAACATCGTCTTCAATGACATTCACTCCTGAATTGCTGATGAACAGGGGAGGTCTTCCGATCCGTGCATTCCGAACAGCCTTTTGAGCTTCTGGAGTGAAACCCAAACCAAACTTGTTAGTCTTCTGTGCAAAATCAGGGAGTTGACCCCACTTTTCACACCCACCTTTCTCAACAACATCCCGGGCATCCCTTAAGGAAGCCATCTTCATAGGAGGATCTTCATTGACAGTTTCAGCTGATGCCAGTGTCTGGGGAACCTCTTCAAAATGTTGAAACGGGGTCTCAATGAACTCCCCATCCATCTCTACATACCGGAAAGAGTTTATGTGGCTCACCATGTACTCTTCCTCCCCTCGCACCGTCATAATTTTCCCTTTGACCGGGTATTTTAGCATCTGGTGGAGCATTGAAGTGACCGCCCCAGCCTTGTGGATCCATGGGCGACCCAGCAAACAAGAATAGGATGGCCGAATGTCCATCACATGAAAAGTAGATGTAAAGGTCTGAGAACCAACCTTCACCGGAATATCCACTTCTCCGTGCACCATCCTCTTAGACCCATCAAAGTCCCTGACAACAATGTTGCTTGGTTTCTGTGATACGGTGGGAGAACTGACTTGGGATTTTGCGTTTGTGTTTGCAAATGTTTCGGTTTAGTAAGAGTCGCCACTGACTTTTTATTTTATCCTAAGGAAAGGTCAAAAAGCACAGGAAAGACCTTTGAGATATTTTCTTGGGTTCGGGGAGTAGATTATAGAAAGGGAAGGTATTAGCACCCCTTCTATCCATGGTTATCCTTGGGCTCTTAATTAATTTCTTAGATCACTTGCTTTGCTTTTTCAATTGTTTGAAATGGTGCTCTTCAATTGTTTGAAATGGTGCTTTGTGTGTGATTTTAAAGGATTTTTTGAAAAGAGACCATCGTTGTGACAACCTTTGTAATGATTCTTGTTTGAATGTATACAAATGTGTGTTTGTCTTTTGAAAAGTTTTCAATGTTTGAAAGTAGGGTTTTGAAATTGTGTTGTGAAGTGTATTTTGAAGATATCAAGGATATTTTTGCAAGTTTTGATCAAGTAACTAAGAGTCGTCTACCCTATTTTACTCAAAGATCTTTCTTATGTTTTTAACCCTTTTAACAATGTTGCTTCACCATTGTATTTGGTGAACAACCTTGTGTTAGGATGTTAAACCGGACAGGTGTGGGTCATCGTATAGATCATGATAGCAATAGTGTCAAGTATTTTTGGCAATTTTCTTGAGGGACTTGATCATTTTTGTTTAGGCAACTCAGATAGCGTCATCGAGGGACTATGATCTTTTGTTTTGTTTTTGTTTTGCCAAAGTACTTGACATGCATATCATGGCCCATTTTTGAAGGCAACAAGTGGATTGAAACCCTAGGGGGTGGTAAGTGTGCATTGTGTTTGTTTTTTCATGCATTTTTGTCTTTGATTAGGTCAAACTATTTGTTAATTTGATCTTTGCATACAAAACCCTGAGTCTAATCATGGCATAATTGAAAGCTTAAAGGTGCGAGAATTTAAATTCTACACTATTACAACATGATATAGGGAGGGGGTACAAATTTGAATTGAGGATTATTTTGCAAGAAATTAAATCCTAAATTATTACAACCATATCGAATGAGTAAGGCATAATATTAAATATACAATATTTAAATAAATACAATAAAAGAATATTAAATAAAATGTATTATGCAAAAAAAGGTTTTATGTATGTAAAAAAGTATTTTTAATGTGAGATGTAAATAAATAAAAAGTCAATTTCAATTATTTTATTTTTTATGGCAAAAAACCCT